>WOXC01008253.1:0-174731 GCA_011680675.1 Gymnobelideus leadbeateri
GGACAAACGCCATTTTGTAGTTTTCAGAGGCAGCTCCCGCTCCCAGCCTGCAAATTTGTAGGGAGATCCAGCGATCAGTCTTGGGGGGTAATCGCTCTTTCTTTAACCTCCCTGGATCTGGATTGTGATCTAGGGTGGAAGTTGTGGGTGGGTTTACAGCTTGCCAGAAACGGAAGTTGCCCCCCACACGTTCGGGACGAAAATTCCTCTATCTGGCCTTAAAGCCATAGTGTAGCAACAAGCCCAAAAGTCAAGCAATTAAGTGGCAACATGCCAAGGCAAAGGAAACAGAAAAATGCAATCCTAGACTCCTATTTTGGGGGCATAGAGCGGGAAAAGGACTGTGAGGTCAGAAGTCCTGCTCCAAAAGCCCCAGGGGAAAACAAGAGCGGGTTGCAGGCCATAGAGGACCTTAAGAAGGACTTTAAAAATCAAATAAGAGAAGTGGAGGAAAAATTGGAAGAGAAATGAGAAGGATGCAGGAAAAGTATGAAATGAGGGTCAACAGCCTGACTGAGGAAAACAACACCTTAAAATAGACTAACTCAAATGGCAAAGGAGGCCCAAAAGGGCAATGAGGAGAAGAATGCCTTAAAAAGTCGAATTTGCCAGATGGAAAAAGAATCTCAAAGGTTCACTGAGGAGATTCATTCCTTCAGAGTTAGACTGGAGCAAATGGAAACTAATGACTTTATGAGAAATCAAGATGCTGTTAAGCAGATCCAAACAAACTAAAGATTAGAAGGCAATGTGAAATATCTCATGGGAAAAACCACTGACCTGGAAAATAGATCCAGGAGAGACAATTTAAAAAGTATTGGACTACCTGAAAGCCATGATCAAAGAAAGAACCTAGAAATCACCCTTCAAGAAATTCTCAAGGAAAATTGCCCTGATGTTTTAGATCCAGAGGGCAAAATAGAGGTTGAAAGAATCCACCGATCACCTCCTGAAAAAGATCCCAAAAAGAAAACTCCCAGGAATATTATAGCCAGTTTCCAGAATCCCCAGATCAAGGAGAAAATACTACAAGCAGCCAGGAAGAAACAATTTCAATATTGTGGAAACACAATCACAATAGCCCAGGACCTGGCAGCTTCTACACTGAGGGATCGAAGGGCATGGAATATGATATTCCAGAGGGCAAAAGAACTGGGAATGAACCCAAGGGTCACCTACCCAGCGAAACTGACTATTTTGTTTCAGGGGAAAATATGGTCATTCAGTGGAATAGAGGACTTTCAAGCATTCTTGAGGAAAAAACCAGAGTTTAATAGAAAATTTGACATCCAGACACAAGAAGCAAGAGATGCCTGAGAAGGTAATCAGGGAAAAGAAATCAAAAGTAACTTATCAAAGTTGAAATATTTACATTCCTATATGGAAAAACAATAACTGTGACTGATGAAATCTTTCTTAGTATGAAAATAATGGAAGAAGGGTGTATGGTCATATGAATACATATGTGAATGTGTGTATACATGTTTACAGTTATATATGGATAGAGGGCATAGGTTGAATTTGTTGGGAAGGGTGGATACTCAAGGGATGAAATTATGAGGTGAGAGAGGAAAGTGGCAAGAGGAGATGGGGAGAGACAGGGTAGGGTAAACTATCTCATGTAGGAGAAGCAAGGGGAAGTGGTTGCAAGGGAGGGGAAGAATAGGAAGGCAAAAAGGCAAAACCACATTCTCATTGAATTTGGTTCAGGGAGAGAATGACATACATACTAAATGGGATATCTCAACCTGCAGCAGGATAGGGGGAAGGGGGATGAGATGAGGGATGATGGATGGGAGGGCATCCTTGGGGTGAGGGGAGGTTGGAAGTACCCACTATAGAAGAGGGACAGGATCAAGTAGGGAATGGACCAGGTGGGGGGGGATGAGTGGGAGGGAATTATAAGCAGCCTTGTACAGTATATCTACTATGATAATTTTTTGCATAGCTAGACATGTACAACATATACTGAATTACTTGTCTCCCCAGAGGGAATGGGTGACAAGGGAGGAAGGAAATGGATCTGAAATTCGAGGTCTTAACATTAAATGCTTCAAATATACATAAATACGATTACTAATACTCTTTTGCTTGTAATTGGGAGATAAGATGTGCAGGCATTGGGGCACAGAGATTCACCTTCCTCTAATGGAAAAGTCGAAGGGGGTATGGGAGAAGATATGGGAGAGAGCAGATTGGAGGAAGCGATATCTTGTGGGACTGCTATTCTGGGAGGGTGGGTAGGGGAAAAACGGGAGAAAAATAATTGTAACGAAAAATCTGGTGGAAATGAATTATGTAAACCAGAAGTTAATAAAGCATTTGTTTAAAAAAAGATAATCAAAAAGAAAGTATAAATATTAGAGACAAGCAATGATCTGCTGAATTTTGGACACCCGGATCTTTTGTGCACATCCTTTTTGCTCTTCAGCTAATATATTGTTTTTAGACCATTTTAATTATGCAAACAATTTGCACATATTTAATGGAGCTATATTTGGAGGGGTCATTGGTTTTCTCATCTTTTGGTGGTAGATAGGTAATATCTTTTATTAAGGAAGCTAAGTGTCTACAGAGTTGGACCTGGAGTAAAGAAGGTGATTTCAAATATGTCTTCAAATGCTGACAAGCTCTATAACTTTCATCAAGACACAACTTCTTTCTGTCTCTATTTCCTCATCTTTGGAACAGCACCTACCTACCAGGTAGAGTTATTGTCAGAATACAGTGAGATAATATTTATAAAGCACTTTGCAAACCTAAAAGTAATACAGAAATGCTAGTTATTCTACTTATTATTGAGAAATTTGGGATAAGATTTGCATCAGAAAGGAAGCTGGGAAAGTGTGTGCTGATAATTTGAAAGCCACCATGAAATGTGTGAGTGAATAATTACAGATCTTATCAAGTGCAGCTGTTTTCCAGTTTTGCAGGGAAGCTAGATTCAGTTGACAGCTTTAATAAGTAGTCTGCCATCCATTATATTAACGATGTGTAACCTTTTCTGTTTCTCATTTAACCCAACTTCTGTTTTCATGGTGTTAGGCTTCTGGCAAACATATAAAACAGTGGTCTCCAGAACAGGGGATGAGGCCAGCCCATGGCCTGACCCTAAGCTGGCCATGGCCTGATCATAAAGATGTGAGCCATTTTCTATCCTCAGTGGAATAGCCAATAATGGGAAATGTGTCCAGCATAGACACATTTGCCTTCATCCCCTTGCCTTATCACACTGGCCACTTCCTCTAGAAAGCTTCTGTGGGCTCCTCAAGTGACCTTATTTCCTAACCAAATTTTTATAGGTGCCACTGAGAAACTCTTCCCCCACAACCTGTCTTGTAGATGAGTTGAAGGATGTGTCATTGTGGGGAGAGGGATTGTGTTCTGAGGTAGTGACTGGTGAACAAAATCTCACTACCTTCATTCTATTGGGTAAGACTGAGTGAGTCACATGGGATGAACAGTCATGGATGGATTGGTGCTATATCATGGCCCTCATTTAATAATCTTTGCCCTCAAACGGTCCTCTTCCAATCTTCCCTCTTAATGTTGAGAGCACCACCATCCTTTGCTCAAACAAGTTCGAAACCTCTGTATCATCTACTCCTCCCTCTTCCTTACTTCATATATGTAAGTAGTTGCCAAATCCTATTATTTCTATCTCTTGAAACTGTTCCTTTTTCACTCACCACACAGCCAATACTCTAAGTCAGGCCCTGTTCACCTCTCCCCTGGATTGTTATGGTAGCTTTCTGGCTGGTCTCCCAGCCTCTAGTCTCTCCCTTCTCTGATCCACCCTCCTCAGAGCTGCCAAAGTGATTTTCCTTAAACAAAACATGGGACTTTATCATGTTACTCCCCTACTCAATAAGCTTCAATGACTCTCTACTGAGCAAATATCACCACTATTTTATCTCAGTCTTTTAAAATGTTTGGTTTTGGACAGTTTTACGACAAATGTAATTATTTGTATAGTAGTACATGTATAAAATGCATACTTAGGTAGACAATATATGTATATGTATTTTACTTTATTTTTTATATGCTCAAACTTTTTTAATTGGTGGGGTATGTAAGCAACAAATTTTAAACAATTTTCACATCATCAACCTTCAGAGGTTCTCTCTCCTTTCATTACTTTGTTTCTCAAACTTCAGCAGTGAAGTTTTTCATTGATGTTGAATTTTATTTTCCTCTTTGTACTGCTTTGACTCTTTGTATCACCCTAACCTTTGAACAATTTGCTTTTAATTAATGAAATCTAGAATCTTGGATATACTTTTCTTTTCTGAATTCTATTCGATGTTTCTTTTTGCTTTTCATTGAGTGACATGGCACTGAAGTTTTCCACTATATATGAGTTAGATGTAGGTGATGCCTTGCTGTAAAACTTCAACAATTCTCTCAAAAGATTTTTCTCTTGATGATAATTGATACCTGTCCTTAGGGTTATTACTTGATAGTACTGCCTTTCCTTTCAACGTTCTTACCATGCCAATGACACCACAATACTGTTATATGTGGGTCCTGGATTTAAAAAAGAGATATTATTTGCCAAATACTATAAGAAAATGTGGTTATAGCTACTAAAGTATGTTTACTCTATTTTTTTAAATAAATGCTTTATTAACTTCGGTTTTACATCATTCATTTCCGCCAGATTTTGAGTTACTATCATTTTCCCCCCCGTTATTCCCCTACCCACCCTCCCAGAATAGCAGTCCCACAATACATCTCTTCCTCCAATCTGCTCTCTCCCATACCTTCTCCCATACCCCCTTCAACTTTTCCATTAGAGGAAGGTGAATCTTTGTGTCCCAATGCCTGCACATCTTATCTCCCAATTGCAAGCAAAATAGTATTAATAACAGTATTTATATATATTTGAAACATTTAATGTTAAGACCTCGAATTTCGGATCCATTTCCTTCCCCCCTTGTCACCCATTCCCTCTGGGAAGATAAGTAATTCCATATTTGTTGTACATGTCTAGCTATGCAAAACATTATCATAGTAGATATATTGTACAAGGCTGCTTATAATTCCCTCCTACTAATCCCACCCCCCACCTGGTCCATTCCCTACATTATCCTGTCCCTCTTCTATAGTGGGTACTTCCAACCTCTCCTCCCCCCAAGGATGCCCTCCTATCCATCATCCCTCCTCTCATCCCCCTTCCCCCTATTCTGCTGCAGGTTGAGATATCCCATTTAGTATGGATGTCATTCTCTCCCTGAACCAAATTCAATGAGAATGTGGTTTTGCCTTTTTGCCTTCCTATTCTTCCCCTCCCTTGCAACCACTTCCCCTTGCTTCTTCTACATGAGATAGTTTACCCTACCCTTTCTCTCCCTATCTCCTCTTGCACTTTCCTCTCTCACCTCATAATTTCATCCCTTGAGAATTCTCCCTTCCCAACAAATTCAACCTATGCCCTCTATCCATATATAACTGTAACCATATATACATTCACATATGTATTCATATGTGAATAACTGTAACCATATACACATTCACATATGTATTCATATGACCACACACCCTTCTTCCATTATTTTCATAGTGAGACAGGTATCATCAGTCACAGTTATTGCTTTTCCATATAGGAATGTAAATAGTTCAACTTTGATAAGTTCCTTTTGATTTCTTTTCCCTGATTACCTTCTCAGGCATCTCTTCCTTCTTGTGTCTGGATGTCAAATTTTCTATTAAACTCTGGTTTTTTCCTCAAGAATGCTTGAAAGTCCTCTATTCCACTGAATGACCATATTTTCCCCTGAAACAAAATATTCAGTTTTGCTGGGTAGGTGACCCTTGGGCTTATTCCCAGTTCTTTTGCCCTCTGGAATACCATATTCCATGCTCTTCGATCCCTCAATGTAGGAGCTGCCAGGTCTGGGCTATTCTGATTGTGTTTCCACAATATTGAAATTGTTTCTTCCTGGCTGCTTGTAGTATTTTCTCCTTGATCTGGGGATTCTGGAACCTGGCTATAATATTCCTGGGAGTTTTCTTTTTGCGATCTTTTCAGGCAGTGATTGGTGGATTCTTTCAACCTCTATTTTGCCCTCTGGATCTAACACATCAGGGCAATTTTCCTTGAGAATTTCTTGAAGGGTGACTTCTAGGTTCTTTCTTTGATCATGGTTTTCAGGTAGTCCAATACTTTTTAAATTGTCTCTCCTGGATCTATTTTCCAGGTCAGTGGTTTTTCCCATGAGATATTTCACATTGCCTTCCAATCTTTCATTTGTTTGGATCTGCTTAACAGCATCTTGGTTTCTCATAAAGTCATTAGCTTCTATTTGCTCCAGTCTAACTCTGAAGGAATGAATCTCCTGAATGAACTTTTGAGATTCTTTTTCCATCTGGCAAATTCGACTTTTTAAGACATTCTTCTCCTCATTGCCCTTTTGGGCCTCCTTTGCCATTTGAGTTAGTCTATTTTTTAAGGTGTTGTTTTCCTCAGTCAGGCTGTTGACCCTCATTTCATACTTTTCCTGCATCCTTCTCATTTCTCTTTCCAATTTTTCCTCCACTTCTCTTATTTGATTTTTAATGTCCTTCTTAAGGTCCTCTATGGCCTGCAACCTGCTCATGTTTTCCCCTGGGGCTTTTGGAGCAGGACTTCTGACCTCACAGTCCTTTTCCCGCTCTATGCCCCCAAAATAGGAGTCTAGGGTTGCATTTTTCTGTTTCCTTTGCCTTGGCATGTTGCGACTTAATTACTTGACTTTTGGGCTTGTTGCCACACTATGGCTTTAAGGCCAGATAAAGGAATTTTCGTCCCAAACGTGTGGGGGGCAACTTCCGTTTCTGGCAAGCTGTAAACCCACCCACAACTTCCACCCTAGATCACAATCCAGATCCAGGGAGGTTAAAGCAAGTGCGATTGCCCCCTAAGACTGATTGCTGGATCTCCCTACAATTAATTGCAGGCCAGGAGCTGGAGCTGCCTCTGAAAACTACAAAATGGAGTGTCTCCTCAGTGGCTTCGAGCCCCCAGGGGAGGAAGCCGACGCATTCCCCAAATACTGGTCTCAAAGTCCATAGGACATTAACCTCTTACTTTGTCCTAGGCATGTCTATGTTGATAATTCTGGAGTCGCTACAGCTGCTGGTGTTCTGGGGTTCCTCTAGCCAGCTGCTGGCCCTGCTGCCCTAGGGCTAAAACCTCGGCTCATGGGGACCTTGGCTCTGCTCGGCTCGGCTCCCCGAGCTCTGAGCACTTCGTGATGACGGCTCCCAGAGTGCTTTGCTGGTCCTTCCTGTAGGGCTGCTGGGCTGTCCTCAGTGGGAGATTAGCTTCTCTGTGTCGTTCTGTGGGTTCTGGGGCTCCAGAAGTTGTTCAGAGTCCCCTTTTACATAGTCTGGGGGGAATCTGGGGGCAGAGTGGCTTGGATGAGCTGTTTCTACTCTGCCATCTTGGCTCTGCCTCCTATTCTATTTTTTAAAAAGTAATTTGCAAGGGGCAGCTAGGTGGCACAGTGAACAGTGCACAAGCCCTGGAGTCAGGAGGACCTGAGTTCAAATCCAATCTCAGCCACCTAATATACACCAAAAAAAAAAAAAAACCTATTCATGTGTCCTTGAGCAAGTCACTTACCCCCAATTGCCCTCCAAAAAGCAAAAATAAATAAATAAATAAATAAAATAAATAAATAACAATTAAAAAATAAATTTGCCTGGTAGATCAAAAAGATATTCTTCAAACGTTCAGGTTGGGCATGTCTATCTACTTTTCATTGGTATTTATTTTGCCATTTGTTTCATTATTAGAAATGCAGCCACAATTGCCAATGTGTCTCCCACAGAAGCTATAGAGTCTTTTACTGTCTCTTTCAATTCCAGACGTCAAATGGAATGTTGAGAAAAACAGTTTGTGTTAGCAGTTTTAAAGTGACAGTTGAGAAAATGGCAGCAGTGACAGTTTCTCTCTGGAGGCATGGAGAATGCAGTATTTTGTAGGTTACTCATGAGAATCTATGAATAATATATGGAGAATACATACAGGAAGGTGATGAGAAAAAGTGTCTTCCTTTTCTGAACAAGTTAAACTGTGATATTGAAGACTCCAGAAAGAGAATTCTCTGAAGAACCCTTGAAAGATTGGGAAATAAAATATATACTGGAAAGATTGGTTCCTATTTTTAATGAAGAGAAAACAAAGGAAAGGGAACATCTCTTTTATTTCCTAAGAGATTGAATTTTGGGAAGAATTATGAACGAGGTTTCTAAGAGACTTTAATCAGCATCTGGAATCAAATGGATTATGTGAGACTGTTTCCAAACAAGTAAAGAAGAGTCATTCATCATTAAATCTAGGTTTGAAGGTGACTCATTTGTGAAATAGGCCTTGCCTTTCATTGTTCATCAATATGTTGTGTGACCTGGAGCTAAGGAAAATATCAAAAGCAGCATGAAACATATGCATACAACTGTTGAGATTTGTTGCTACTTTTGTTACTCTGGCACATAATGGATAATTCCTATATTCTATTTCATGGCCACTTATGCTTTGTCTGATTAAAGGGTCAATGCCGTCTGCATAAAAACATTCATAATAGGTGGTATGGTGGTGTTTCCAATGTGTTCTTATCACAGATACCCAGAGCCTACCGGCTGCAAATGCTTCAGGTTAATCAGAATACAAAAAAAATACCCTTTACTCTTCTTGAACTCTTCTTCATCACAAGAGGTTTTTTTTTTTTTGGAGGGGGAGAAGGCAAGGCAATTGGGGTCAAGTGATTTGCCTAGGGTCACACAGCTAGTAAATGTTAAATGTCTGAGGTTGCATTTGAATTCAGGTCCTCCTGACTCCAGAGCCAGTACTCTATTCCCTGCACCACCTAGCTGCCTCCATCGCAAGAATTTTGAGTAGGGACAGCAGTTGTATCATTTTTGTAGAATGCTAATTTAGTTCAATGTTGTCTCTAGAACTTAATTCTCCTGCATTTCAATGATCCTGGCATATCTTCATAGTCAATATGAAAATCACAAGGCACATGAAATCTCTATTATATATCACTTGAGCTGGCAGTCCTTTATTTTCTCATGGCTCCCCACCTCCCACCCAACCACCTCCATATATTATAAGTGGTATTTTCAGGTGTATATTGTTATTGTTTTTGTTATTATTTGTTATTATTTTATACTTAAAATGTAAGTACCCCAGTTTTGGGGTACTCCTTTCCTAAGTTCATTTTTTGTTGTATTCTGTATGGTTTCTTGTAATATTTTTAATGACATATTGAGTTAATTACCTTCTTTATAAACATAGCTACTTGTAGCCTAATAGGTCAAAAGTTCATCAGATTTTGTTTTTCTTCTTGTAAATTTTGCAAAAGTCTTTACCCTCAAGATAAAATGGTTTCTCTCAAGGTAACTAAGCTTGAAAAAGACTCTCCATGAGTTCAGCCATATATAATCTGTCCAATTAGCACTCAAAAATACTGTCCATAAGCTAAGTAATATGTTCCCTGCTCAGTTGGTGTTCTTAAATCCTTAAGAACACTTTAAAAACAGGGTCTTACTGATGAGGAATAACATTTTAGAAAGATTTTTTTATTTACGTAAATAAGTGCAACCTAGTCTTAAGTCACATTGTTGGCAAAGATGTATTCTGTGACCATCATATAGAAGTACATGTTTATATAGGTGTGAAGAATACTAGTGAAGAAACAGGAATCATATATATGTATGTGTATGTATGTGTGTGTGTGTTTGTGTGTGTGTGGAGTAGCACATTTCTCATCTGGAAGTACCCAAGGGGACCTTGGTAGCATTCCTGATCCCTGAACTCACTATTCATACAATATCCAGCTAATTCACATCCTTTAATAATATCTGTTAGTGTATATTCAAGTTATACATTTGGGGTTTGCTTTCCCATTTTAGTGACAGAATCAATATTTGCCACATACCTACACATTTAGAAAGTATTTATTGCTATGTGTTTTCAATGATTGCCCCCCCCCCCCATGCTTGTAATACTCCTTTCAACTTTCCCTCCTAGCTTCCCAGACTTCCTTCAAGTCTTGGCTTTTCGAAAGAAGTCTCACTTTCTGCAAGAAGCCTTTCACACACTAATGAACTGTTGGTGGAGTTGTGCACTAATACAATCATTCTGGAGAACAATTTGGAATTATTCCCAAAGAGCTTTGAAACTCTGTATCCCCTCTGATCCAGCAATATCACTAATAGGTTTGTATTCCAAAGAGATCAAAGAAAAGAGGAAAAAGCCCATTGGTACAAATATATTAAAAACAGCTCTTTCATAGTGACAAAGAATTAGAAATTGAGGGTATATCCATAAAATTGGGGAATGGCTAAACATTGACATATGATTGTAATGGAACACTATTGTGTTATAAGAAATGATGTGCCGGATGATTTTAGAAAGACCTGGGAAAACTTTTATCAATTGATACAAAGTGAAGTGAGGAGAAAATTGTACATATTAATAGCAATATTTTAAGGATGATCAACTGTGAAAGACTTAACTACTTTGATTAAGACAATAATCCAAGAAAATTTCAAATGACCCGTGGTGAAAAGAGTTATCCACCTCTAGAGAGAGAACTGATGAACTCTGTATACAGGTTGGAAATATTTTAAACTCTAATTTTTCTTGCTTTTGTGCATAATTAATTCATCATAGCTAATATAGAAATATGTTATGCATGACTTCACAATTGATATCATATTGCTTGCCTTCTGAAGGGATGGTAAGAGACAGAAAGGAGGGAGAGATTTTGGAATTCAAGTTTTTAAATGAATGTTAAATTTTTACAAGCAATTGGGGAATCTTTGATGAAATAAATAAAAATATGTTAAAAGAAATCAGTGTGATATAAAAGTAAAAGGCAACAATAAAACATTTTTTTAAAAAGAAGCCTTTCTCAATGCCCCCTCAATGCTAGTGCCTTCTATCTGTGACTATTCCCAACTTGACCGGTATACATCTTCTTGTACATAGTTATTTGCATGTCATCTTTTCCATTAGATGGTAAGCTCCTTGAGAGTATGTGCTGGTTTTTGCCTTTCTTTGTATCCCTGGAACTTAGCATAGTGCCTGGCAGGTGCTTAATAAATGCTAGGTGATTATGTTGATGAAATATCTTAGAGGGAATGATCACATCTCCAAACCTTGAAATTAATCCTCTTAAGCTACAATAAATACCATTATTTAGCTGTAGAATCCCCTTTGCCACCATCTATGGGAAGTCTCTCTTCCATTGGACTTGGTACACAATATCCTCTATAGGAAGAGTAAGGTGAGTATGCATCTCTTTTTAATGTCAATTTTACTTTTCTTCAAATAAGAAAGGAAACAGAAAGCCCAAAGCTGACAGGGTTTTAAGAGTAAAAGAACATTAATCATTCTTAATAAGAAACCCTGGAAACATTTGACTAGAGAACTCGGGATTCTAAACCTGAATGTCCAAGAGATTAAAATCTGAATTGTTCAATTCCCGTTTACCAGAAATGTATTTGGCAGTATCATAAAACAACATTTGAGAGAACAAATCTATGTGTTTACATGCTGGTTTTTGACACATGATATCAGGCTTCTGAATTTCCTCCTTCTGGATATATCCTTATAAAATTGTAGTGATTTGACTTCTGGTCATAATTTGTTAGAGCTCCCCAAATCCTGAAAGACTCTGAAGAGTTGATCAGTTTCCAAATCTCCATAGAAAAGTGGCTTCTTGGCTACAAATTCCGCAAATATTGGGCCTGTACTCTAAATATCTACTCTTGTTTGATCTTCATAGGATCATAAGATGCTCAAGATATTATGTCCAGAGAGTTGGAAGGGACCTTAGAGGTCATATAGTTCATCTCTCCCTCCCATTTTTGCAGATGAGGAACCCAAGGCACAGGGAGATTAGTGATTTGCCCAAGATCACACAGATATTAAGTAGCAGAGTAGGATCTAAACGCAGGTCATTTGACTCCAAACGCAGAATTCTTTCCACTATATCATGAAACCTCTCTTTTGTGTCTCTCAAGGAAACCTTAGCACACGAATCTTATTTGAAGAAAGTCCCTGAGGGTGTGGCATTTTTTCCCTTCTGGGTTAATGCTATGGGGCAATGATTCACAAATGATGAACAAGTTATGTAAATAATTATAATTAAGAATAATTTAATTAAGCTCATCTGGTTTCATCAAGGAGAAAGAATGGCCCTAGGAGAGGAAAAAAGGAGTTGATGTTCTTTATCCCTTATACCATAATGAGGCATTGAGAATTAGCGAAAATTAGTGAACACTGTTTTTTTCTCCTTCCTCTTCTTCTAAGAGCTTCTGATTTTGAAATCCAATGATCAGGCTAATGCTATTTGATATCAGGGAAGACTATTGTCCTAAATTAGGGCAATGTAATTTCTAGCTTGTTCTGGTTCTATTTGCTGAACCATACCATCAGCCACTGCTTCCCCAAATGCCTGGGCTGTGGCTAACTCCTCCCAGATGCATGGACAATCTTGAATTCAGACCATATCCATCTTCAAAAGGGTCTCAGAAAAGCTTTTGTTTCTAAACAGTTCAGCTCTTTTCCCACCCACTTCAGATTTCCTCCAAATACTAGGGATCTCTAAAGCTTTAAGAGCAGCTAGTTGATGCAGTGAATAGAGTGCTGGATTGGAGTCTGAAAGATTCATCTTCCTGAGTTCAAATCTGGCCTCAGACATTTACTAGCTGTGCGACCCTGGACAAGTCACTTAACCTTGTCTCCCTCAGTTTCCTCATCTGTAAAACAAGTTGGAGAAGGAAATAGCAAACCACTCCAATGTCTTTGCCAAGAAAACCCCAAGTGGGTCAGGAAGAGCTTGACACAACTAAAATGACTCAACAATGACTATAGGTGAAGCTCAAGTCAGGAAAGGTTCAATCCTAGGTTCAATCCTCTCTCCTGCCTGAACCTTGATTCACCTCAGATTAAGGCAAGTTGTGAGTTACAGTACACAGCATCCCCATCTCAAAATATCACCTCCTGATTAAAGTCATTGTCTGATTTAGAGAGTATTTGTTCATCTGGAGGTAGTATTTTCCTCAGTGTCTGCTAAGATAATTGCCCATCATTTCTTTTCTCCTTGCTCATCAGAGCATTGGGCTTCCTCTCCTATGGACACTTAGTGGCGGTGATCAGTTGTCTTAAAGGGCTCCCATAAGTCTCTGGAACTATTCTGTTAATAGGCAAGTTTCTCATTTAAGTCAGAGTAGCTTCCTCACTGATTTTTAAAAACCATGGTTTCTCAGAAAAAAAAAAAATCTTTATCTTTATGAAAAAGGCCTTGAGTTCTTTTGAGCAAAAAAATCATAGCCTGACAAGCTTTTTTCAGACTCCCTCTTAGTTAAATAACATGCTGGTTTTGAGTGTGCGCATATCCATTGTCTAAGACTAAAGTAAAGGAAAAGCCTACCTGCCCATGGAGGAAAAGCTTGTATGAACCAGACATGCCCATTCAGAAACTAGAAAACAGCCATGGTTCCTGAAGGGTGTGATGGAATCATTTCTCAATGTGTGGGTCTGCTGTCAGGATCCATGTTTACCAAAGCAGAGCCTTTGAGAGCCTGTTACTCAAGGAAATGCTACCTGTGGCAAGTATCACAAAGCTTGGCATTCCACTTTACCATCCCCAAGGATATCCATAGCCCAAGTTTCAGTTTTCACATTAATGAACATGTTAGGAACAATGAGACCTGAACAAAATATCACCAGAGTGAACATCTGACATTTCTAATATACATGTTCAATTCTTGTTTTCTCTGAGATTAGTTCTCCTTATCTCACCCAGCCTGGAGGTGCAGCTATCACATAAGGCTCCAATCCCATGATTGATCAGCATGGGAGATTTACCTGATCTACTCCTGACTTGATTCAGCTCACTCACCCTTTGGTAGCCTGGTGGTTCTTCATACGAGTGTGGGATGTAGTCCAGAAGCCTGAATAGTTTTATCCCTCCTGAAGTTCAGAATACAAGTTCAAACACTACCAGCCTCAAATTCTGTGTTAGCAGGGACTACAGGCTTGTACATTATGCCTGGCTCTTTATACAATATTAGCAGGCTGCCACAGGCTTTATACCATACATGTTATGCATATCTGGTGAAAAGATCAGTCACCATAAAGATATGATACTATTATCATCTTCAGACAAGTTCCAAAGGTATACTAATCCTTATATTATCCATATATGGAGCACATGTTGCTAGAGCTTTTCTTAGTGTGTCCAAATTTATGATGTATCCCTTCATGTCACAGAATGATATGGTCATAGAACCGAGTGCTTCCAAGTACCCAGGGTGGGATCAGTTTTAGTCCAGTATAGGACTCTCTTGAAGACAGGTACCACATACACAGTATGGGACTTTGACTAAGGAAAAGCTGATTTGAATCCTGCTTCAGAAGGTTACCAGTCATGGTACCCTGGGAAAGTCACTTCTGTCTGCTTCAGTTTTCTTATCTGAAAAGTATGGATAATAATAGCACCTATATCTCAAGGGTGTTGTGGGAATCAAATGAATTCACTTATGTAAAGCAATTTGCAAACCTTAAAGGTCTATGTAATCCCTAGTTGTTAATATCATTATCATCATCATTAGGACCTCGACATGGCACAGTGGATAGAGTGTTAGGTTTGGGGTCAGGAAGGCTCATCTTCTTCAATTCAAATCCAGCCTCAAACACTTACTAGTTCTATGATGCTGGGCAGGTCACTTAACCCTGTTTGCCTCAGTTTCCTCATCTGTAAAATGAGCTGGAGAAGGACATGGCAAACCACTCCAGTATCTTTCCCAAGAAAACCCCAAATGGGGTCTTGAAGAGTTGGACACAACTGAACAATGACATTAATGGTGGTGGTGGTGGTGGTGGTGGTGGTGGTAGTAGTAGTAGTAGTAGTAGTGGTAGTAGTGCTGATGGTAGTGGTGGTAGTGGTAGTAGAGTTCTAGTTTTTTACTAGCATCTCAGAAGTCAGGTACCCTCTAAAGAATGTAACTTGAGTCTTTAAGCATTATTTCCTTATTTCCTGGCTCATATCATTTCTACCAGTCATTCATAGACAACTAAGACAAAGGAAACTGGACAAATGAGATGAGGTGACACACATTTATATAGCAATTTAAGGATTGCAAAGCTCTTCACAAATGTGATCTCATTCTAGTCTCCCAACAGCCCATGGGTGTAGATGTTAGCATTATCCCCATTTTACAGGTAGGGAAGCTGAGGCTTAGAGAGCCTGGGATTGATGAGAGTCATATACTAGAGAATGTCTGAGGCTGGATCAGAATTCAGGTCTTTCTAGTTCTTTACACACTTGACCACCTGGCTGCCTTTTGAAAGTGATATGCTGTCTGATGGAACTCTCCTACTCAGAAGCACTTGGCTGGGACCCAGCCATATACATAACTGTCACTCTTTCCTTTGGTGTCACCATTGGGTCAGTGTCTCGTGGCCTTCAAGATCATTATCTCTGTTCATGCTTTTTATTTTTTTGAAAACAGTAAAGTTTATTTGGAACATGTACTATCCCTGAATCTGGAAAAGGCCATTCTTTCCCATAACCTCTCATTAGTGTGAAAAATGCTTTAATGAAATACATCCACATTAAATGCTTTAGGAAGAAGTGCTACATCTTTTCAGTGGTCTTGTAATGTCCTATTTTTTAGACATGGGTCTACTTGATTAGGCTCTGTGCCCAATAGTTTTCACATTGTTCAGCAATACAGTCAAGCCAAATCCAAGACCAGTTTATGTAGGGGGTAGGCAGTCTCACCGTCACTAAGTTCTCTGCTGGTGATTACAGTTAGCCTGTGAAGACCAGTCTCAGTATAAAACTTCCCCTCAGGTGCTGCTGACTACCATCTGTATTCAGAACAAAAGGCTTGCTATGATCTGCGTAGGCCAGGAGCTATGCCCTCAATCTATTCTTCGAAAACTTGGAAAAAAAAAAGAGGTTATACTTGTAAAGTATTGGTCACATTGTAGGTATTTAGTAAATGTTTTTGCTCCCTCCCTCCCACCCCTTTATATTTGTTGTCCCTCCATCTCCAAAAGACTTCATAGATTTTAGAACAATGTGACCTCACTTATATTTCTGCTTCTACCTCTCTTCAGACGTATTTATGAGAGTGAAGTCATTCAGTGTTCTAGCAATAGCAGTGCCATTTATAACAAATTTGGAAAAACAACCTACAAATCCTAGGGAGTCTTCAAATCTTAATGGTTCTTTGATGGGGCTAGATCAGGAATATTTCCATATCTTTTTTTTTTTTGCTTTTTAGAGGGTAATTGGGGTTAAGTGACTTGCCCAAGGTCATGTGGCTAGTTTTTGTATTAAGTGTCTGAGGCCAGATTTGAACTCAGGTCCTCCTGACTGCAGGGCCAGTGCTCTATTCACTGAACTACCTAGCTGCCCCCTATTTCCATATTTTTTTGGGCTACAGCTCACATCTTGTTGCAAAGCCATATGACTGCATCCTTGAGAGAAAATTTTCAAGTCTCCAGATAATACTTCCCAGGTTGTTGATTCCCGTATCTTTCTAGTACTTTAAAAGCATTGGCTCCAATCGGTGTTAATGCTCTCATGATAGTTGGTGAATACAGACACACATGCTACAGTGTCTACCTTCCTGCCATTGTCAACAACATCCTTAGCAAGCTTATTCTGATGTGCCTCAAGCTTGGGGATAGTTTTTTCATCCAATTCACCAATACCTGACTCTTGCTTAAGCTACAAAGGCTTTTCCCCAACGGTTTCTCATGAAATAGCTGGAATATAATATAGCCATCCCTTCTACATCATGACTTTACCCATCACAGCTTTGCTAAATTGCCAATTGCTGTAAGAAATTAGTTGGGAATTTGGGGGAGTTTTGCAGAAGCTGCAGAGAACACATGGAGGTCAGCAGATGACATAGAAAAAGTTTAGAAGCTCAGAAATGCACAAAATATAAGTGTAGTATTGTATATAATTTTACCTTTTGATAACATAAATATACACTCTTTTTTAAAGTTAAAATAAGTGAAAAGTTAAAGTTTATGAAAAGAATGAAATAACCAACAGATTTACACAAAGATTACTACATCTTACATGGATTTTCCAGATCACAGGGGAGCCACATCTGTAACCCTTTGGAGGGATAACTATAGTTCCCTGAGATCTACTTTCAACTCAAGTAAAAAAAAAATACTTACTCTGTGCCAGCAACTATGTGGAGTGCTGGGGATATCAATAAAAGCAAAAATTTGTTAATGGTTCCTACCCTCAAGGAGCCTGCACTGCAATGGGAGAAGATAATACATAAAAGGAAGTTGGGGGGAAGGTGAGGAAGGTAACTATTAAAGAAGTCTAGAGAGCTAAGAATCCAACAGAGAAGAATGAGGTACATAGTGAACAGGACTGGCTGGGGTGGGGGTGGGCATTTCTCAAAATGGAGTCTCCAGGAGGAAAGGACCAATGAGAGGAAAGGAACATGAAGGCAGAAGAACCTTCTAGGATAAGAAGGCTCCTGGACCATGATAGAGAAAGAAGTAAGGAGGGACAGGAACAGGGGTTGGAGAGAGATGAAGGAGCATTCTACCAAGTGAAGCCTCAGATTAGCTTTTAAGGTTGTTCAGCTGCTGAACAAATCCAAAAGTTTTTCCTTTAAAATTTCTATCAATCTACAGGTATTTTCTAGCTCAGATGTCTGCCAAGGCTTTAGTGATTCTACCACATAACTAATCTAAACTTTGTATAGATGTTTTTCTGGGGGAGGGCCTCTATCCTTTCCTGAAAAGGTTCCTAACTTGAGCCTGAAATATTTCTCTGACATAAGAGAATCTGCACCACACACCTTCCCCCACTTACTTATGGATGAGTTGTGTGTTTTTTTTTCTGACTCAAGTATACTTCTCAACTTCTCTCTTGGCAACCCTACTCCCTTCATTAAGGCCTTTACTTTTCTAAGCAACTTCTACTGCTCCATGGGGGTGAGTTCCAAAAATCAATTCCCAGGTATGGTCTGCTACTGTCATCATGTATGAATTTTTGAATCATTAAATGAACAAAATGCATTAAGTGCTTACTATGGGGCCAGAACTGGGCTAAACACTGGGGGTTAATATACAAAAAGAATGACAATTTCTACCTTAAGTTGTTTATGTGGGAAAACAATAGATGTAGAGGAGTGAGAGCCAGAAAGGTGCATTTTAGATGAAATGGGGATGGTAGATGGGGCCATAAGGCAATAAATTGACCAGGTTTTTCCAAGAATGGGAGTATTGATCTAAAAGCTGTTCTCATAGCAAGAGGTGGGAAGCAGACAACATAGTACAGTAGGAAGAAGGCTAAAATAAAAGTCATGGTTCTGGGACCATGACAAAGTTAACAAATCCTCTCCAATCAGGAAAGCATGGTCCCTTGGGAGCTAGAAGACTTGTTCAGAAGCATAAAGTGTAATGGTGGCTGTGGGATTTAAGAAAGATGGCCAAAACACAACATTGTGAGTCTGGGCTGGTTGCAGATGGTGAATCTTCAGCAATCAGAAGGCAAATCCCAGAGTAGGAGCTGCAGGACTCAGTTAGAAGCAGAGGGTATGGTAGCAGAAGCAGGTTGGCAGGAATATAGCCAGAGTGGGGAAATCAAAGGATCAGCAAACTCATAAAACACTTCTGAAGTGGTCTCCCCTGACCTGGCCTTGATTTAAAGTACTTTGCAACACTGAAATCATGGCTTAGAGCTTTTCAATGGTCTTATAATGTCTTTTTTAAGACATGAAAGGGACTACTTGGTTAGACTTTACATATAATACAAAACAGTATATGTTAAATATGTCAGTCAATCATTTTTTCCAAGTGGCTGAAACAATAATGGTATTTACCAAACCAACAATGCTAAATCAAGCCTGAGATATGCAGTATTATTAAATCACATGATGAGGATTAGTTGTGTGTGATTAGTATATACAACTATGATGTGACATTTACAAATGTGATAGTATTTATAAAAAAAAAAGTAAGCATGCAAATTTTGACACACACAGGAAAATAGGAAAAGCAGTTTTCATAGCTGTATTCATTTGTCTCCTTTGTTAGAAGTAATCCTGGATTCTTGGAGTAATGAAAGCAGGAATATCAGGCATCTGGGTTAGGTCTGTTGTTCAGACACTTATTGACCAGGTAAAGTGACTCTGCAAGTAGCACAAAGACACCAGAGCTCCTTGTCCTTGGGACTGTATTAAAAGCCTTTAGATTTTATAGTTTAATCAAGTTTCTTCACTTATTTATTTCCCATCATTTGTGAAAGAAGAATCAATAAGATTTTTGTTTATAGCTTAGCAGACAAATGGTTAGGCTTCAATGCCTAACAATTTTGAACAAATACTCTGAAAAAAAATTAAGGGAAATGAGGGAAACTGAGATCCTGAGAGCTTGAGCTTTGAGGGCAAATGACCCCGGGTAAAAGACGAGATTATTTAGAGACTATGGTTTCTAAAACCTTCATTTCCCAAAAGAGAAAACCATGTCTCCAGAGAAAGGTAATCACACAACTGTTGAGTGTCAGTCCTAAAAAGTGTCAATTCTAACAAGAAGGTATCTAGCAAGGCAGGCAATCACTGATTGTCAGTCCACTTATCCAAGACTTTAGTCCTCATTCACTTAAATAGAATGAAACTGACCAGAACTCTTAACCAAGAAGGAGGAGGAGGTAAAAGTGGCATCATCTAGGAACAAGAGAATCATCACTATTTGAACAAAGCACGTCATGATGAATGCAGGCTAGTAGTACAAGCTTAGTTTGAGGGGCAGGGGAAAGGGATTAAATTAGCTCTGACAGCATAATTTACTAAGGGAACTTTTGTTCAAAACCAGGATTCTCCATAGACCATTCCTATCAAAAGCAAGTTGAAGTTGATTGGCAACAGGATATGTTGGAATTCCTCAATATAGAAGGGGTAGAGCAAGTTATGGTGATGAAAAATCTATGAAGAGTGGTTAAGAGTTTGCATTTGTACTTTCTATTACAGTTTGGTATTTACAGGACTCGAGTCAGACTAATGAATGAAGAACTGTTGTCTAATTGGACAGTGCTGATATTTCAGACTTTGAAAAATTAACATATCTAAAGGGATTATTATGTGAAGAGTTGTTGGGTTGTTTCAGTTATGTCCAACTTTCTAGGACCCCATTTAGGGTTTCCTTGGCAAAGATGCTGGAGTGCTTTACCATTTCCTTCTCTAGCTCATTTTATAGATAAGGAAACTAAGGCAAACAGGTATAAGTGACTTGATCTAGGGTCACACATCTAGTGAGGGTCTGAGTCCAGATTTTAACTCAGTTCCTTCTGACTCCAGGGTCAAGTGTTCTATTTACTGAATCACCTAAGCTGCTCTAGTTATGTGAAGAATCTGGATCTTATAATGGTTTGCACATGTTTCCTAGAGGAAAACCTGCTCTGAATACATCTCTTGAAAAATAAGACAATGGGGGACAGAGCCAAGATGGCGGAGTAGAAACAGCATGTCCAAGCCACTCTCCCCCCAGATTACCTCCAAACTATGTAAAAGGGGACTCTGAACAACTTCAGGAGCCCAAGCACCCAGAACAACACAAAGAAGCTAAAGAAGCTATGCTCCCTTCATACAGTCTACATTCTTATTTTCTTCTTTTTTTAATCTTTATTAACCAAATGCTTTATTAACTTCTGTTTTACATCATTCATTTCTACCAGATTTTGAGTTACAATTATTTTCCCCACCCCGTTTTTACCCTACCCACCACCCCAGAATAGCAGTCCCACAATATATCCCTTCCTCCAATCTGCTCTCTCCCATATCTTCTCCCATACCCCCTTTGACTTTTCCATTAGAGCAAGGTGAATCTCTGTGCCCCAATGCCTGCACATCTTATCTCCCAATTACATGCAAAAGAGTATTAACAATAGTATTTATAGATATTTGAAACATTTAATTTTAAGACCTCTAATTTCAGATCCATTCCCTTCCTCCCTTGTCATCCATTCCCTCTGGGAAGATAAGTAATTCAGTATATGTTATACATGTCTAGCTATGCAAAACATTACCCTAGTAGAAATATTGTACAAGGCTGCTTATAACTCCCTCCCACCCATCCCACACCCCACCTGGTCCATTACCTACTTGATCCTGTCCCTCTTCTATAGGGGGTACTTCCAACCTCCCCTCCCCCAAGAAATGCCCTCCCATCTATCATCCCTCCTCTCATCCCCCTCCCCCCTATTCTGCTGCAGGTTGAGATATCCCATTTAGTATGTATGTCATTCTCTCCCTGAATCAAATTCAATGAGAATGTGGCTTTGCCTTTTTGCCTTCCTATTCTTGCCCTCCCCTGCAGCCACTTCCTCTTGCTTCTTCTACATGAGATAGTTTACCCTACGCTGTCTCTCCCCATCTCCTCTTGCCACTTTCCTCTCTCGCCTCTTAGCTTCACCCCTTAAGTATCATCCCTTCTCACCAAATTCAACCTATGCCTTCTCTCCATGTATAAGTCCTTCTTAAGGTCCTCTATGACCTGTAACCCGCTCATGTTTTCCTTTGGGGCTTTTGGAGAAGGATTTCTGACCTCACAGCCCTCCTCCTGTTCTATGCTTCGATCTTCTTTGCCCCCAAAGTAGGAGTCTAACGTTGCATTTTTCTGTTTAATTTGTTTCCTTTGCCTTGGCATGTTGCCACTTAATTACTTGACTGTTGGGCTTGTTGCCACAGCATGGCTCTGCCGCCAGATGGGAACTTTCGTCCCGAATGTGTTCGGGGACAACTTGCATTCCCAGCAAGCTGGAAACCCCCCCCCACGACCTCCACCCCAGATCACAATCCAGATCCAGTGAGGTTAAATCAAGATCAATTACCCCCCAAGACTGATCGCTGGATCTCCCTACAGTTCGCAGGATCTCCCTATAGGAGCTGGAGCTGCCTCTGAAAACTACAAAATGGTGTGTCTCCTCAGTGGCTTCTAGGCCCCAGGGGAGGAAGCTGACGCATTCCCCAAATGCTGGTCCCAAAGTCCACAGGGCACTAACCTCTCACTTTGCCCTAGGCATGTCTATGTTGATAATTCTGGAAGTGCCACAGCTGCTGGTGTTCTGGGGTCCCTCCAGCCAGCTGCTGGTCCGGCTGCTCTGAGGCTAAAACCGCAACTCAGGTGGACATATGTTTGGTTCCCCATGCACTGCATGCTGCCCTGCTGGCTCCCAGAGCCCTGAGTTTGTGCTTCCTGCAGGGCTACTGGGCTGTCCTCAAAGGGAGGTTAGCTTCTCTATGTTGTTCTGTGGGTGCTGGGGCTCCAGAAGTTGTTCAGAGTCCCCTTTTATATAGTCTGGAGGTGATCTGGGGGGAGAATGGTTTGGACGCAGTGTTTCTACTCCGCCATCTTGGCTCCGCCCCCAACAACTCGAAACCTATATTTATAATAATATAGTACTAGTACATATAACTAGTACATAATGAAGCAAACAGCATCTAACAGGCCAACGCCATTTTGACATGCAAACTTAATTTGTTAATTAGCAATAATGATAACAGATGCTTTGTATATAATTCCTATGAATGTGGAGATGAATGAGAAGAAAAGCCAAAAATGAAATTAAAACATAACAAAAAGCATAAACAGAATTAAAATAATAAACAGGGTTAAAAAGAAACAAAATCAAAATAATAAACAGGTTTTCCCCCAATTTTTAAAAACATTTTTATTCAAAGTTTTGAGATCCAAATTCTATCCATTCCTCCCTCCTTCCTTTCCTTGTCTCCTCCTCCCTGAAATGGGGAACAATCAGATTTAGGTTATGCATGTATAATCATGTAAGCCATTTCCGTATTAGTCATTTTGTACGGGAAGACTCAAATAAAAGAAAAATAATGAAAGCAGAAAATGGTATGTTTCAGTCTCTGTTAAGTTAATATCATTTTTCCCCCTCTGGAGGTGGATAGCATGCATCATTAGTCCTTTGGGATTGTCTTTGATCACTGTATTGCTGAGAATAGCTAAGTCATTCACAGTTCTTCATCAAACAATATTGCTGTTACTGCACAATATTATCCTGTCCTTGTTAACAGATTTAAAAAAAATCAAGACTAAAAAAAAAAAACTTTTGACTAAACATAAAAAAACATTTTGTTCTTCATTAATGTTAGAAATTTTTAAAGGGCAGCTAGGTGGCACAGTGAATAGAACACAGGCCCTGGAGTCAGGAGGACCTGAGTTCAAATACTGCCTCAGACACTTAACACAAAACCTAGCCATGTGACCCTGGGCCACTTAATGCCAATTGTGTCCAAAAAGAAAAAAAAAAAAGATATTATTAGGATAAGATATTTATTAGGGTTAAAAAATTAGAAAGGACGGGGGTGGAACCAAGATGGCAGAGTAGAAACAGCACTTCCACGGTGCTCCAGCTGACACCATTTCAAAATTATTGTCTAGAGCTCCAGCACCTACAGAAAGACACAGAGAAGCTTACCTCCCACTGAGGATGGCCTGGCAGCCCGGCAGGCAGAGGCCAGCACAGCATTCTGGGATTCAAATCTAGGACCCCACAAGTCCAAGGTTTTAGCCCCAGGGCAGCCAGACCAGCAGCCGGCTGGAGGGACCCCAGAACACCAGCAGCTGTGGCTTTTCCAGAATTTCCAACACAAAGTGAAAGGTTAGTGAACTATGGACTTTGGGACCAGTATTTGGGGAACACTTTGGCTTCTTCCCCTGGGGGCTAGAAGCCACTGAGTAGCCACAGCATAGCCACCATGTTGCAGCTTCAGTTGATGCTTCAGCTCCTGGCCTGTGGACTGAAGGGTTTGCGGTGATCAGTCTGGGCGGTAATTGCTCTTGCTTTAACCTCCCTGGATCTGGATTGTGGTCTGGAGTGGAGGTCTTTGGGTGAGTGTCCAGCTTGCCAGAGTGTGTGGGGGCTTTGGAGAGGGCACCCAACTAATACCTCCAGCAGTCAAGAAGACCCCAACGTTTGGGACAAAAGCTCCCTTGTCTGGTGGCAGAGTCCTACTGTGGCAACAAGCCCAAAAGTCAAGTAATTAAGTGGCAAAATGCCTAGGCAAAGGAAACAAAATAAACAAAAAATTCAACATTAGACTCCTATTTGGGGGAAAAAGAGGATCAAAGCATGGAACAGGAGGAGAACTGTGAGGTCAGAATTCCTGCACCAAAAGCCCCAAATGAAAATATGAGAGGATTACAGGCCATAGAGGATTTTAAGAAGGATTTTAAAAACCAAATAAGAGAAGTGGAGGAAAAATTGGGAAGAGAAATGAGAAGGATGTAGGAAAAGTATGAAATGAGAGTCAACACCCTGACTGAGGAAATAACACCTTAAAAATAAGGTGGCAAAAGAGGCTCAAAAAGGCAATGGGAGAAGAATGCGTTAGAAAGCTGAATTTGCTAGATGGAAAAAGAATCTCAAAAGTACAATGAGGAGATTCACTCCTTCAGAATTAGACTGGAGCAAATGGAAACTTTATGAGAAATCAAAATGCTGTTAAGCATATCCAAGCAATTGAAACAATGGAAGGCAATGTGAAATATCTCATGGCAAAAACCACTGACCTGGAAAATAGATCCAGGAGAGATAATTTAAAAAGTACTGGACTACCTGAAAACCATGATCAAAGAAAGAACCTAGAAATCATCCTTAAAGAAATTCTCAAGGAAAATTGCCCTGATGTTTTAAACCCAGAGGGTGAAATAGAGGTTGAAAGAATCCACCGATCACCTCCTGAAAATGATCCCAAAAAGAAAACTCCCAGGAATATTATAGCCAGGTTCCAGAACTCCCAGATCAAGGAGAAAATACTATAAGCAGCCAGGAAGAAACAATTTCAATACTGTGGAAACACAACCAGAATAGCACAGGACCTGGCAGCTTCTACACTGAGGGATCAAAGGGCATGGAATATGATATTCCAGAGGGCAAAAGAGCTGGGACTGAAGCCAAGGGTCACCTACCCAGCAAAACTGAGTATTTTGTTTCAGGGGAAAATATGGTCATTCAGTGGAATAGAGGACTTTCAAGCATTCTTGAGGAAAAAACCAGAGTTGAATAGAAAATTTGACATTTAGACACAAGAAGCAAGAGATACTTGAGAAGGTAATCAGGGAAAAGAAATCAAAAAGGAACTTATCAAAGTTGAACTATTTACATTCCTACATGGAAAAACAAGAACTGTCACTGATGAAAACTTTCTTAGTATGAAAATAATTGAAGAAGTGTATATGGGCATATGAATACATATGTGAATGTGTGTATATATGTTTTTATATACATGGATAGAGGACATAGGTTGAATTTGGTGGGAAGGAATGATACTTAAGGGGTGAAGTTAAGAGGTGAGAGAGGAATGTGGCAAGAGGAGATGGGGAGAGATGGTGATGGGGTTATTATGATGTATGTATTTCTGTAGTATCAATCTGTAACATCAGTTTGTAAGTGGGGTGCTTTGGGATTTATGTCTGTAAAATCAATTTGTAAAGGCAGTCTGTAAAATCACACTCCTCCCCCCAGCCTCAGAGCATTGACTCTTCCCCTTCCCCCTTCCAGCACTCTGCCCAGCAACAACTCATGACCTGTTTATCTCTGCTTGAAACAATAAGTTATGTACATGTTATCTCCAGCCCCACCATAAATTCTTCAATACCTTATCTATAGGGTAACTCCTTAGTCAATTATATACCCACACTGTCTCTGATGACCTTGGTGGGTGACAGACTGGGCACTCTTTAGTGATGTGTCAGGCCTAAAACCACACCTCCAGCTAGGCCCCCCCCCCCTTGAGCTATTTCCCAGTGAATCATGGGGCAATACACCTGCACAGTTGATATTAAAAGTGTATGGTCCTTTGAGCACTGACCACTCCTTAACTCCTCCCTGATCCCACCCTTACTCACCTAGTTAGCATAATTGACACCTTAAAGCTATGCCTGCGGCCTCTGTGAGTTTGCAGGTTCCATAAGAATCTAGCCCGCTGTCCTTGTACAGTGTAACAATAAACTTTACAATTTGGGCTTCAAAGTTTGCTTGAGCCTGGTGAATTCCTTCCAGACTGGATGCCAGGGTGCATCCCTGGCAGAACCACTTACCCTCCCTCCCTCCTTATCACCCTTCCCTCTTCAATGGGATCGGGTGTAAACTATCTCATGTAGACAAGACAAGGGGAAGTAGTCACAGGGGAGGGAAAGAACAGGAAGGCAAAAAGGCAAAACCATATTCTCATTGAATTTGGCTCAGGGAGAGAATCACGTATATACTAAATGGGATATCTCACCCTGCAGGAGAGTAGGGGGAAGGGGATGAGAGGGGGATGATGGAGGGCAGGCCATACTTGGGAGAGGGGAGGTTGGAGGCAACCACTTTTGAAGAGGGACAGGATCAAAGTAGGGAAGGGACCAGGTTGGGGGTGGGAAGTGTGGGAGGGTAATATAGTCAGTCTTTTACAATATATCTACTATAGTAATGTTTTGCATAGCTAGACATGTACAACATATACTGAATTGCTTATCTTCCCAGCGGGAGTGGGTGACAAAGGACGAAGGGAATGGATCTGGGATTTGAAGTTATAAAATTAAATGTCTCAAATATATATAAATACTATTATTAATACTATTTTGCATGTAACTGGGAGATAAGATGTTCAGGCATTGGGGCACAGAGATTCACCTTGCCTTAATGGAAAAGTAGAAGGAGGTATGGGTGAAGATATGGGAGAGAGCAGATTGGATGAGGGCTTATCCTGCAGGACTGCTGTTCTGGGGTGGTGGGTAGGAGAAAAATGGGGAAAAATTGTAACTCAAAATCTGGCGGAAATGAATGATGTAAACCAGAATTTAATAAAACATTTGGAAAATAAATAAATAAATAATGAAAGTAAGGACTCAACATCTTGGTGGGATGTAGTGAAAAGAACACCACATTTGAAGTCTAGAGAAATGAACACGACTCCCAAATCTAACACTCACTAGTTGTGTGAGTTTTGAGTCAATTGTTTCACTCTTTGGACCACAATTTCCAAAAACTATTATCAGTCTCAAGTACAATAAAGCATAGCAAAGTATTTTGTGACCATAAAAAATTTAGAAAGGAAAATTTGGGCTAATAATTCACTTCACAATTTGAAAGTATCAAGGAAAGAGAAATCATCCAAGTGAGAGCTCCCCAATGCCACAAGCTTCAATGTTTTGAAGCACCCTGCTTTAAAAGTCTATTTGATTAGTTTAAAAGGGTGTGAAATACACCTTTAAAATTAACACAGTCAGGGAAAATATCTTTAAAATCCTATAAATGAAGCTCCCATGTATATGTGGAGTTTGTTTTTTTGTTTTTTGTTTTTTTTTATTCTGGAAAACTTTTTATTGTAGGTGGAACAGGACACAGCTGAACACAAGAAGTTAGATGATTCCAATTTTGTTGGCAACATCTAAAGCATCGTAGTCTGGAGCAAGATGGACATAGGCCTTCTTCTCTCCATCAGGCCGGATCAGTGTGTTGACCTTGGCCACGTCGATGTCATACAGCTTCTTTACAGCCTGTTTGATCTGATGCTTATTGGCCTTGACATCCACAATGAAGACTAGGGTGTTGTTGTCCTCAATCTTCTTCATAGCAGATTCAGTGGTCAAAGGAAACTTAATGATGGCATAATGATCGAGCTTGTTCCGGCGAGGGGCGCTCTTCCCAGGGTATTTGGGCTGCCTTCGTAGCCTCAGGGTCTTGGGTCTCCTGAAGGTGGGGGATGTTCTGATCTTCTTTTTTGGCTGTGGACACCCTTCAACACCGCCTTCTTGGCCTTCAAAGCCTTGGACTTGGCTTCTGTCTTGGGGGGGACAACGGCTTCCTTCTTCGTCTTCGGTGCCATCTTGGGGGAAAACGTGGAGTTTGTTTTAAAGGGTCCACCAGTAAAGGATGCGGTATTCCCTTTGGACTTCCCTTTTTGAGGTAATGAGTTTTTAATGTACCAGAATCCTTCTAGCACCAGAGGCATGGACCAAAGGCACTTTCAAGAACAGAAAAAAAATGCACAACCCTTGTTCCACATTTTCTTTTGGAAGAGAGCTCCAAATAGCTCCCCAGAGCTGACTATTAAATTTTCACTATGATCATTTACAACTCAGCAACCAGTCAATGCTACAAATCACAGCTTAATTCATTACTTTGTTGTCTGCCCAATCTTTAAAAAAATGATGGAGAATGTATTAGGAATGTAGATTAAAGTTAAGCATGCTCTGCTCTCACTAAACATTTATCAGTGTGTCCCTACTCCTCTGCCATGCCTTGTTGCCCTTACTAGCTCTTCTTGGCCATACCCTATTGCCCTTACTGGCTCTTCTTGTACTAAGTTTAAAAAAATAGTCTGCCAAAATAAGATTTGATCATACAAAAGCACCTAAGCTGTTTCATATTTTTTTTTAAATAGCAGGCACACTGTCCTTCCTGACCCACTCCCACCACAGCCAAAATGTTGAAAGGGAAAACATACAACAAACAAACAAAACTCCCTTTCCCTTTCAAAGAAACATCCTCTCCCTTAATCCTGATTCTTTCACTCAAGTTGTTGGATGCAAATCCTAGCAAAGGGCCATCAGCTTCCTAACAGCCTCAAGTAAAATGAAAATGCTAGTGAACAAAGAAAGAATAAGCTTTCAACTGTAGTACAGCTTAGCCGTAGGGTCCTTGGGTCCCTTTTCCTTTCCTTTCCTTCCTTCCCCTCTGATCAACTCCTGATCTCAGAAGAATAATGGGAAGAAAGTAGTTGTAGAGCCAAATGGAAAATAGATAGGAGCTTCCACTAGCTAAACTACCATTGAAGGATAGGAACAAAGAGGACTTCTGATCATCCTCCTGGCATCTCATGGATGATGGGTTTCTTGTTCTTCATAGCCTCCCACCAGTCTCTAGACTAGGATTGCCTATCCATCATGTCTTCACATCTCACCACTGCCCTCCTTTGCTCTTCTCATCTCATCTTCATGTGTTTTCCACATGACTCTTCAGGTAGTAATGGTGTCATGTCGTGCCCTCTACTCTCCATTTGGTTGGGTGAGATAGTCTGGCCCTAAGGAAAATTGATTATATGCTTCATTAGCTGGCAGAGGTGAAATAAAATCCCTTTTAAAATATAAAATATTTGCTTTTGAATGCTGTTAATAGCTGAAGTATAGAGTTGAGGAGGTATGGAGGTATCTGGAGGTCATTTGGGAGCATCTGAAGGTTCTTGGTAGAGATTGGTGAGTACTGCTGGAAGGTGTAGTCGACAAGGGGGGAGACTGAGTAGGCGAGGACCAGGAAAAGTAATAGGCTAGAAAAGGAGTAGAAATGATAGTAGAGTCATATGTTTCAGAGGATAATGCAGAATGTAACAGTATAATGAGAGCATAGTCATTACTATGGGAGGGGGCAAGGATAGAAATCACTGAAACACTGAGAATATTCATGATGAATTAGAAATGTAGCCTAAAGGCGGTCACTAGTTTTAATTAGATTAAGCTAGGGGCTAGGGGAGTGGCACATATGTGGTATGGGGGGTGGGGATGGGTGGTGTGAGATAAAAGAAGAAAGGAGAGAGACCTATGTGGATCCATCTGGATATGTTGCTATAGCAGAGAGAGCTGCATGCACCCAGTCTATAGATGTGCTATGAATAGGGTCACCAAAGTCAAGGCTATAGAAAGCCATTCTAACAGAAGAGGAAAAGTGGCTTGCACTAAGTCTCATATATTGAGAGCTGGAAGGGACCCTAAAGGCCATACTGGTGGCCCCTCACATTTTCCAAGGACATTGTGGACCAGAGTCACCAACCAACCAGAGTTAGAGTTTAGACCTGGGTGCCTGGAATTCAACTAAAAAGTTCATTCCAACTCTTCCCAGGGTTCACCCTCCTTGTGTGATTGTACCTAGACTTGTCAGCAGCCCTGATTTTGAGGAGAATGATGAGGTTAGAGCATTGAGAAGGCTGTAGAGATTAAAAACCAAAAGAAAACCATACACATCTACTGGGGCATTTTGCCTCATGGTTGCCTTTTCTCCATCTCCTAGCAGACAAGGCAGTTGCTGGGGATGTTCAATAACACTCCATCTTTCTCTCTGTCTCTCTGTGTCTCTTTGTATCTGTCTCCCACTATCCATATCTCTGTCTATCTCTCTGTCTCTCTGCTCTCCACATTTTCTCATCCCCCTTCCCAAGTAGGTAGTAGACAGGATGATCTGAGGCTGAATCTTGCCTGTTACCAGCTATGAGACCCTGAGCAAATTTCTTAATTTCTCTCTGCCTCCGTGTCCTCATCTGTAAAATGTGGATAATAACACTTACCAGGGTTCATGTGAGGATCAAATAATATGAAATTTTATGTTACATTCTTTACGTTATGCTATGTCAAATAAAAGAATATAAAATATGCTATATTTTATATTATAGTATTATAAGTTCTCTGCAAACCTTGAAATGTTAGGTAAATGCTAAGAAATACTATAATTATCTTATTACCACCCCTACTAAAGATGGTGCCATCACCACCACTACCTTTCACCACACCATTACTCTTAGGAATTCTTGATTATGGGCTCTAGATTTTCATGCTACCAAACTTAAAAGAGTGGACAATTTGGAAGGATATAGTAGTAGCAGAGTCCGAGGATTACATTTCTTACCACTATCTTTGCCCATCATTAACACTAATTAATGGTTGGGGGCACTGTGGTATAAGGGTAAGGAATCTAGAATCATAAGATCTGAGTTTAAATCCCAGTCTGCCTCTTACGCCTCTTGGAAAAAGGAATTTATTTTCTCTGGACCTCAAGTTCTTTGTCCAAAAATTAGGGACATTAAAACTTCATGCCATGTGAGAATCAGTTGAATGAACAAATGGCTGTTTTGGTGGGCAAAGAGAAATCTCAGGAGAGATAGGAAGATTGTCTATAAATATTTGAAAGGCAATTATATGGAAGAAGAATCAGGCTTGTTCTATTACTTTCCAGAAGGCAGAAGTAGGATTAATAAATATAATTTATACAGAGGCAAATCCTCTGTATAAAGTAGCAGCTTCCCACTCTTGTTGGATTGTCTTTAAAGGCTGGATGATCATATGTTGGGGTGTTCTGAGCAACTATTTTGGATGTCATGGGCTAGACTAGATTCCTGTTGACATCCCCTCTAACTCTGACATTCTGTCATACATATGGAATGAAAGAGAAGTTGACCCAGAGCTATGAATTAGTTGAGTATGGATAGTAGAAAGACAAGAGAGCAAGGAGGTCTACTGGTAGAGAGAGAGAGAGCAAGGAATAGTTGAACTTGTTGGCAAGAGGGTAAAGATTCTGACGAGTAAAGGTGGAGTCGGAGGGATTCTGAGGACTGAGAAAATAGATTTAGAGGAAGGTAATGAGAGTTTTGATGAGGATGAAGGAAATGTGTAGGAGGGTAAATATAAGGACTGGAGAATCTGATTAAATGGGGGAATTTCAAAGTTCAAGGTGTCTGAGGCAGCAGTTATGGATACTAGAGGTCTAAGTAGAATAAGAAGTAGAATAAGAATGAAGATTATGGAAGTAGAGAAAATTGGAAGGTCAAAGAGTATTTGACTGGAAATCATTTTAAATGGAAAAGTCCATAGGAATGAGAACAGGGTGGAGAAGATGGTAAGTCATCTACATGCAAAAAGATTGATGGTCAGCATTGTGTTCAATGTTAGTATCTATAATATTACTATTTCTTTTTTCCTTTTGTCAAGTGAAAGTTATGTTTCAGATTTTTAAATGTCTGTTATTGTGAGTGCCAGATTGTATAAATATCACATGTTGTGTAGCTGTGTTACTTTATGAATGTCTGGTTACATAAATAGGAAATCCACTGGATTTATCCTCAAGAACTATAGTGGTGAGTAAGGGTAGGCTATTCCTCCTCATCAGTGTAGTCCTATGATTTAAGATTTTGAATGCAACTATGTAGTGGTGGTCTACTCCGGTAATACAGACTAGCTATGGGGAGAGGAGGGTAGATAGAGAGCCAAACCAGAGAGTAGTAAGTATGGACATGCTTCATGAGAGAGGTAATGGAGTTGTACATTGGGGGTTGTCATGCCAAGAAATATGCCATTCCCCAGAAACCTACAATGTTCTGGCATTACTCTAATAATGGGTATCATTTCTCCCCCTGACCAGTCTTGGAACTCCCTTCCCTACAATCAGAACAAAACTATGAATAAACAATTGATTCCTGTCACTGACTCTCTACCCTTGTCCTTCAATAAGGACTTGAATTTTCAATTGTTATACCTCAGAAAACAAGAAAACAGAGGAAGAGAAATACAGCAGCATGTAAGAAGTACAATTGGCCTGGGATGTTTTCAGTTTCATATCTCTACACAGAAGTGGTTCAATGCCATTCAACTTGGAGGGGGGAGAAATGGAAATGGAGGTTTCCTTTTAAACCAAAATATGAAAAAAAACTTAAACAGATCTGTCATGTTGGAGTTGCGGGGAAGTATGGACAAGAAACATATAGTAAGGGGAGGAATGGAGGAGCTGTGATCTACATCTGTGAATTAAATGCATACTCCACAAAATAATGAATCTTTCCAAGCCTATGGGTGTTTGAGAAGGGGTGTGAGTGGAAGGAAAGAGAGACAGAGAGACATACAGAGAAAGAGACACAGAGAGAGTGACATGAAGAGAGAGATAGAGAGAGACGGAGACAGGGAGACAGAGAGACGGGGGGAGAAAGAGACACAGAGAGAGTGGAACAGAGACAGAGAGACAGGGGGAGACAGAGAGACATACAGAGAAAGACAGAGAGAGAGTGACAAGGAGACAGACAGTGATAGAAGGAGACAGAAGGACATACAGAGAAAGACACATGGAGAGAGTGACATGTAGACAGAAGGAGACAGAGAGAGGGAGACAAAGAGGGAGGGACAGGGAGCCAGAGGGAGACAGTGAGAGAGAGACAGGGAGACAGAGGGAGACAGGGAGAGAGAGAGACAGGGAGAGAGAGAGACAGACAGACAGACAGACAGACAGAGACAGAGAGAGGTGTTTCTTGGATAATTGTGAGCCTTGGTAACAAAGACAATACAGAGTAAGTCATGTGGATCTAGTGGAAAGAGTGTTGGATCTGAATTCAGTAAAACATGGATTCAAATCCTTCCTCAGGTACTTAAAGGCCATATGATCTTAGTCAGTTCACCACTTTGTGCCTCAGTTTCCTTATCTGTAAAATGAGAGAGGAGAGAATTTGATTTTCCTCTAAGGAACGTTCAGTTCTTGACCTATGATCATGTAATTCCTTCCCTTTCCACAACTTTGACCACTGGAACCTTCAACCTCTGCCAAAGTACATATTTCACTCTTGAACTTTCAAACTGAAATATAAGTTGTAGAAGCCCTAATCTCAGGATTTTATTTCAGAAGTTGTAATGACTGTCTTATTTACTTATTTTTTCCAAATGTTTTATTAACTACTCATTTATATCACTCATTTCCACCAGATTTGAGTTAAAATTTATTTCCCCATTTTTCCCTACCCACCACACAAGAATAGCAGTCCCACAGGATATCCCTTCATCTAATCAGCTCTCTCCCATATCTTCTCCAATATGCCCTTCAACTTTTCCCTTAGGGCAAGGTGAATCTCTGTGCCCCAATGCCTATGTATCTTTTTCCCAATTATATGTAAAATAGTATTAATAATAGTATTTATATATATTTGAAACATTTGATTTTAAAACTTCGAATTCCAGGGTGTGGAGCCAAGATGGTGGAAAGGAAGCAGAAAGTTCTCTAAGCTCCTCTGCAAATCCCGTTACTAAACCTCAAAAAGTGAATCTGAATGGATTCTGGAGTGACAGAATACACTGGGAGACAGAGCATGGCAGAATCCACCCCAGAAAAGTGCCCAGTGGGTCCGGGGAGGGGGAGAGTGGAGCACATGGGGTCTCTACAGCTCAGACTTGAGAGCAGACAAGCAAACTACACCAGAGAGAGAAGAAATCCCAGCCAGCCAACTTACCCATCCCAAGGAGGAATTGAAGACATCTCACCGGCATCTCACCAGGGGACAAGAGGTATCATTGGAGCCAGGTAAGAGAGGGCTTGGGGCCTCCAGCAGAGACAGCAGCTTCTCCTGGGACTATCAGCCCCCAGCCTGGAAGTTTAGAAATCACCTGCCTGTTTATGCAGGACCTAGAATGGCAAAGTAAACTCTAGTTGCTCTGATCCCTCCTTCATGTAGTAGGAAAACACAAAGATAAGTGTCCCACCCAGAGTGAAATCCTGATTGTGGAAATAGCCTCTTGCTTGGGAGTCATCAAGAAGGGGTGTAACTGAGGCAGCAAGGAATCTGAAGAGAAGAGGGGGAGGGGTCCCAACAAGCCCCACCTCAACTGACCAGCAAAAGCCTGCCCCAGCTGTAGCCCAGGAGTACAGTAGCAGAAATCTGAAATAGCCAGACTACCCCTCCTCCACAGATTACTCTGTGCCCATCTGCATGCCTCCCAGAGACACATGCCTTAGCCTCAAACTAGACACCCAGAGGCTACAGCCTTCAAAGTCAACAACCAGGTCCTTAGCTAACAGCCTGAGAAATTAGGAAATAGGAAATGACAATGGGAAGGAAGGAAGTTGAGAAAGAGAAGGGGAAGGCAAAAAAAATCGATTCAACCTTATTATGTAGGTCAAGAACAACCAAATACAGAGGACAACATGGACTATTTACTCACACCTGAGACCAAAGAAGGAAATGTGAACTGGTCTCAAGCCCAAATAGCATTCTTGGAGGAGCTTAAGAAAGATTTTAAAGACCAAATCAGGGAGGCAGTGACCAAATGGGAAAAAAGTTTCACTGAAGAAAACAAATCCTTAAAAAGTAAAATTGGTGAAGTAATTAGAGAAAATACCTCCCTAAAAAAGGACCTTCAAAAACTAACAGAAGACTATAATTCGCTAAAAATTAGAATCAGTCAAATTGAAACTCAGAACTCTATGATGCACCAAGAGTCAATCAAACAAAACATGAAGATTGAAAAATTGGAAGAAAGTGTAAAATATCTCACTGGAAAAACAACTGACCTAGAGAACAGATCCAGAAGAGGTAACTTAAGAATTATTGGTCTACCAGAAAGCCATGATGAAAAAAGCAGCCTGGATAACATCCTCCAAGAGATTGTCAAAGAAAACTGTCCTGAAGTCCTGGAATCAGAAGATAAAATAGTTATCGAAAGAATTCACCAGACTCCGCCTGAAAGAGATCCAAAATTGAAAACTCCAAGAAATATAGTAGCCAAATTCCAGAATTAAAAGATTAAGGAAAAAAATACTGCAAGCAGCCAAAAAGAAACAATTCAAATATCGAGGAACTACAGTCAGGATCACACAGGACATAGCAGATTCTACATTAAAAAATTGGAAGGATTGGAATTTTATATTTCATAGGGCAAGAGAGCTAGGACTACAACCAAGGATTAACTACCTGGCAAAACTGAGCATAATCTTTCAGGCAAGGAGATGGTCGTTTAATGAAATAAGGGACTTCCAGACTTTCTTGATTAAAAAGCCAGAGCTCAATGGAAAATTTGATTTCCAATTACAAGATTCAAGAAAGACATTAAAAGGTAAACAAGGAAAACACAGACTCACACATACATACATGCATACATGCACACTCATGCACACATGCAAATAACTTGGTATGCAACAAGAGCAAAATGCTCACATCCCTCTATGAGGAGCTGATAACTGTCAATATTGAAAATTATATGATTTTCATGATCTTTAAAAGGGTTACACACAGATAGAGGGTGTGTGTATGAATGAACTAACCTGAAGATTAAAAAAAAAACAAAACTTCAAATTCCAGATTCACTCTCTTCCTCCCTTGTCACCCACTCTTTCTGGGAGGATAAGCAGTTTAGTATATGTTGTACATGAAAAACTATGCAAAACATTACCATAGTAGATATCTTGTAAAAGACTAGCTATATTTCCCTCCCACTTGTCCCAGCCCCCACTTGGTCCATTCCCTACTTTGACCCTGCCCCTTTTCAAAAACAGGTGCTTCGAACCTTCCTTCCCCCCAGCATGACCTCCCTTCCTCCCTTCCATCATCCCCCTTCTCATGCCCCTCTACCCTACTCACCTGTAGGGAGATATATCCCATTTAGTATGTATGTCATTCTTTCTGTGAGCCAAATTCAATGAGAATATGGTTTTTCCTTTTTGCCTTCCTGTTCTTCCCCTCCCCTGCAACCACTTCTCCTAGCCTCTTCTATATGAGATAGTTTACCCTTTTCTGTCTATCCCCATATCCTCTTGTTATATTCCTCTATCACCTCTTAATTTCACCTTTTAAGTATCATCCCTTCCTATTAAATTCGACCTGTGCCCTCTATCTATGTATACCTGTAAACATATATACACACATTCACATATATATTCATTTGCCCATATACCCTTCTTCAACTATTTTCATACTGAGAAAGGTTTCATCAGTGACAGTTATCATTTTTCCATGTAAGAATGTAAATAATTCAACTTTGATAAGTTCCTTATGATTTCTTTTCCCGGTTTACCTTCTCAAGCATCTCTTGCTTATTATGTCTGAGGATCGAATTTTCTATTCAACTCTGTTATTTTCCTCAAGAATGTTTGAAAGTCCTCTATTCCACTGAATGACCATATTTTCCCCTGAAACAAGATACTCAGTGTTGCTGGGTAGGTGATTTTTGGTTTTAATCCCAGCTCCTTTGTCCTCCAGAATATTATATTCCATGTCGTTCAATCCCTCAGTGTAGAAGCTGCTAGACCCTGTTTTATCCTGATTGTGTTTCTACAATATTGAAATGTTTTCTTCCTGGCTGCTTGTAGTATTTTCTCCTGAATCTGGGAATTCTGGAACCTGGCTACAATATTCCTAGGAATTTTCTTTTTGGTATCTTTTTCAGGAGGTGATCTGTGGATTCTTTCAACCTCTATTTTGCCCTCTGGTTCTAAAACATCAGGGCAATTTTCCTTGAGAATTTCTTGAAGGATGATTTCTAGATTCTTTCTTTGATCATGGCTTACAGGTAGTCCAATAATTTTTAAATTATCTCTCCTGGATCCATTTTCAGGTCAGTAGTTTTTGCCATGAGATACTTCACATTGCCTTCTATTCTTTCATTTGTTTGGATCTGCTTAACAGCATCTTGATTTCTCATGAAGTCACTGGCTTCCATTTGCTCCAGTCTAATTCTGAAGGAATGAATCTCCACATTGAGCTTTTGAGATTCTTTTTCCATCTGGCAAATTCGGCTTTTTCAGACATTCTTCTCCTCATTGCCTTTTTGAGCCTCTTTTGCCATTTGAGTTAGTCTATTTTTTAAGGTATTATTTTCCTCAGTCAGACTGTTGACTGTCATTTCATACATACTTTTCTTGCATCTTTCTCATTTCTCTTCCCAATTTTTCCTCCACTTCTCTTATCTGATTCTTAAGGTCCTCTATGGCCTGTAACCCTCTCGTATTTTCATTTGGGGCTTTTGGTGCAAAAGTTCTGACCTCACAGTCCTCTTCCTGTTCCATGCTTTGATCCTCTTTGCCCCCAAAATAGGAGTCTAAGGTTTCATTTTTCTGTTTACTTTGTTTCCTTTGCCTTGGCACGTTGCCACTTAATTACTTGACTTTTGGGCTTGTGGAGTTTCTGTCCCAATCACTGGGGAGGTCTCAGATGCCAGAGGTATTAGTTGGGTGCCCTCTCTGAAACCTCCACATGCTCTGGAAAGCTGGTCACACACCCCAAGACCTCCACCCCAGACTGCAATCCAGATCCAAGAAGGTAAAAGCAAGAGTGATTACCCCCCAGATTGATTGCTAGATCCCCCTACAGTCCACAGGCCAGGAGCTGATGAAGCAACTGAAGCTGCAACATGTTGGCTGTGCTGTGGCTACTCAGTGGCTTCTTGCCCCCAGGGGAAGAAGCTGATGCACTCCCAAATACTGGTCCCAAAGTCCATAGGGCGCTGACCCCTTACTTTGTCCTAGGCATCTATATGTTGATAATTCTGGAAATGCCACAGCTTCTGGTGTTCTGCAGTCCCTCCAGCCACCTGCTGGTCCAGCTGCCTTGGGGCTAAAACCTCAGACTCACATGGGCCTGGGCTCAGCTCCCAGAGTGCTGTGCTGGCCACTCCCTGCTGGGCTGCTGGGCTCTCCTCAGTGGGAGGTTAGCTTCTCTGTGTCATTTTGTGGGTGCTGTAGCTCCAGAGGTGGTTCAGAGTACCCTTTTGGAAGTGGTGTGGGCAGCAGCACTAGGGAAGTGCTGTTTCTACTCTGCCCTGTCTTATTTACTTCTGAAGCTGGTTTAGACATTCTTTTCCTCCCTGTGGGTTCAGAAAACACTAAAAAAGCTAAGTTTCTTCATATGACCATAGTAGTTTCCGAAATGACACTAAAAAGTTCAAGTCAAAGATAAAAGACTACTTTTCAAAACAAACAACCACTTGGAAGAAGGAAAAAAGAAGAAAGGAAGCCCCAGAATTAGGTTAATAGATAAATTGCCCAGATTTCATATCCAGCCTCCATTTCTGATATGGAAAAGGAAATCTCAATGTCTCCCCAGAATTTTGGCTAGACTGAATCCATCACAGACTTGAGTGGGAAGGCATGTGGGAGCCAGAGAAGGGGTAGCGGGCAGGTTTTAAAATGTTTTTACTCTTTTCATTTGTTTGTTAGAATCACATGAGTGCTCAACAACCACAGCCAATGCCATATTCACTTTTGCCAACTCAAACTCTGACCTCAAACCTAGCTGCTTCAATTCCCTCTTAGAGTTAGAGAACTCAACAGCATGATCTCAAGCCACTCTACTCTGGGGAACTTCACCTCACCCCATTGTGTGCCAAAGGCACGTAGGCTAAATTTGATTGTTTCTAAACCTGTGAAGTTGGGATCTAACATGGCCACAACAGTGCCTCCATCCATTATTGCTTGTTTAAAACTCATCAAAAATCAAAGTGGAATTCAACAGGGGCCACTCCAGTGCCTTGGCATGCCAGGGCTCTCTTCCATCTCCCAGAGGAGCTCAGACTCTGGCATCAGGATCTATGCTCCCTGAATGATGTTTGGAAAGAAGCTGTTGCCCTCTCTGGGATTCAATTGCTTCACCAATAAAATGAAGCCCTCAAATCAGATGACCTCCAAGGCCTCTTTCATCTAGAATGCCAGAGGATTTTTGTTTTGCTTATTTGTTTTGGTTTGACTTTCCTCATCTACAAGTCCTTTTCAGGATTATATCTTGCATTCCCTTCCTATTTTCTGTGGTTCACTAAGGCCTTCAAGGGGAAGTTAAATGACATAGAGGATAGAGCACAGGGCCCAGAGTCAGGAAGACCTGAGTTCAAATCTGTCTAACATTTACTAGCTGTGTGACCCTGGACAAGTCACCTGTTTGTTTCAGTTTCCTTATCTTAAAAATAACCTGGAAGAGAAAATGGCAAGCTACTCTAGTAGCTCTGCCAAAAAAACCCCAAATGGACTGGAATGATTGAACAACAATAAGGCCTTGAAAGTGGAAGATCACAGAGGTTATCTTTGCTTTACCCTCAAACCTTCTCTTCCTCCCCATTAACAATACATCCCATTTAAGGAGAATTAAAGGAAATGCCATAAACAGGTATCAAAGAAAGTTAGGTAGGGCAGAAGAAGCAGGCCAGTGAGATAGGTGAATTGGGTACTAGTGTCACAAATTTCATGTTCTTCAGTTTCAAGTTGGTCCCCGGTATTGACATCCACAGTTGTCTAAGGCTTCCTTTGGTCTGACTTTTTGACCCCATTTTGGCCTTCCTATTAATCAGGACTAGGTCTTACAATGATTTCCCCTCTGCCCAGGGCTGCTGTCCTGAGTGCTCAGGAATTTGCATCTATACTCTCAGAAATGCAATATGAGAGTCTAGAGTTTAAGTAACTTTGTCGTTTGCCTATTTAGCTAACCTTGACCCATTGTAATTCTTAGCTGTTTGTAAGGGAACTTTCCTCTACTCATCTCTAATGAGAACAATAGGTCTCAGAAAAAGAAGGCAACAAATCACATGAAATGATTACATGGGTAGTTTTCTCTCTTAACAGGTTTGGGTCTCCCTCCTTGATCTGAAATCTTTTTTTTTTTTCGTCAAAAGGTAGCAGCACTTGGGAAGGGGAGGAACCCAGGGCCTTCCCAGGCACCCAAGCACCTGCGGCGCCAGCGAGATGCAGGCGGCTCTGGAAGTGACAGCGCGCTACTGTGGCCGGGAGCTGGAGCAGTATGGCCAGTGCGTGGCTGCCAAGCCGCAGTCGTGGCAGCGGGACTGCTACCGCCTCAAGATGAGCATCGCCCAGTGCACCTCGTCCCACCCTATCATTCGTCAGATCCGTCAGGACTGTGCCGAGCCTTTTGAAGCCTTTGAGCTCTGTCTCCGACAGAATGAAGCCGCGGTGGGCAACTGCTCCGAGCATGTGCGGCGATTCCTGCAGTGTGCCGAACGGGTGCAGCCGCCCTCCGAGCCAAAACCTCTCCAGGCACAGTGAGCACTTATTTTTCTCGGGCCGTAGAAGTATTGAGCATATGTGAACACGGGATTTTCCCTGGAGAGCCTTTGGACTGGACTTGGTCACTGATAACTGACCCAGAAGGCTGTGCTGAACCCACACCTCACCAACCAAATAAGGACACATTTGTACCGATCCTTAGGTTCAAAAGCTTCTCCTCTACCTTTCTGAGGGTAGTGAACTTCTCTAGGGTAAATGCGTAATAAAGGACAAATAGGTCTTGTTTTTTAAAAACAAAAAAAAGGTAGCAGCACTTAACAAAAACCCTCTGATCTGGCACAGAACTTGTAATACATAAAGTGATATTTTTGCCTCCAATCCTCATGGGCTTTAATGGTACAGGCTCTAGAGATGCCTTCTTAATAGAAAAATAAAGGGGAAAGTCTCTTAGAATGTATCCCTTTTTCCTATAATTTTTTTTTCATAAAAAGTAGACTTAAGAAAAATATTTTAGATGATCTTGGTCCAATCTTTCATTTTGACACATGAGGAAACTGAGGCCTTGAGACAAAATGCATCTTGCCCAAAGTCACAAGGATAGCAAATGGAAGAGACAAAGATCAAATTGTAGTCTTCCTGTTTTCTATATTACCACAAAAGATGGTAATACATAGAATCAGGACAAATACTTGAATACACAAGTTCTAAAATCATAGTTAATGGCAAAAGAAAACATAAGTGAGGCTACCTTTGAAGGATCCCATATTCAAAGAATCTAAGACAAAACCTGATCTTTGAACTAGAAAATCTAGGCTTCACACTTGGCTGTAACATTTTCTCATTTTGTGACTGAACAGGTCACTACCTTTTCTAAGAGTCAATTGACCTACCCGTAAAACATTGGTAAAGGACTTGATTTCTGTAAACCCAACACCTAATCAAAGAAAGCAAGGCAGCAGTAAATGATACATTTAAAAAGTTTAGCATGGTCAACGGTCCTTTTCAAAATAATGAACAAATCTCTGCAGTGCATTAGAAAGACCAAAGAATGATTGGCCACACCTCTAGCTAATTCTTTTTTTCTTTTGTCTTTTTGGATGGGGAAAGGCAGGGCAATTGAGGTTAAATGACTTGCCCAAGGTCACACAGCTGGTATTTTAAGTGTCTGAGATTGGATTTGAACTCAGGTTCTCCTGACTCCAGAGTCAGTGCTCTATTCACTGTTCCACCTAGCTGCCCCTCTAAATAATTCTTAAAATAAAGAGGAATGTTTCAAAAGGAAACTGATTCAAGTGGGTCTAGGCAGGGGAGGAAACTCTGTTCTTGATGGGAGGGGATGCATCAGAGAAGAGGAGGCTGCAACACTGAGTGTGTAAGAGGGAGAGTGGAAGCCCTAGAGAATCTTCTCTTTAAGCTTCCCCCTTTTCTTTTGGTCCACCCTCCAAAGAATACCCAGTTAATGCACCTCATATGGTGTTAGCATAACTGAATGTGAGGGTTGAGAACAATTTTGCCACAATAAAAGTTTTCTGAATGCACACTGACCAAAAATTAATTCAAATCGAATTTGATTCAAATGGAAATTGATGGAAGGTATCAGTATCTGAGTGATGCGAGATGAAGAGGAGGAGGAGAGAAGATGAGAGAGCTTTTGACCAACAACCCCAATTTTTTTTTGGTGAAAAAGGAAGCAAGATTCTCTTCTAGGGAAAAGGAGAGAAATGGGAGGCTTGAGGAGGAATAAAAAGGCTTGAAACCATTGCTGTAGAGAATTGGATAATAAACTGATTAGAGAGTTGTAAAACAATTACCTAGTCACAGAAGGGGCCAATTAAAATTATGTAACATAAATTTGCAGTAGACCCAGCCTGGTTTCAGGATTTCCTCTAGATTCTTTCAACAGCACATGAGAATGAATGACTGTTGGTTGTTGTCCTTCTCAAAGAGGACCAAAATGGCATCACTCTAATGGAGTGTGTCCAACTGTGACTGACCAGATCAATATGACACAATGCTCTATCACAGGCTGAACACGGAGTCCAAATCAACATTTGGAGATGTCTCTAAATTTGCAGACCACATATTTCTTTTGATCTGCTGTAATTCTGCTTTGCTCATAGAGCAAGGTCCTGTGCCATTGTCTCCTATGTCTCACAGTCGATTCCAAAATCCTTCAGAGAGACCTTGAGTATCAGTTGTTCTGACCTCCATGTGAGTTCTTGCTGTGTGTGAGTTCTTTGTAAAATAGTCTTTTAAGCATTCAAACAATGTGGCCAACCCACTGGAGTTGCACTCTCTGCAGTAGAGTTGACATGTTTGGCAGTTTAGTTCAAGAAAGAATCTCAGTGTCCAGTACCTTATCTTGCCAGGTGATCTTCAGAATCTCCGTAAGACAATTCAGATGGAAGCACTTCATTTTGGCAGGAAGGCTAATATTCTTTTCTCCTACACTTAACTGCCCACCTTCTTTACATCTGGTGACTTTTTCTTCACTATTCTCAACACCTCAAATTAGAGCATCTTGGTAAGTCACTGATTCTTCTTTTCTTGTGAGGTACAACTCATCTAGGGTTATTATTTAGCATCAGTCCATCACTTATGAAATCACAGTCCCATAACTTCTAAAAAGCTAGTTAACCACATTGTCACATTTCATCTCTCAAATTCCCCAAAACACTGGCATGGAAATTATCTGAGAAGCCAAAATGTTCTGCAAGTCTCCATCATTTCTTTATGCTTAAACAGATTTTCTCAGTACATTCATCTCTGGAGCATTTCTCTATCCATTCTTCTTAAGAGTCTGTCTCACCTTGACATTTCCATGAAAATACTGTGCTTCTTTAAATGAAGATTTTATTGGTTTTTCATGCACAAAAGTTATTTTCTATCCCCTTTGAGCAAGCAATTTGCTTATATATGGAAGGGGAAATCTTTTATATACATATAATATTGTATTTGCATTTCAGAAATACAAAGCAGTTGTATAGAATATATGTGTATTATATACTATTGCTTTGATATATATATATAAATGATATATGTATAAATGCATATATAACTTATATTCTTTAGTACACTTAACATATTAATGGTCATCTAGTCACATTGGTAACATAAAGCAGTTCTGATTCTCCACTCATATGTTGATGGTGACAGTCTTCCATTAAATAGTTGTGATCTAGCTAATGATCAGGTGATGACTTCCATCTCTAAGGTTATCTTCATTTCCTCATGCTGATGACTTGGGCCTCAGCTTCACTAATACCAACATTGCATCCTTGTCATCACTTGCCAATCTGTTCAGGACCATCTTCTCTGAGGTTGTAAGTGGGTCTTGACTTTGCCAGAAATCACCATGCAGTCTCCTAATGTTTGCATTCTCTGGGACTAAAATCAACAGACCTCTATTTCCAGATTTTAAAAATTAATAATGCTGAGCATGTCAATGTTTATATCGAAATGGTGATAATATAATACTCAAAGTTAACAAACCAATAATGCTAATCATCAAACCTTAATTCTATATAAAAAATTAATAATGAAATATGGATTATATGCAACTAATGTATTGCAAACCTGAGGGTGATATGGCATAGTGGAAGAGAGTCCTTCTCAGACTTAGAAAGTCCTGGATTCCCATTCCACCTTGTTCATACACTAGCTGTGGGATGGCGGTGTCCCACAGCCTCTCAGTGACTTTTACAGCTCTTGAATAGTCTTAATTGAAGAGAAGGTAGTGACTTACATTGAGAGAAGGAGGTTTTTTTTTTCATCTAGGGGTTTCTCATACTAATGAAATCCCAGGTCCAGTTCCCATCCACAGAAAAAAATGGTTTGAATCAGGTTAATATTATTCAGCAGAAGCAGTACTGTCAGAGACTTTGCATTTATGAGTCTTTGAGAATATCTCTGAGAAGAAAGGAGAATAAAATATTTTAAAATCTGAACAAATCCCCACATATATGTAACAGGTTTTTAGGACTGACCTCTCTCAATGGTTAGCCTATGTGTAAATCCTAAGCCACTATCTGCATCATGGCAACTGACATGACCATCATCCCAAATTCTAAGGGTATCTGGATATTTCCTCAATAAATGGTAAAATTGTAACATCTTTCTCATTGGTGAGTTAATTATAAGCCTCCACTCCAGTATATTAAATATTAATAATTTTGTAAACTGGTGAAGTCTCTATTGTCATAAGCAGTTGTTTCTCTCTGTCTCTGTGTGTCTCAGTCTGTTTTTCTTTTTCTCTGTCTCTGTCTTTATCTCTCTGTCTGTGTCTATGTCTCTGTCTCCCCCTCTCATATCCCTTAGGCCTCAATAAGCATTAAAGTTATTGATAACACAATCTATTAACCACAGAGAATAATAACAGAAATACATAGTTATTTAAAATACTTCATTATAATTGCAAGCAACTTCTCATCACTTCTGAAAACATAGTCATACTCTTCAGCTTTCTCAGGACACCAGTTAAAGTCTCTACTCAAAACAGTCTTTTCCTCCTTTTTACAAGATGTGTCAGGAAAATGAAAACAAGTCCATCAGGAAAGGTCTCTTCCTCTTTTTCTCTTTTCTCAGGCTTCTTTTAATCCATCACTTTCAACAGTCACATTTCCCTAAAGTCTCTGCTTTCCCACAGAATGACAATTAGACTGTCAGTACCTTAAGTTTCTAAAACCTCTTAATTATACAGTAGTAATATCTGTAATCTCTGTGGGAAAGGCTATTAAAATGCTGTTGCAGAACTTTTCCTTTTTCATTTACCTAAAATCTGCCTTTCTGCAACTTATACTTATTAATTCTCATTCTGTCTGTTAATGCCAAGAAGAACAATCTCTATCTACGTCAAAGTCCTATATGTGGTTGGAAAGAGCTACTGTGTCTTATATTTTCCCAGGTTATACAATCTTGGGTTCTTTCGTAATATTCATTTGACATGTTCTTTAAGCTTCCCACTGTCCTGACCCCCCCCCCACCCGGTTGTTGATAACAATAGCTACTGTTTACGGAGAAGTGTATCATCTGGCAGGCCCACATAGGCAGAAGTCAGCATCTCAAGCTATGTTAGAGAGAATAAGATCATAGTACAAGATTTGGAAGGACTCTCAGATGCCAACTAGCCCAACCCCCTCCTTTTGCTTGGGTTTCAGAGTTTAAGTGGTTTGCCCAATGTCACACAGGAGTCAGGCAAGATTTGGACCTGGAGGCTCTGACTTGAGTCATTTTATTTCCTTATGGTACACTGGTTTCTTTCCTTCACTGACCAGCCCTTGGCCACTACCCAAGGTCATTTTTCCATGATAAAAGCCTTTTCACAGGACCTGCTTTCTATCACCAAATACCCTGACACCTCCACCTCTCTCTACCTTTTCCTTGAATCTGGGGATTGAAGGCACAGGACCACTACACAGTCCCCAAATTTGCATTTGCCATTCCCACCCTCACCCTGAGCACCAAGATTCCTAGTTTTGGTTAGTTCTAAATGAATTTACGATTTAATAAGGGGAATTCTGATGCCTTAAGTTAGTTCTATTGTGATAAACTGACATCTTCCCATTAAAATCTTTCCCTTGTCCTGTGGCCAGCTGCCATATTTTTCTTTAGTGGAAAAATGCTGCTTCTTAGAATTGTCTTTGACCTTTGCCTCCATTAGTGAATGCCACTATATGTGTGCTTGGTTTTCTCTTCAGACATCAGAACCTTTTATTCCAATATATAAGGAGACAAGGTTAAGCAGCTAAGGTTCTCGGGTAAGCAGAAAAAAACCCACAATACAAAAAATATAGGTTTGGGTGGGAAACTTTCCTGTCTTTCTGATACTAGGAACAGGCATGGATCATCTCCAAGCTTACACAGACAGAACAGTTTCGGTCGTGGGGCCACTCGATATCATATTGGTTGCTCTGTTGAGGGATAAAAGTTCCCTATTAAGATTTTCTTGTCAACTAATTGTACTAGAAGGTGCCCTTTATATATGTAGGTAAAAAGGGATCCCATGTCCCATGTAAGCACCCATTAGGATAAGGAATAACTGTGATTCCACCCCCCCCTCCCATGGAAAATGAAAGAAAAAAATGATGATTCATAGCAACCCCAAATAAATATTTCAGTTCTTTATCCCTCTCCAATGAATCCTGTCTCCCCCAACAATAACCTAGATGACACAGTCCCTCAGATTCATAGCACCATATTTTGAGTTTAAATTACCCCTGAAATGGAAACGAAGTTGGAATGTCTAGAGAGGCAATTCTCCAACACTCAAGTGAGTCCCATTATAACCCCTCAATCACATAAAGGCATCCAGTCTTATAATACTACCCAAAGGTTTTGGACTCTCCTGCAGAAGGAATATAATTTTTTTTTTATTTCTAAAGAGTCCAACTTCATCACCAAAAATTTGACCACAAAGTGAAGATATTTTCCCCCCAATAAAGCAAGTCATAAAGACATTCAGATAAGTTGTAGAAGGGCTGGAATCCACAAAGGTGGAGGTAACATACACATCCAGCAAATCATGGGTCCTCAAAGGATACTTTTTCCTAAAGGTACGAAATCAGAACTGAGATTGATTTCTTAATAATTGCAGTGACTATCATAGCTATTCTGATTCTCTTAGTGTAGCTACTGAGTATTTAATAGCAGAAATGTCAATGTTGCATTAAGGGAAAACCTTTCATATTTACTTCTAACCCAGAAAGTGCTCGATTGTCCAACCTCTGCATAAATACCAGCAAGGTTATACAATTCTCAGGTAATAGCTTGGACCATGAACATAATCATAATAGCTAACTTCTATATAACACTTAAAATCGACTAAATTCATTTGCTCATTTGATGCTTAGGGAAAAATACCCTGATGTAGGTGCAATTTTTATCCCTATTTTACATATAAAAAACTGAGATAGAAGAAATTAAGCGACTTGCTCAGGGTCACACAGTTAGTAGGTTGGAGGTTGACAGAGAGCAACAGCAAGGCATGTCCAGGACCAGAGATGCTACGAAACTGGCTGGAGCGAAGATTACATAGGAGGGATGATAGAAAATGAGGTTGCCAAGGTAACCTGTCAGAGAGAATGAAAAGCCCAGGCAGAGGAGGGCAGGGCCTGGGAAGCACCTCACTACAAGAGCGGGTCGATTGGATGAGGGGATATCCTGTGGGATGGCTATTCTGGGGTGGTGGGTAGGGGAAAAATGGGGAAAATATTGTAACTCAAAATCTGGTGGAAATGAATGATGTAAACAAGAAGTTAATAAAGCTTTTGAAAAAAAAAAAACAAGAGCAGGTCAAGGCTGGGCTTTGTCCACAAGAGTTTGTGGTGGCCACAGTAGCAGTTTAGGAACTTGGAGTCAAAGGGGAAGCAGATGCTCAGCTCTCCCTGTCTCCAACCTCATGCCTTGTCCTGCTCCCTCTCCTCCAGCTGGGTATGATTCTGCGTATCTGTTTGCTTTTGACTTTCTTCAGTGTCAGAGATTCTGAAAGACTTAGCAGCATAGGGAAAGTGACAGAGACGGAAACATGGGGTACGGGGATGGAGACAAGGAGCGAGATAAGAATGTGGACAGACCGAGACAGAGACAGTGGGAAAGAAAGATAAAGCCCAGGCATCACAAGGGAGGCCCAAATTGGTGCTTGCTAGGCTGGGACAATTTTTCCTGCTTCAGACAGTCCAAGGTCTCTGCTTCTCTCTCTCTTTAGGACTCAGTGCTTCCCAAATCTGGAGCTTAGGAGAGGGCATGCCCATCACTTTAGAGTGGGGCATTCAGTCCTCCTGCAGTCAGTCAATACCTCTTCTTTTCTTCTACCATTTTGTTTACCACCAAGAGGAACTCTGGTTTTGGAACTCTTGGGCTCTGGGAGCATAAAGGAAGTCCCAGAATTCATCCCTGAACCCAGTGGACACAAGGCTCGAAGGTTTAGAATCCAAGTTGTAATAGATACTACTCCCCTTCCATAAAGCACAGGGCCAGTGGGACCTTTCTTTTGCTTCACCTGAGTCCCATATTTGTAGATAGGCATGGTCACTGCTCTACTGGCCTGCACTTTTGTCTTTACTCAGGAAGGGCCCCTGCTTTCCTACAGCCCCAAGTGCTAGTGCTCCTCTCTGCCTTCGAGTTGAGACCAGGGCTGCTGCTCCCTTGAGACCGCCGGGGTTCCTTTCTGCCCTGGAACTGTGCCCCAGAACTGTCTGAAGAATGGAGTTGCCAATCAGCACCAGCTGTACCCAGTGCCAGCAAAGGATATCCACTGTATTATCTTCCCAATTGTCCACCTCCTTACCCTCTCTGGGCTGAGATCCTAGAACTCCTGCTGCTAACACTGTCACAGATGCCTTCAAGGCCCTATCTTGGTGCTATTACCATGTGTCTTGTGGAATTGTCACCAACTTAGTGCCACAGACCTTTTCTGGTGACCTCCTAAGTTGTCTCACACTGGAAAAGCATCTGCCTTTGACTTTTTGCTGGCTCTGTCACTCCAAAATTTGATTTGAGGAGAATGTTGGAAGAGTTCAGCTAGACTGCTACCTGTATGCCACCATCTTGACTCCACAGCCTCTTATACTCTTAAAAATTATTGAGGGGGTGGAGCCAAGATGGCAGAGTAGAAACACCTCGTCCAAGGCACTCTCCCCCCAGATTACCTCCAAACTATGTAAAAGGGGACTCTGAACAACTTCTGGAGCCCCAGCACCCACAGAACGACACAGAGAAGCTAACCTCCCGCTGAGGACAGCCCAGCAGCCCTGCAGGAAGGACCAGCGCAGCAGAGCCAGCAGCGCAGTGCGTGCCCAGGGAGCCGAGCACAGGTCCGCCTGAGTTGCGGTTTTAGCCACAGGGGGGCAGGGCCAGCAGCCAGCTAGACGGACCCCAGAACACCAGCAGTTCAGGCGATTCCAGAATTAACAACATAGACATACCTAGGACAAAGTGAGAGGTTAGTGCCCTGTGGACTTTGGGACCAGCATTTGGGGAATGTGTCAGCTTCCTTCCCTGAGGGCTAGAAGCCGCTGAGGAGACACGCCATTTTGTAGTTTTCAGAGGCAGCTCCAGCTCATGGCCTGCGAAATGTAGGGAGATCCAGCGATCAGTCTTGGGGGGTAATTGCTCTTGCTTTAATCTCCCTGGATCTGGATTGTGATCTGGGGTGGAAGTTGTGGGTGGGTTTCCAGCTTGCCAGAAATGGAAGTTGTCCCCCCACACTTTCGGGATGAAAGTTCACCTCTCTGGCAGCCCAGCCATACTGTGGCAACAAGCCCAAAAGTCAACTAATTAAGTGGCAACATGCCAAGGCAAAGGAAACAAATTAAACAGAAAAATGCAACCTTAGACTCCTACTTTGGGGGCAAAGAGGATCGAAGCATAGAACAGGGGGAGGACTGTGAGGTTGGAAATCCTGCTCCAATAGCCCCAAAGGAAAATATGAGTGGGTTACAGGCCATAGGGGACCCCATCTAATTCACAAAACTTGTTCCCATCTTTCCAGAATACACTGATGAACCCTTCCTTCTCTGAACTTAAATTGCATTTATTGTACAGAAAAGTTGATCCATGATGTATTTGCTATTTAATGATCTAATATTGCTATAGCTTATTTCCTAAATAAGAATAGAAACTCTCTAGGTGCAGAGACCATGCTTTGGACTCTTTTTATTCCCTTCCCATCATGGAACCTGACATTGGAACATAAATAGGTGGTCACCACATTTTGTGCATCAAAAGCAGTATTTTTCATCTTGTCTGCCCCTCACAGGTGCTTGCTCAAATTGGAAAGATTCTTCTCTACTCTGGTACTCAACTTCCTCCTTAATAAATGAGAGACTAAGACCAGATGATCATCTCCAAGGCTCTTCCAAGTTTAAATATATGATCCTATAATCCTAGACTGGTCTCAATTTTCTCCATATTTATTTTCCCTTTGAATGGAAGGAGCCAGATGGGTAGTTGAGATAGAGCATAGGACCCCCAAAGCACTGCCCCCCCAAAGCACTGGACTCTCAAAGCACAGGACCCCCAAAGCACCAGGCTCCCAAAGCACTGGACCTGCAAAGCACAGGACCCTTAAAGCAGAGGGCTCCCAAAGCACAGCACTCCAAAAGACCTGAGGGCAAATACTGTCTTAGACTCTTTGTAGCTGTAGGACCTGATCCTGATTAGGTGTAACAGTAACCACAATGGCATTCCCAGGATGACTGCTAGCACAAGTTCTTAGATCTGCTTTACTAGGGAACATAGCTATTTAAGGGGTCAAAACTTTCTTTAATTACATTCACTAGTTCAGGGAAAAAGTCAGCACCCTGAACTTCAGAGAAAATACAAACAGAGAAAATACAAGCAGTGGAATAAAGTCCTACACTTTACATACAGCCCTGGATAGAAAGAGCCTTTTCATCTGAACTCAAAGAGTTCTGAACTTACCCCTGACCAGGGAATCCCAAGATCCTTCTCATAAGCAAGCCCCCAAAGCAAAATACCATATATATATATATATACACTTCCCAGAGTCAGAGGGCATCACAACCCTGGTGATTCAGTGCCTAATTAGAAATTAGCAAAAGTGTGAAAGCCTCCCTGCAAGCAAGCCTCCCCTAAGCAAGCTTCCCTTTTTGTGCACCATGTGAAGCCTATGAATGGGTGGGGAAGATCTGAAATCCCATTAAGTGGGCAAAACACTTTACTTCAGCTTCAGTTTTGTCTTCTGTAAAATGGTGATAAACAAGGCCTTTTTCTTAACCACATTATTGTGAGGATCAAATGACAAAAGTAATGTGCTTTGCAAACTTTATGGTGCTCTATAAATCACAGCTCTTATTGCTAAATAGAGGATTTATTAATTGTAGCTCATCAAATAAGAATGTAGGAGCCCACTCATGTGGATCTGGGCTCTTTGGTTCCATTATCTTCCCAGGATTTTATTGCTAGCCTCAAAATTTTGGAAAACACAGATAATTCCCAAAACAAACAGGGGAAGGCATCCATGGACTTACTCTAATGACATTTTGCTCTTCTGGATTGAGGAGAATGCTGGGGTTTTTAGTCATAGAGAGAGTAGCACTTTCTTACTTGGAGGTGACCAACATCAGAACTTTGGCTTCTCTCTCCTCTCTCCAAGGAAAGATCAGTCAGAAGCTTAAGATTGGTGTCCTCGTTGAGAGTATACAATAACACTCTAGCTGAAAAGAGCACACTAACACTCCAATGGAGAGCCAGAATACCACCCTGCTGAGCCAGTGGAAGCCATCCATCAGAGAGGAATCTGTGTCCAAGCACACTACCCAATCCAGCAAATACTCTGTGCCCTCTGAGAGCCCAACAGCTATCTGGCCTAGCCCAGGCAGCCAAAGCCAAAGTGCCCTGGCCAAGTAATCTATCCTGTGCAACCCAGGAAGCTTCAGCCCAGCAGTACAGCAGCCTCCCCAATCCAGTGTGGCAGCAGGCTGTTGACCAAGTGACCTTAGAGCAGGCTAGTCAAGCAGTGGCCTAAGCTAATAAGGAGCCAGAGCAGAAACCTAAGGACCTCCTTGACCCAGCTCAGGCACACCTTGACTCATTAAACTGAGATATACCCCTACAGAGAGCAAGCCCAACTGACCCCGCCTCCTACCCCACCAGAGGAGATATTAGGCTCTGCAGGAAGTCTGTAAGGGTCTGACATGGGGTCACACACTTGTAATCTTAGCTACTGAGGGGCTAGAATTAGTCAGTCTGTGTTCTGAACTGAGTTGGGCCATGCCAATCATGTATCTACTTAAAGAATAGACAGGAGGGGCGGAGCCAAGATGGCTCATCCAAGCCACTCTGCCCCCAGATTCCCCCCAAACTATGTAAAAGGGGACTCTGAACAACTTCTGGAGCCCCAGCACCCACAGAATGACACAGAGAAGCTAACCTCCCGCTGAGGACAGCCCAGCAGCCCTGCAGGAAGGACCAACGCAGCGGTCTGGGAGCCAGCATCGAGCAGTGCGCAGAGCATGGGGAACCAAGCCAAGCCCAGGTCCCTGTGAGCCAAGGTTTTAGCCCCAGGGCGGCAGGGCCAGTAGCAGGCTTGAGAGACCCCAGAACACCAGCAGCTGTGGTGACTCCAGAATGATCAACACAGACATGCCTAGGACAAAGTAAGAGGTTAATACCCTATGGACTTTGGGACCAGGATTTGGGGAATGCATCGGCTTCCTCCCCTGGGGGCTAGAAGCCGCCGAGGAGACATGCCATTTTGTAGTTTTCAGAGGCAGCTCCAGCTCCTGGCCTGCGAACTCTAGGGAGATCCAGCAATCAGTCTTGGGGGGCAATCGCTCTTGCTTTAACCTCCCTGGATCTGGATTGTGATCTGGGGTGGAAGTCGTGGGTGGGTTTACAGCTTGCCAGAAACGGAAGTTGCCCCCCACACGTTCAGGACAAAAATTCTCCTATCTGTCAGCAAAGCCATAGTGTGGCAACAAGCCCAAAAGTCAAGTAATTAAGTGGCAACATGCCAAGGCAAAGGAAACAGAAAAATGCAACCCTAGACTCCTATTTTGGGGGCATAGAGAGGGAAAAGGACTGTGAGGTCAGAAGTCCTGCTCCAAAAGCCCCAGGGGAAAACATAAGCAGGTTGCAGGCCATAGAGGACCTTAAGAAGGACTTTAAAAATCGAATAAGAGAAGTGGAGGAAAAATTGGAAAGAGAAATGAGAAGGATGCAGGAAAAGTATGAAATGAGGGTCAACAGCCTGACTGAGGAAAACAACACCTTAAAAAATAGACTAGCTCAAATGGCAAAGGAGGCCCAAAAGGGTAATGAGGAGAAGAATGCCTTAAAAAGTCGAATTTGCCAGATGGAAAAAGAATCTCAAAAGTTCACTGAGGAGATTCATTCCTTCAGAGTTAGACTGGAGCAAATGGAAGCTAATGACTTTATGAGAAATCAAGATGTTGCTAAGCAGGTCCAAACATATGAAAGAGTAGAAGGCAATGTGAAATATCTCATGGGAAAAACCACTGACCTGGAAAATAGATCCAGGAGAGATACTTTAAAAATTATTGGACTACCTGAAAGCCATGGTCAAAGAAAGAACCTAGAAATCACCCTTCAAGAAATTCTCAAGGAAAATTGCCCTGATGTTTTAGATCCAGAGGGCAAAATAGAGGTTGAAAGAATCCACAGATCACCTCCTGAAAAAAATACCAAAAAGAACACTCCCAGGAATATTATAGCCAGGTTCCAGAATCCCCAGATCAGGGAGAAAATACTACAAGCAGCCAGGAAGAAACAATTTCAATACTGTGGAAACACAATGAGAATAGCACAGGACGTGGCACCTTCTACACTCTGAGGGATCAAAGGGTATGGAATATGATATTCCAGAGGGCAAAAGAGCTGGAACTGAAGCCAAGGGTCACCTACCCAGCAAAACTGAGTATCTTGTTTCAGGGGCAAATATGGTCATTTAGTGGAATAGAGGACTTTCAAGCATTCTTGAGGAAAAAACCAGAGTTGAATAGAAAATTTGACATCCAGACACAAGAAGGAAGAGATGCCTGAGAAAGTAATCAGGGAAAAGAAATCAAAAAGAACTTATCAAAGGTGAACTATTTACATTTCTATATGAAAAAAACAATAACTGTGACTGATGAAACCTTTCTCAGTATGGAAATAATGGAAGAAGGGTGTATGGTCATAGGAATACATATGTGAATGTGTGTACCTATGTTTACAGTTATATATGGATAGAGGGCATAGGTTGAATTTGTTGGGAAGGGAGAATATTCAAGGGATGAAATTATGAGGTGAGAGAGGAAAGTGGCAAGAGGAGATGGGGAGAGACAGGGTAGGGTAAACTATCTCATGTAGAAGAAGCAAGGGGATTTGGTTGCAAGGGAGGGGGAGAATAGGAAGGCAAAAAGGCAAAACCACATTCTCATTGAATTTGGTTCAGGGAGAGAATGATATACATACTAAATGGGATATCTCAACCTGCAGCAGAATATGGAGAAGGGGGATGAGAGGAGGGATGATGGATGGGAGGGCATCCTTGGGGGGAGGAGAGGTTGGAAGTACCCACTATAGAAGACGGACAGGATCATGTAGGGAATGGACCAGGTGGGGGTGGGATTAGTGATTAGGGATAGCTTGTAATTGGGAGATAAGATGTGCAGGCATTGGGACACAAAGATTCACCTTCCTGTAATGGAAAAGTCGAAGGGGGTATGGGAGAAGGTATTGGAGAGAGCAGATTGGAGGAAGCGATATCTTGTGGGACTGCTATTCTGGGAGGGTGGGTAGGGGAAAAACGGGGGGAGGATGATTGTAACTCAAAATTTGGTGGAAATGAATGGTGTAAAACAGAAGTTATTAAAGCATTTCTTTAAAAAAAAGGAAAAAAAAGAATAGATAGGAGCCAGGGGCCACTAGTTTTCCCAGGGAGGTGCAAAGAGGCCCAGGCCAGTATCAAAGCCAGTCAAATCTTCCCTGCTCCTCGCTGATAGAGAGGAGGCCCTGTATTCCCAGTCAGAACAGCAACAGGAGACCCAACCTTTAACACAAAACATCAAAGAAGCCAACCAAGCTGAGCAGCAGCATGACGCCTTCACTGGAGACACCCTACCTCATGATGGACATCATGAGGATCCTCCCTAAAGCTTTGCAGTTTCAGAGTTTCCTACATATGTGCAGTGCCTCAGTACCATTGCTCTGTGAGCTTGAATCCCTTCCCTCCATGGAGTCTGTGTGTATTGGTGTACCCTGGTTTTCTGGGAAATACTGGGTAAATGCTGTTCTTGCTGAGCTATTTGAGTAAAAGCCTTTGCTTCTAAATGAAGTGCTGGCTGAAGGGAAAAGGCAGGGAAGTACAGATGAGGATAATAGCCACATAGAAGACACTGTGGGAGCAGAGTAGCCACCCCATGGAGATTCAAATGCCACTGCTGGCTTAGGTTGACAGAGTGAGCCCAGAGGAATATTATTATGATATGTGTGCAGATACATATGTATATGTACATACACTATTGGATTATTATATATTATAGCATGCTGTAATTATATATAATATCATATATATTACTTATAATTAAGTTACTATAAATAGTACAATATAAATATCTAATACAAACATACTGTGTATAATTGTATGATTGTATATATATATAATTGAATGAAAAAAACATTTACTAACTACTCATGTGCTTAGCATTATGCCAAGTTCAGAGGCTCCAAATACAAAAGGAAGATAGTCTCTGCTCTCAAGAAGCTTACATTATATTGGAGGAGACAATCTAGAGGGTAGATTGGTAAGCAGGGAAAGGCGCTTTGGTCCAGAAACAAAATGATGTCCAGAACAATTGGTCAGGGGACTGATATGAGCCTTTCCAGAACCAGCAAGAATGCTGACATGATTACAGTTTTCAGAACAATATGTAGAAACGTGGGTTGGGAGGAGTGCAGAGGTGCTGGTGGTGGGATGAACATATGGCAGCAGAGTGGAAACTTATCTGGGTGAAGAAGAACTAATGTTCTAGAGTGAAAACTCCAAAACTCCAAAACTCCAAAGGTTTAGCCGCTCCTAGCCATGGAGGTTTGGTTTAGAAACTGACCACCAACAGTGGCCGTATGATAGGAAGATGCATGTGTGTATTGTATGTTTGTATGTTTACATTCATGTATATATGCCAGGACTAAGTTTACACACAAAAGAAATGATACTATGGTCTCCCAATCCTCTCTTTCCTGGGCAGTAAGTGAGACAGAACTGTTATGTGCTGTTAGGGAGAAGGGGAAAGGGGCGAGGTACTGCCTTGCCCTACTCCTTCCATCTGGCTGCCAAGCGTTGTATATGGTGTGCTTATTTACTTTGTTTACTCATTTCTGATCTTGAATGAGTGTCACAAGATTGAATTGTATAGGCTGTAGCATTGTGATTTATGAAGATCCTTATTTCTCATCAGAAATCCCTCCAGTGAACAGCAGTATTAGCAGATCTCATGGAGAGATAGCTACCAATAACAGAGAAAGCACTTGCAATTGTATATGGAAAGACAATCACGTGAGGAGGGCAGTGACATTAGGGAATATGGAGCCTCATATACAAGGAAGCACCACCCACTAAGGACCCTAGAAAGGAGTCTATCCTTGGAGTCTTAGTAGAGAGCTACATTTATATAAGTGGTGCATGAAATGCACTCTGTAGTGCCTGTATGAGGAGGCCCTCTTACTTAAGGGCTTAGACACCCAGATATTCTCTGGTTTAGTCTGATAACCAACCTGTTCTCTAGGTTCCCAGAGAAGGAAAACCGCAATATGGTTACATCCACATTCTCTCAAAGTCCTAGGGGTAACTGTACTTAGGAGGACTATCCCTCCTCTACTTGCCACTCCAGCTTTTGAGGCCCAACTGAGTGTTTCTATATACAGTACAAAGCACTTCACAACGATAATCATGAAATCTTAAAGATAACCATTGAAAATAATTGAAAATGGGGCAGAGCCAAGATGGAGAAGTAGAAACAGCACTTCCAAGGTGCTCTGCCCTACACCACTTCCAAACAATATAAAAGGGAAATCTGAACAACTTCTGGAGCCCCAGCACGCACAGAATGACACAGAGAAGCTAATCTCCTGCTGAGGACAGCCCAGCAGCCCTGCAGGCAGCGGCCAGCCCAGCGCTCTGAGAGCAGGCAGCACAGGGCGCTGGAAACTGACAGCACAGCACTCTGGGTGCCCAGCCCAGGCCCACGTAAGCCGCAGTTCTAGCCCCAGGGCTGCCAGGCCAAGCAGGCGGTTGGAGGGACCCCAGAACACCAGAAGCTGTAGTGATTCCAGAATTATCAGCACCAATATGCCTAGAACAAAATGAGGGATTAGTGCCCTATGGACTTTGGGACCAGTATTTGGGGAATACATCGGCTTCCTCTGCTGGGGGTGAAAAGCTGCTAAGGAAACGCAGCACAGAGGCCATTTTGCAGGATCAGTGGTAGCTCCAGTTCCTGGTGTGCGAACTGTAGAGAAATGCAGCAATCAGTCTGGGGGTTAACTGCTCTTGCTTTAACCTGCTTGGATCTGGATTGTGGTCTTGGGGGTAGGTCTGGGGTGGGTATCCAATTTGCCAGAGTGGGTGGAGGCTTTACAGAGGCTACCCAACCCCTGGAAGTTGTGAAGACCCCAACGCTCAGGACAGAAGCTCTCCTGTCTGGTGGCAGAGACCTACAGTGGCAACAAGCCCAAAAATCAAATAATTAAGTGGCAACATGCCGAGACAAAGGAAAAAAAATAAAGAGAAAAATGCAACTTTAGACTCCTATTTTGGGGGCAAAGAGGATCAAAGCATGGAATAGGAGGAGGACTGAGAGGTCATAACTCCTGCACCAAAAGCCCCAAATGAAAATACAAGCTGGCTACAGGCCATAGAGGACCTTAAGAAGCAGATAAGAGAAGTGGGGGAAAAATTGGGAAAAGAAATGAGAAAGATACAAGAAAAGTATGAAATGACAATCAACAGCCTGATTGATGAAAATAACACCTTAAAAAATAGACTAACTCAAATGGCAAAAGAGGCTCAGAAAGGCAATGAGGAGAAGAATGCCTTAAAAAGCTGAATTTGCCAGATGGAAAAAGAATCTCAAAAGCTCACTGAGGAGATTCATTCCTTCAGAATTAGACTGGAGCAAAAGGAAGCTAATGACTTTATGAGAAATCAAGATGCTGTTAAACAGATCCAAACAAATGAAAGAATAGAAGGCAATGTGAAATATCTCAAGGGAAAAACCACTGACCTGGAAAATAGATGCAGGAGAGATAATTTAAAAATTATTGAACTACCTGAAAGTCATGATCAAAGAAAGAACCTAGAAATCATTCTTCAAAAAATTCTCAAGGAAAATTGCCCTGATGTTTTAGATCCAGGGGGCAAAATAGAGGTTGGAAGACTCCACCAATCACTTCCTGAAAAGGATCCCAAAAAGAAAACTCCTAGGAATATTATAGCCAGGTTCCAGAACTCCCAGATCAAGGAGAAAATACTACAAGCAGCCAGGAAGAAACAATTTCAATATTGTGGAAACACAATCAGAATAGACCAAGACCTGGCAGCTTCTACACTCTGAGGGATCAAAGGGCATGGAATATGATATTCCAGAGGGCAAAAGAGCTGGGATTGAAGCCACCTACCCAGCAAAACTGAGTATCTTGTTTCAGGGGAATATATGGTCATTCAGTGGAATACAGGACTTTCAAGCATTCTTGAGGAAAAAACCTGAGTTGAATAGAAAATTTGGTGTTCAGACACAAGAAGCAAGAGATGCTTGAGTAGGTAATCAGAGAAAATAAATTAAAAGGAACTTATCAAAGTTGAACTATTTACATTCCTTCATGGAAAAACAATAACTGTGTCTGATGAAACCTTTCTTATTATGAAAATAATTGAAGAAGGGTATATGGACATATGAATACATATGTGAATGTGTGTATATATGTTTACAGGCATACATGGATAGAGGGCACACGTTGAATTTGGTGGGAAGGGATGATACTTAAGGGGTGAAGTTAAGATGTGAGAGAGGAAAGTGACAAGAGGAGATGGGGAGAGACAGGGTAGGGTAAACTACCTCATGTAGAAGAATCAAGGGGAAGTGGCTGCAGTGGAGGGGAAGAACAAGAAGCCAAGAAGGCAAAACCTTATTCTCATTGAATTTGGCTCAGGGAGAGAATCACGTACATACTTAATGGGATATCTCACCCTGCAGGAGAGTAGGGTGAAGAAAGATGAGAAAGGGGATGATGGAGGGGAAGGCATACTAGAGGGTGGGGAGGTTGGAAGTACCCACTCTCAAAGAGGGACAGGATCAAAGTATGGAATGGACCAGGTGGGGGGTGGGATGAGTGGGAGGGAAATATAAGCAGTCTTTTACAATATATTTACTATGGTAATATTTTGCATAGCTATACATGTACAACACATATTCAATTGCTTATCTTCCCAGAGGGAGTGGGTGACAAGGGAGGAAGGGAATGGATCTGAAATTCGAAGTCTTAAAATTAAATGTTTGAAATGTATATAAATACTATCATTAATACTGTTTTGCATGTAATTGGAAGATAAGATGTCCGGGCATTGGTGCTCAGAGATTAACCTTGCTCCAGTGGCAAAGTTGAAGGGGGTATGGGAGAAGATATGGGAGAGAGCAGATTGGATGAGGGGATATCTAGTAGGGCTGCTATTCTGGGGTGGTAGGTAGGGAAAAAATGGTGAAAAAATTGTAACTCAAAATCTGGTGGAAATGAATGATGTAAACCAGAAGTTAATAAAGCATTTGTTAAAAAAAAATGAAAATAATTGAAAATAAAGCAAAAGGAATGTCACAAGTATTCATATATTAAAGCAAATCTATAAATAATAAGTATGTTATAACCCATACTCCAAAGAAAGGGAGCGCATTAACATTAATGAAAGTTGTAGAAGTCCATGTACTCAGGATAACTCAAAACTCGGAAACTGGAAACTTTGGTGTCCTCATTCTATCTCAGAAACCATCTATAAAAGTTCTTTGGTGAATGTGATTTCTATGTAGAAAATGTGCTTCTATTACTAAGCTTCACTGGGCATGATGTCTCAGTCAAAGTAGGTGATCTAGCGGGAAATTTATCTGATCCACTGCTTCCAATCTGACCCTCTGCTTAACTGGATTTTCACATCAGTGGCAACTGTAATAGCTATCGTTTCCATCCTGAAACTTAGCCATTATGAATTATGCCCTTCCTCTTAAATTTTTGGATTCAGATCTATAATCAGATAGTGGGACATATTTGTCCCATAATTATATAATTCTGCTTCACAGATCTTCAATTTATAAGAGCTTATCATATTCAAACTCAGTGATGACTCCCTCAGCAGTTTGAATCAGGCTCACCCTCCAACAAATCTGTCTCCAAAAAATAAATAAGTAAAAGGATTTTCTCTGTCATCCTTTTGGGGGTGAGGGTAACACTCCTACATCCATCAATAGTGTGGATGTTTAGTACTTTACTTTTACATGGTGGTGACATTATTATTTATTAATTATTATTATTATTATTGCACTTATTAATACAACTACTCCTCTGACAAAAACAAGATTGTATAATGGGAAAAAATGGATTTGGAGTCAAAGGATCTGTCTTGAACCCCAGCTTTACTATTCTGTTCCTGCTTTCTGAGTTGCAAATTAAGCATTTGGTCTAGATGCCTATTAAAGTTCTTTGGAGCAATAACTCCATCTTATTATCTTATTCCACAAAAAATTTACCCTGTGTTTAGCCAAAAAGATTTTTGCAAGAGGCCTGGTACTGGCTAGTAACACTGTAGAAAAAGAGGGAGGGCAAATGGTCCTTTTATTTTTTTTTTTATAAATGTATTTGTTTATTTTTAGTTTACAAGATACAATTCCATAGTTCCTTGAGTTTCGAATTTCCCTTCCCTCCCTATCCCTATCCCTCACGATGGCATATAGTCCAGTATAGGATCTGCAAATTCGTTCACAATAGACATTAGTCAAGTTACAAAGGCATACTGTACCAGATGGGATGAAAACTGGTAAAGAAGAAATAAAACCAAAAAAATGAAAAGAAAAAGATCAATTAGTTTTCTTCCATCAGAATTCAAGCTCAGTTCGTTCTAGTTATTTCTCTGGATGTAGGCATCTCTCTCCTTCATGAGTCATTTGGGGTTGACTTATATCACTGCATTGCTGAGAAGAGTCCAGATTGTCATAGTTGGTCATAACATATATGTTGTGTCTGTGATTGTATACAAATTTCTCCTGGTTCTACTCTTCTCACTCAGCATGTTTGTATAAGCCTTTCCAGTAAATATGAAAACCATCTCCTCCTTCTCATTTCTTATACCACAATAATATTCCATTACAAACTTGTTTAGCCATTCCCCAGTTGATAGGCACCCCTTTAATTTCCAATTCTTTGCAACCACAAAAAGAGCTGCTATAAATATTTTTCTACATATGGGTTTTCCTCCCTCTTCTATGATCTTTTTGGGATATAACCCTAGAAGTGGTATTGCTGGGTCAAAGGGTATGAAATGATTTATAGCGCTTTCGGCATAATTCCTGATTGCTCTCCAGGATAGTTGGATAAGTTCACAACTCCACCAGCAAATGCATTACTGTTCCAATTTTCCCACATCCTTTCCAGCATTTGTCATTTTCCTGTTTTGTCATCTTAGCCAATCTGACTGGAGAGATGTGGTACCTCAGAGTTGTTCTGATTTGTATTTCTCTAATCAATAGTGATTTAGAGCATTTCTTCACATGCTTATAGATATCTTTTATTTCTTTCTCTGAAAACTGCCTGTTCATATCCTTTGACCATTTATCAATTGGGGAATGATTTATATTCTTATAGATTTGACTCAATTCTCTGTATATTTTAGAAATGAGTCTTTAATCAGAGACATAGGTTATAAAAATTCTTTCCCAATTTCCCACCTCCTTCTTGATCTTGGTTACATTGGCTTTGTTTGTATAGAAGCTTTTCAAATTAATGTAATGAAAATCATCCATTTTACATTTTATAATGCTCTCTAATTCTTGTTTGGTCCTAAAGTCTTTCCCTCTCCAAAAATCTGACAGGTAAACTATTCCTTGCTTTCCCAGATTGCTTACAGTATCATCCTTTATACCTAGATCATGCACCCATTTAGACATGATTTTGGTATATGGTGTTAGATAATGGTCTATGCCCAGTATCTGCCATACTCTATTCCAGTTTTCCCAGCAGTTTTTGTCAAATAGTGCATTTTTATCCTAAAAACATGAAGTCAAAACAATAATTAGGAATTATTTTTCCCAGTTGTGTGCACATAAATATGACAATCTTAGTGAAATGGATGAATATTTACAAAAATAGAAGAAGAAGAAGAAGAAGAAGAAGAAGAAGAAGAAGAAGAAGAAGAAGAAGAAGAAGAAGAAGAAGAAGAAGAAGAAGAAAGGAAGGAAGGAAGGAAGGAAGAAAGGAAGGAAGGAAGGAAGGAAGGAAGGAAGGAAGGAAGGAAGGAAGGAAGGAAGGAAGGAAGGAAGGAAGAAAGGAAGGAAGGAAGAAAGAAAGAAGGAAAGAAAGAAAAGAAAGAAAAAAAGAAAGAAAAGAAGAAGAAAGAGAAGATGAAGACAAAGAAAGAGAAGAAGAAAGAGGAGGAGCTGTAGAAAGAGGAGGAGGAGACATCAATGAAACTTTTTTTTAAATATACAAAAGAGAGCAAAAGGAAGTACATAAGAGAACAGAGACAAGGATGGCTGTGATGGTGCTAACATGTTAAAATTGATATGTGCTTAACAATAATGTATTTTGTATGATCAATTCACAATTTCACATGCCATCCTCTTTTTCTGTCCTTTGAGTATGCAAATGTTCCTATTAGCTGATGACTGCCAATTTCATAATAAAAAATACAATTGATTTTGAATGTGACCAAATTTGCTCTTTAATGGAACTTTGGCACTCCCCTCATTTTCTACATAACTTTGAATTGTATCATCATAACAATGGAAAATGCTTCCCAGAAAAGCTCACACCCATATGGAACTGTAGTTCTAGGACAATTTTATGGAGATTTCTGAGAGAAAGAAATGAGAAGTTTAGATCTGGAGAATGTGACATTCACCCTCCCCTTCAGCACCACTTAGGCTTGTAAGAAATGAGGCATTATCTGGGTCTATTGCTAGCTCCTATATTCTGCCTTTTAAAGATATCGTCTGATGTTGCCAATGTTACAGTTGTCATCAAGTGGCCATTTGCTGTAGGGATCTGACTGGGTTATGAACTGGTCCCCAATTTCTCTGCCCCTCCTACCATGAAACTCCATCTATCTGAGCTAGTAATTTTCTAATCTAATGACTCTTAGCTAGTAATTGTCCAATCCATCCAAAGTTTGGCATTAAATCTTCTGAAAGAGAGGAAGGAGTTAAAGCTGGGAAAAATAAATTCTGACTACAGACAACAACTCTTTAACTCTGACAGTATTTATTTCCAAATTATTTCCTTCATTTATATTGCATTTTTTTCTTTCTACCATTTATTCCTAATGTTATATATGGAAGATATTGATTTCTAAACTTTGCTGTGTATGCTGATAGAGATTTGGAAGAATAGTTGACGGTGAAAAAGCTATAAGAAGTCAGATTCAGGATAAGTGTGAGATAAAGAGGGAGACTGCAGACGTAGGGACTACTCTTGCTTGACCCAGGAAATCAAAAACTCTAGTGTCACTCTCCAGGTGATAGACAAAATAGGCAGAATGATACACATTTTGGGGCATGGCCAATATAAAAAAAATTGTTTTATTAAGCAAAAATCTTTGGTACTTGACTTTTTATTTTTTTTCTGTCAGTGGGAAGGGAGTGTGGGAAGGAAAGAAAATAAATACTTGTTAATTAAAAACAGATAAAATTTGGATGGAGCCAAAATGGCAGAGTAGAAACAGCACTTCCATGGCACTCCAGCCCACCGCACTTCAAAATCATGTAAAAGGGGACTCTGAACAACGTCTGGAGCACCAGCACCAGAAGAACGACAGAGAGAAGCTAACCTCCCGCTGAGGACAGCTGGGCAGCCTGGCAGGGAGCAGCAAGCACAGGACTCTGGGATCTGAGCCCAGGACCCCATGAGCCCAAGGTTTTAGTGCCAGGGCAGCCAGACCAGCAGCAGGCTGGAGGTAGCCCAGAACACCAGCTGCTGTGGTTTTTCCAAAATTACCAACACATAGATGCCTAGGACAAAGTGAGAGGTTAGTGCCCTATGGACTTTGGGGCCAGTATTTGGGAGGGTGTCAGCTTCTTTCCCTGGGGGCTAGAAGCCTCTGGGGAGCCATGGCACAGCCACCATTTTGCAGCTTCAGTTGCAGGTTCAGCTCCTGGCCTGTGAACTGTAGGGGGATGCAGCAATCAGGCTTGGAGGTAGTCGCTCTTGCTTTAACCTTCTTGGATTTGGATTGAAGTCTGGGGTGGAGGTCTTGGGGTGTGTGACCAGCTTGCCAGAGTGTGTGGGGACTTCAGGAAGGGCACCAAACTAATACCTCCAGCAGAGAAGACCCCAACGTTTGGGACAAAAGCTCACCTGTCTGGTGGCAGAGTCCTACTGTGGCACCAAGCCCAAAAGCCAAGTAATTAAGTGGCAACATGCCTAGGCAAAGGAAACAAAATAAACAGAAAAATTCAACATTAGACTCCTATTTTGGGGGCAAAGAGGAATGAAGCATGGAAATGGAGGAGGACTGGAAGTTCAGAACTCTTGCACCAAAAGCCCCAGATGAAAATATGAAAGGGTTACAGGCCAAAGAGGACCTTAAGAAGGATTTTAAAGACCAAATAAGAGAAGTGGAGGAAAAAATGGGAAGAGAAATGAGAAGGCTGCAGGAAAAGTATGAAATGAGAGTCAACAACCTGACTGAGGAAAATAATCTTAAAAAACAGACTAACTCAAATGGCAAAAGAAGCTCAAAAAGGCAATGAGGAAAAGAATGCCTTAAAAAGCCGAATTTGCCAGATGGAAATAGAATCTGAAACACTCACTGAGGAGATACATTCCTTCAGAATTATACAGGGGCAAATGGATGCTAGTGACTTTATGAGAAATCAAGATGCTGTTAAACAGATCCAAGCAATTGAAAGAATAGAAGGCAATGTGAAATATCTCATGGCAAAAACCACTGACCTGGAAAATAGATCCGGGAGAAATAATTGAAAATTTTTGGACTACCTGAAAGGCATGATCAAAGAAAGAACCTAGAAATCATCCTTCAAGAAATTCTCGAGGAAAATTGCCCTTATGTTTTAAACCCAGAGGGTGAAATAGAGGTTGAAAGAATCCAGAGATCACCTCTTGAAAAAGATCCCAAAAAGAAAACTCCTAGGTATATTATATCCAGGTTCCAGAATTCCCAGATCAAGGAGAAAATACTACAAGCAGCCAGGAAGAAACAATTTCAACATTGTGGAAATACAATCAGGATAGGGTAAGACCTGGCAGCTTCTACACTGAGGGATTGAAGGGCATCGATTATGATAATCTGGAGCTGGGATTAAAACCAAGAATCACCTAACCAGCAAAAGTGAGTATCTTGTTTCAGGGGAAAATATGGTCATTCAGTGGAACAGAGGACTTTCAAGCATTCTTGAGGAAAAAACCAGAATTGAATAGAAAGTTTGACATTCAGACACAAGAAGCAAGAGATGCTTGAGAAGGTAGACAGGGAAAAGAAATCAAAAGGAACTTATCAAAGTTGAACTATTTACATTCCTACATGGAAAAACAATAACTGTAACTGATGAAACCTTTCTCAGTACGAAAATAATTGAAGAAGGGTATATGTACATATGAATACATATGTGAATGTGTGTATATATGTTTACAGGTATACATGGATAGAAGGCACAGGTCAAATTTGGTGGGAAGGGATGATACTTAAGGGGTGAAGTTAAGAGGTGAGGGAGGAATGGGGCAAGAGGAGATGGGGAGAGACAGGGGGGTAAACTATCTCATATAGAAGAAGCAAGGGGAAGTGGTTGCAAGGGAGAGGAGGAACAGGAAGGCAAAAAGGCAAAACCATATTCTCATTGAATTTGGATTAGGGAGAGAATGACATACATACTAAATGGGATATCTCACCCTGCAGGAGAGTAGGGGGGAGGGGGATGAGAGGAGGGATGGTGGGTGGAAAGGCTGGGGGGAGGGGAGGTTGGAGGCACCCATTTTTGAAGAGGGACAGGATCAAAGTAGGCAATGGACCAGGTGGGGGTGGGATGGGTGGGAGGGAAATATAAGCAGTGTTTTACAATATATCTACAATGGTCATGTTTTGCATAGCTAGACATGTACAACATATACTGAATTGCTTATCTTCCCAGCAGTAGTGGGTGACAAAGGAGGAAGGGAATGGATCTGGAATTACAAATTTTAAAATTAAATGTTTCAAATATATATAAATACTATTATTAATACTATTTTGCATGTAATTGGGAGATAAGATGTGCAGGCATTGGAGCACAGAGATTTACCTTGCCCTAATGGCAAAGTCGAAGGGGGTATGGCAGAAGATATGGGAGAGAGCAGATTGGATGAGGGGATATCCTGTGGGATTGCTATTCTGGGGTGGTGGGTAGTGGAATAATGGGGGAAAATGTGACTCAAAGTCTGGTGGAAATGAATGATGTAAACCAGAAGTTAATAAAGCATTTGGAAAAACAAAACAAAACAAAAAAATGGATAAAATTTCAATTTTTAAAAAAATTTGCTCATTTGCCAGCTCAAGATGAATTTATAGGAGAAAAGAAAAACAAAGTAAGATGAATAATTTCAACTGAATAAAAATCTCCTAAAAGAAGTGAAGATGAACACCTTTGGGCAAATGAGAGTCAGTTTGGGGATCTGGGAAAGGGACCCATTCCCCCCTCCCATGTGTACAGTGAGGGTCACCTTTGAATTATTTTATCAGATCCTCTGTATTTTAGTCCTTTTCCAGGAGCCTACCAATATGGGAGATGGGGAACTATATCCCATGGAATTGATGTTCTCCCTATAGTAAGATCATATGTTACATCCATAAATTTTCAAAGGTTTCTGACAGTAGCTCAGCAATTACACCCACCAGTTCTTTTAAAACTTGAGATTTCCACTCTCTGTTACTCATTTTGATCTTGTCCTTTTCAGTCCAAAATTCTTCTCCTTAGAAGAGAAACAGAAACAAAATAAACATAAAATGATCTGCATTGTATCTTCATCCATCATGTTCTCACCCATCTACCCCAAAAATCTGCTCCTCCCCCTACTTTGATCTTCCTTTTCCCTAAAATCACTTTTAAAACTTTGTGGCTATTACTGTTCTTAGTATTCCTCTTCTTTAATGAAAAGGAGTTATGAGAGAAAGAGGAGTTGTCTAAAAGGACGTGGATATACTGGGAATGCAAAGACCAATTAGATCTGAAAATATCTTCCATGTAGAAGGAATGGAAGTACATGTGGGCAGGCTAGCACGTGTACAGTGTTTTAAGATTTGTGAAGTAATTTAGAATCTTTTTGTCCTACCAACAACTCTAAGAGGTAGATGCTTTTATTATTGTCATTTTCCAGATGGAGAAAAAAACGTAGAATATATTAAGGTAGAAGGTAGAGCCTTGCCTAGAATCTCAGGGCTTGTAAGTATCTGAGGTCAGATTTGAACACAGGTCTTTCTGCCTCTGGGTTTACTACTCTATACATGGCAGTGCTTAGCTCTCATCAAGAAAGACATTAATGACCAAAGGATCCTGTGCTCCTAAGCTTCAGCATTCCTGACACTGTTCTTACAGAAAGAAGTCACACATTTGCATTCAGCAATTATTCAGTATTAGAACTCAAGTCCAAGACAGACAGACACAGGAAGACAGGGAGGGATAATGAGAGATGGGGACAGAGGGAGACAAAGAGACAGAGATAGATAGAGATAGAGACATGATCAGAGACAGAGAATAGGGGGGAAGAGAGGGACAGACAGAGATGGAAACAGATATCGAAGAGACACACAAAAGGTGGATGAAAAGAGGGAGAGGAAGATGGGATGGGACAGGGAGACACAGACAGAGATACAGAGATAGAGAAAGAAAGGAGACAGAAAGAAGGGGAAAGGGAAAGGGAGGGAGGGAGACAGAGAGGCAGACACAAACAGAGAGGAGATAGAGAGAGGAAGATGGGCATGGGGTGGGAGAGGGGGAGAGAGAGAGAGAGAGAGAGAGAGAGAGAGAGAGAGAGAGAGAGAGAGAGAGAGATCATTGAATGAAAGCTATCTTTTGCCCACTCCTCACCCAAACTCAACAAATCAACCATGGCACATTTGACAATTTTTCCATATCCTTTATCTGGGAAAGATATCAGAGGTCCTAGAGACCCTCAAATATCTTCCTTTCAAGTGTCTCTCTCCAGTGTCTTGTACTGAAAAGTCTCAGCAAACTCTACTTGGCACAATTCTTAAGTCTAAATCAGTCCTTTCAGCACAGTACTTAGGCAAGCTAAAAAATTTTTATCATTCAAAGAGAAGCCAGATCTAAAATAGTTGGCTTAGAGATCCCAATCACCCCCAAATACAAAGTTATACAAACTCAACAAAACACCTTTTACAATGTTTATCATTTGGGTACATAGTTTTGAAGGCACAAAATACATTCACATTTCTGTCTAGTTGCTGAAGACTCTCAAACACTTAACTTCCTAATCCCATTGAGCCCATGGGGCTTCCTCTTTTTCCTGTAAATCACTAGCATTGTGTTTGATGACAAGATCAATTATAAACATTTTTTTTAATTAGAAAATAATATTCAAACAGCAGTTTGCAGGGCAGTGGTCTGACAGATCCTGACAGATCCATTCCTATCAATAATTGTCCTAGTGTAGAGCCTTTTCTAGATATGAAAAGTCCCAGATATGACCTCATGATGTTGGGTTTTAAGTGAGATTACAACTTAACTATCAGACAGAGTGTTTGTCAAACAGAAGGGAAAGCAATGAAAGAAGCATTTCTCTTTTTTCAGGTAGATGACAACAATGTGTTTCTTCTACACAAAAGAAATGCTAAAAATACAAAAGACTCACATTGCACATTGACAAATCCCTAAACATGAATTAGCAATTTACAAATATTATGCTGTCCTGTGAGAGTGGGTGGAGGAAAAAAAACATTGCTCCAGTACACAAATCTGGCAGAGACAAATTGATCAGTTCAATTATTCTAAACATCTTAAAGAAAATCCAAAGGAATAAAAATGTATACTTCCTTTGAAAATTTCTATGCCCAAATAATTTTCTTTATGTTGTTCTGTTTTGTTATTTTTTTAAGAAACAAGTTTTTTTTTCTTTATTAATCTATCTCTTTGTTCTCTCACCAAATGGAAGTAATCTCCAAATGTATGTAATATAAAATCAAAACATATAAATAAAACTGAAAGTGACAAAAATTAATCTATCTCTCTCACTATTACTTATCCCCATTGAGTGTATATATGTATACACGTAAACATACACACATGCATATGTATATATCTATATACATGCATACATATATATGTGTATACACATACATATGTGTGTGTGTACAATGGAGTGCACTTAAGCATGTGAATGTGCGTGTGCATATATGTGCATGTGTGTATGGTATGTGCATGTGCATACATATGCATATGTGTATGGTATGTGTATACATAAGCTATGTACTGTAAAATACACAATTTAACAACAAGAACAATTTAAAATATAGACAGATAAATCTTTTTATAGAAAAAGAATGACATCAGGTTATAACATAGTTACAGTGGCTAGCATCTATTGGAACTGACCTTTTGAAGGAAATATGTGAGAATCTACCAATCTGTAAAGTTAGAGAAAGATATAGGTAAGAAATATCAATGGCTGTTTTCCTCTGAGGGATTTGGATAACACCAGTCTTCAAACTGTCTATCCTCCCTTTCAGAGTAGTTTAAACAAAAGTGATAATGTCTTCACTCCATATTAATTTCTTACAGAAAGGAAAAATACATAAATCTGCAAATGCCCAAAGGAGAGATAGCAATGGTCTACCAGGAACAAGCATCCCAAAAAGCTAGAAACATGGGAACATACTGAGGATTTTTAAAAATCTGTATCTTTAACAATGATGTGCATAGAAAAATGCTATTATACTTCTTTTCAGTATATCAGTTTCTACTGACAACTTTGGTCAGTTTCTTTTAACTCTGATGGATAGCAAAGAAAATAATCCAGAATATTTCACTCAAGAACAGTCAGGATAATCAGCCGTGTCTACTTCAGGAACTAGGAGCTAGTAGGAGACTTTATGGTAATGCTGTGGTAAATCCTCCATGCTCTGGAGATGCAAAAATCTTTTTCACCACTGGGAACTTGGCTCAACCATCTCCTAAGGGTAGTGAGGAAGGTGGACAGAAGAATCACATTAATAGAGTGGAAGGCTCCCATATCAAGGCATGTTGTCCTTCTACCACATCAGCTTTGAAGTCATTCTGATCAAATCTGTACCATATGTTCAGAACCTTACTTGATTCAGACCCCCTCGTTTGGGTGTGGATGGCTTCATTGCCTTTTAGGAAAAAACTATTCCAGCCTAAGTGAAGTAGGTGTTGCTCCTACCAGGGGTCACAAAAGCTATGTTGTTGTGGTAGTAGTTGTGATTGTTGTTGTTGTTTTCCAGTGACTAGCATATAGCATACTACAATTGTATGCTTGCTAGGATTAATGCTAATTCTAGAAACAAATATACACTGCTTCAAGTTGTAAGAAGTGGGATCTTGTTATAATGAGGTGGGAACCCAGAGCATGTTTGAACTGATCTCAGTATTAATGTGGGCAACTGGGCCTGAAGTCAGGAAGACTCATCTTCCTGAGCTCAAATCTGGCCTCAGACTCTTACTAGCCATGTGATCTTGGGCAAAGCACTTAACCCTGTTTGTCTCAGGTTCCTTTCTGTAAAAGAGCTGGAGAAGGAAGTAGCAAACCACACCAGTATCTCTGCTAAGAAAACCCCAAAATGTGGTCGTGAGGAGTCACACAGGAAGGCAAAAAGGCAAAACCATATTCTCATTGAATTTGGATTAGGGAGAGAATGACATACATACTAAATGGGATATCTCACCCTGTAGGAGAGTAGGGGGGAGGGGTATGAGAAAGGGGATGATGGTGAAGGGGAAGGGTGGGGGGAGGGGAGCTTGGAGACACCCACTTTTGAAGAGGGACAGGATCAAAGTAGGGAATGGACCAGGTGGGGGTTGGGATGGGTGGGAGGGAAATATAGCCAGTCTTTTACAATGTATCTACAATGGTCATGTTTTGCATAGCTAGACATGTACAACATATACTGAATTTCTTATCTTCCCAGCACTAGTGGGTGACAAGGTATGAATAGAATGGATCTGGAATTACAAATTTTAAAATTAAATGTTTCAAATATATATAAATACTATTATTAATACTATTTTGCATGTAATTGGGAGAAAAGATGTGCAGGCATTGGAGCACAGAGATTTACCTTTCCCTAATGGAAAAGTTGAAGGGGGTATAGGACAAGATATGGGAGAGAGTAGATTGGATGAGGGGATATCCTGTGGGACTGCTATTCTGGGGTGGTGGGTAGGGGAAAAATGGGGAAAATTTTTAACTCAAAGTCTGGTGGAAATGAATCATGTAAACCGGTAGTTAGTAAAGCATTTGGGGAAAAAAAGAAACCTGAGGCTAAAGATGATGCTAAGCCTATGAATTTTTAAATATAATTTATTAGTTTAGTTTCAGTTAACAAGATTCAATTCCATAGTTCCTTGATTTTCAAATTTCCTTTACTTCCCTCCCCCCTCCCCCCACAACAGCATATAGTCCAGTACAGAATCTGCAAATACATTCATATTAGACATTATTCTAATTACAAAGGCGTATTGTACTAGGTGGGATGAAAGATGGTAAAGAAGAAAGAAAACCAAACAATGAAAAGAAAAAGATCCTTTAGTTTGCTTCCATCAGGATTCAGGCTCAATTCTTTCTAGTTATATCTCTGGATGGCGCATTTCTCTCTTTCTTGAATCTTTTGGGATTGACTTATATCACTGCATTGATGAAAAGAGTCCAGTCTGTCATAGTTGGTCATCACAGATATGGTATGTCTATAATTGTATGCAAATTTCTTCTGATTCTACTCTTCACACTCAGCATCAGTTTGTATAAGTCTCTCCAGGTAATTATGAAATCCGTCACCTCCTCGTTTCTTATGGCACAATAATATTCCATTACATTCATATATCACAACTTGTTTAGCCATTCCCCTATTGATGGTAATCCTTTAGTTTCCAATTCTTGTAACCACAAAAAGGGCTAGTATAAATATTTTTGTACATATGGGTCTTCCTTCCACTTCTATGATCTCTTTGGGATATAACCCTAGAAGTGGTATTGTTGGGTCAAAGGGTATGAAACTATTTATAATCCTTTGGATATAATTCCAGATCACTCTTCAGAATGGTTGGATAAGTTCACAACTCCACCAGCAATGTATTAATGTTCCAATTTGTCCACATCCTCTCCAGCATTTGTCACTTTCTTGTTTTTTCATCTTAGCCAATCTGACTGGAGAGATGTGGTCTCTCAGAGTTGTTTTGATTTGCATTTCTCTAATCAATAGGGATTTAGAACATTCCTTCATATGCTTATAAATATCTTTAATTTTTTTCTCTGAAAACTGCCTGTTCATATCCTTTGACCATTTATCAATTGGGGATGACTTGTATTCATATATATTTGTCTCAATTCTCTATAAATTTTAGAAATGAGTCCTTTATCAGAGATACAAGTTGTAAAAATGCTTTCCCAATTTCCCACCTCCCTCTTGATCTTGGTTACATTAGCTTTGTTTGTACAGAAGCTTTTTGATTTAATGTAATCAAAATTATCCATTTTGCATTTTATAATGCTCTCTAATTCTTGTTTGGTCCTAAAGTTTTCCCCTCTCCACAAATCTGTCAGGTAAACTATTCCTTACTTTCCCAAATTGCTTACAGTATCATTCTTTACACCTAGATCATGCACCCATTTAGACTTGATTTTGGTATATGGTGTTAGATCACTATGCCCAGTTTTTGCCATACTGTATTCCAGTTTTCCCAGCAGTTTTTGTCAAATAGTGCATTCTTATCCCAAAAACTGGGGTCTTTGGGTTTATTGAACAACACATTACTATATTCATTAATGGCTGGGTCTCCTGCGCCTAATCTACTCCATTGATCCACTACTCTACACCTCTTCCAGTACCAAGCAGTTTTGATGACTGCTGCTGTACAATACAGATTAAGATCTCGAATAGCTAGTCCACCTTCCCTACCATTTCTTTTCATTAATTCCCTTGATAATCTAGACCATTTGTTTTTCCAAATAAATTCTGTTATTACTTTGTCTAACTCTAGAAAGTAGTTTTTTTGGTAAATTGATTGGTATGGCACTAAATATATAGTTTGGGTAAAATTGTCATTTTTATTATATTGGCTCAACCCAGCCATGAGCAATTGATATTTTTCCAACTATTTAGATCTGTTTTTATTTGTGTGAGAAGTGTTTTGTAGTTGTGATCATATAGATTCTGGGGTTGTTTTGGCAAGTAGATTCCCAAATATTTTATAATGTCTACAGTGACTTTAAATGGGATTTCTCTTTCTATCTCTTGCTGTTGAGTTTCATTAGAGATGTAAAGGAATGTTGAGGATTTATGTGGCTTTATTTTATATCCTCCAACTTTGCCAAATTTATTTATTGTCTCAAGTAGTTTTTTACTTGATTCTCTAAGTATATCATCATATCATTTGCAAAAAGTGATAGCTTGGTCACTTCTTTGCCTAGTTTGATTCCTTTGATTTCTTTTTCTTCTCTAATTGTTACTGCTAGTGTTTCTAATACCAGATTGAATAAGAGGGGTGATAGTGGACACCCTTGTTTCACTCCTGATCTTATTGGAAAGGCTTCTAGTTTATCCCCATTGCATATAATACTTGCTGATGGTTTTAAATAGATGTTATCAACTATTTTAAGGAAGACTCCATTTATTCCTATACTTTCTAGTGTTTTTAATAGGAATGGATGTTGCACTTTGTCGAAAGCCTTTCCTGCATCTATTGAGATGATCATGTGTTTTCTGCTACTTTTATTGTTGATATGCTCAATTATACTGATGGTTTTCCTAATAGTAAACCATCCTTGCATTCCTGGAATGAATCCTACCTGATCGGAGTGTATTATTTTTGTGATAAGTTGTTGGAGTCTTTTGGCTAATATTTTACTCAGAATTTTTGCACCTAAATTCATGAGGGAAATTGGTCTATAATTTTCTTTCTCTGTTTTTATCTCTTCATGATTTAGGAATCAGTACCATATTTGTGTCATAGAAAGAGTTTGGTAGGACAACTTCTTCACTAATTTTCCCAAATAGTTTGTAGAGTATTTGAATCAATTGTTCTTTAAATGTTTGATAGAATTTACTAGTAAACGCATCTGGCCCTGGATATTTTTTGCTAGGGAGTTCATTGATGGCTTGTTTGATTTCTTTTTCTGAGATGGGGTTATTTAGGTAATTCACTTCCCCTTCAGTTAATCTGGGCAACTTGTGATTTTGTAAATATTCATCCATTTCACAAAGATTGTCATATTTATGTGCATACAATTTGGAAAAATAATTCCTAATTATTTTTTTGATTTCCTCTTCATTGGAGGTAGATTCACCATTTTCATTTTTGATACTCATAATTTGGTTTTCTTTCTTTTTTTATCATATTGACTAAAAGTCTATCAATTTTGTTGATTTTTTCATAAACCAGCTCTTAGTTTTATTTATTAATTCAATAGTTTTCTTAATTTCAATTTTATAAATTTCACCTTTGGTTTTCAATATTTCTAATTTAGTACTAAATTGGGGATTTTCAATTTGTTCTTTTTCTAGCTTTTTATTTTTTTTGCTTTTTTGAGGGTTAAGTAACTTGCCCAAGGTCAAATGGCTAGGTTTTCGTTTGTGTGCGCATTAAGTGTCTGAAGCCGGAACCGAATTCAAGTCCTACTGACTCCAGGGCCGACGCTCTACTCACTACACCACCTAGCCGCCCCTTTTTTCTAGCTTTTTCAATTGCATGTCCAATTCATTGACCTCCCTTCTCTCTGCTTTAATTAAGTATGCACTCAGGGATATAAAACTTCCCCTGAGAACTCCCTTTAGTGCATCCCACAAATTTTGGTATGTTGTCTCATTATTATCATTCTCTTGAATGAAGTTATTGATTGTTTCTATAATTCCTTGTTTGACCCACCAATTTTTTAGGGTTATATTGTTTAATTTCCAATTAGTTTTTAGTCCATCTTTCCATGGCCCTTTATTGCATATAATTTTTATGGCATCATGATCTGAGAATGATGCATTTAATATTTTTGCCTTTCTGCACTGGATTGTGAGGTTTTTATGCCCTAGTACATGGTCTAGTTTTGAGTATGTACCATGCACTGCTGAAAAGAAAGTAAATTCCTTTTTATCCCCATTCAGTTTTCTCCAGAGATCCATCATATCTAGTCTCTCTAAGATTATATTCACCTCCTTAACTTCTTTTTCATTTATTTTGAGGTTAGATTTATCGAGTTCAGAGAGGGGGAGATTAAGGTCCCCCACTAGTACAGTTTTGCTATCTATATCTTCCTCTAATTCCTTTAACTTCTCCTCTTGGAATTTGGATGCTATACCACTTGGTGCATATATATTAAGTAGTGATATTGCTTCATTCTCGATGGTGCCTTCTAGTAGGATATAGTTTCCTTCCTTATCTCTTTTAACTAGATCTATTTTTGCTTTTGTTTTATCTGAGATAAGGATTGCTACCCCTTCTTTTTTTTACTTTAGCTGAGGAATAATAAATTTTACTCCAACCTTTTACCTTTACCCTGTGGGTATCCCATTGTTTCAAAGTTTCTTGTAGACAGCATATTGTAGGATTATGGTTTTAATCCATTTTAATCCATTCTGCTATCTGCCTCTGTTTTATAGGAGAGTTCATCCACATTCACAGTAATGGTGACTGTCTGTCTCTTCCCCTCCATCTTATTCTCTCCCCTGTTTATGTTTTTGTTTCTTCCTTCTCCCTTCCCTTCCTTGAAGTTTTCCCTTTTGACCACCCCCTCCCTCAGTGTTCCCACCCAGTGATCCCCCTTCTTAACCTACCCTCTCCCCTTACTACTATTTCCCTCCCTTCTAATCCCCCTTTTGGTCTCCTCCTTTTAATCCCCCCCCTTACCCTTCCACTATCTAAAGTACAAAATACATTTTTATACTTATCAGAGTAAATTACTCCCCATCTGATTCCAAACCAATGAGAGTAAATTTCAAACATTGCTCCTCTCCCCTCCCTCCTTTTCTTCTAGTTAATGAATTTACGTGTCTATTCACATTAGAATCTTAAACTTCACTGATTAAGTTGATCCCTCTTTGAACCAGAACCAGTGAGAATAGTGTTTAAATGATGTTCCTCTTCCTCTTTCTTTCCCCTCTTCTATAGTGTGTTTTAATGCCTCTTCAGATGGCATATTTTACCTTTTCCTATCTCATCCTTTCCATTTTCCCATTACAGTCCCTTTGATCCTCTTAATAGTTTTTTTTTAGACTTCACGTTAGTGCATTCATACCCACTCCCTCTATCTAAGTATAACCCTTTTGAAGGTCATGATAATTATAAAGATTTCGAATATTGACAGTTAGCTCCACATATAGGGAGGTGAACATTTTGCTCTTGTTCCATCCCACATAATGAGTGTGTGTTTGTGGGTGTGGGCGTGTGCACTTATGCATGTGTGAGTCTGTGTTTCTCTTGTTTACCTTGTTATGTCTTTCTTGAGTCTTGTAATTGGAGATCAAATTTTCCATTGAGCTCTGGCTTTTTCATCAGGAAAGTCTGGAAATCTCTTATTTCATTAAACGACCATCGTCTTGCCTGAAAGATTATGCTCAGTTTTGCAGGGTAGTTGGTTGTAGTACTAGCTCTCTTGCCCTATGAAATATCAAATTCCAGTCCCTCCACTCTTTTAATGTAGGAGCTGCTAGGTCCTGTGTGATCCTAACTGTAGTTCTTCGATATTTGAATTGTTTCTTTCTGGTTGCTTGTAGAATTTTTTCTTTAATCTTGTAATTCTGGAATTTGGCTACTGTATTTCTTGGAGTTTTCAGTTTGGGATCTCTCTCAGGAGGAGTCTGGTGAATTCTATCGATAGCTATTTTATCTTCTGATTCTAGGAACTCAGGACAGTTTTCTTTGACAATCTCTTGGAGGATGTTGTTAGGCTGCTTTTTTCATCATGGCTTTCTGGTAGACCAATAATTCTTAGGTTGTCTCTCCTGGATCTGTTCTCTAGGTTAGTTATTTTCCCAGTGAGATATTTTACATTTTCTTTCAATTTTTCAATCGTCTTGTTTTGTTTGATTGACTCTTGCTGCATCATAGAGTTCTGAGTTTCAGTTTGATTGTTTCTAATTTTAGCGAATTATGGTCGTCAGCTAGTTTTTGAAGTTCCTTTTTAGGGAGGTATTTTCTCCAATTACTTCACTAAGATGTTTTTTCCAAGTTGGTCACTTCCTCCCTGATTTGGTCTTTAAAATTTTTCTTAAGCTCCTCCAGGAAAGCTATTTGGGCTTGAGACCAGATCATGTTTCCTTCTATGGTCTCAGGTGTGGGTGGAGAGTCTATATTGTCCTGTGTATTTTGCTGTTCTTGCCCTGCATAGTATGCTCGAATAGACTTTCTTGCCTTCCCCTTCTCCTTCTCAGCTTCTTTCTTTCCCATTGTGACTTCCTGTTTCTTAGTTTCTCAGGCTATGAGTTTAGGGCCTGATCCTTGACTTTGAATACCTCTGGGTGGCTAGTTTATGGCTAAGTCAGGGAAGTCAGTGAGGAATGTAGATGTGTAGGTGGGGGTGTGTCTGACCACTTCAGATTTCTGCCTCTATACCCCTGGGCTATAAGTAGGCTTTTGTTGGTGAGGTGAGGTGGGGCTTGTTGGGACCCCACCCTCTCTTCTCTTCAGATTCCTGGCTGTCTCAGTTACACCCCTTCTTGGAGACTCTCAAGCCTGGGGCTATTTCCATTAACTTGGGATTTCAATCTGAGTGGGAGACTCATCTTTAGGTTTTCTGCTTAATGAAGGAGGAATGGGAGGATTTGAGCAGCTAGAATTTACTTTGCCATTCCAGCCCCTGTATTATACAGTCAGGCAGTTTCTAAACTTCCAGGCTGGGGGCTGAGTGCAGCCAGAGAAGCTGCTCTCTCCACTGGGAGCCTAACTCTCCTACCTGGCTCCAATGATCCTCCCAGTCCGCAAGATCACCTCGATTCGTCCTTGGTACGTCTGCAGGCTGGGGCTTTTTCTCTCTCTGGTGTAGTCTGCTTGTCTGCTCTTAGGTCTGAGCTGTGCAGACTCCACATGCTCTGTGCTCGTCCTGTCCAGACACACTGGGCAACCTCCTAGGCTGGACTCTGCCACATTCCATCTTCCAGTGGGCTCCGTCACTCCAGAATCCTCTCAGATTCACCCTTTGAGACTTAGTGACCAAGGAGCTCAGAGAGGTTACTGCTTCCTTTCCGTCATCTTGGCTCCTCCCTAAGCCTATGAATTGTGATGAGCAAAGGCAATTAAGCTTCTATATATGGCAACTCCTCAGAAACAAGCGTGGGCAAGTGGTCCATATAATAGACAACCATCTTTAAGGAATTCAAATCTTGATGAGACAGAAATTGACTTTGAAACACTCAAAGTATCAACTCTGAAAGAACTGGAAAAATATGGCATGGCCTGTCTATGAAAGAGACTCAGGATATTTCATGCTGAGAAAACTCAGTTGTCCAAGGCAACAGAATGGACCACAAGGCTGAAAGAGAGAAGCAGCAGCAATTGTTGTGGCACCTTGGGCTTGGGCAGCAGCAGCAGTGACATGAGCTCTTCTGATAGCAGCAGTTCCAAAGCAGGTTAGCTGCCCTTTTGCAGTCTTTCTGTGGAAGTGGCACTTCTGTTCTTTGAAAGGCTAGAACTATTATCTTTATGGAATGTTTGTTGCATCTAATGGAAAGCTCTGATTTGTACTGCCAGATCCATTCACCTTGCTTTCCATCCCAATCTTGTCTGACTGCCTTGAAATATGTGACCTTGTATAAGCGTCTGAGAGATTCTCCAAAAGAGAACTAAAATTGACTAAAATTGGGATAATCGCTTAATAAAACATTTTTAAATGTTAGATTTATATTAGTTTATCACAAAAATAAAAGGTTGCTAACAGCATCTCATTTTATAATGACTGTGACCCAGTTTATCGTGGGTAGCAGGGATGTAAAATGTAGTGTCTGTTGTGTGATGCTTCATTCCAAACTAAATTAGTGTTTTAATTTGAGAAACCAATAAATTAATTGCATGCTAAATAGCTTCAAGGCTGAGCCTAGTTCATTAGATAATATTGTCCCCAGACCTGATGGGTTCCCCACTCTGTGGACTCAACTGGCACTTGCTCAAATGTCATCTCTGTAAAGATCTAGGGGAGGTCTAGGTACTTAGGAAACCACAATCAGTACCAGAAGAATCAGTAGGAATCTTTGCCCTTTGTCTGACACAATTTCATTACAATAAGCCAAGCAATTTTTCTTTATTGCTCTTTGCTTATGTCAGGTTATTTACTGCCACCATCAAAATTCGAAGAGCCTTTCCAGTGGACCTCCTAGGATTCCTAAGGGGGCGGGAAGCCCATACAAGGACACAGGAGTGGAAGAGCAAAGTCAGCTGGTGTGGCTGGGCGCAGAGAGAGAGAGATGGAGATAGCTTGCAAATCAAGCTTGAAGCCAGTATGTGAAAGGCTGTAAATGCCAGACAGAGGAATTCATCTTCATCTTAGAGGAAACAGAGATCAATCAACTGAATAATCCTCACCTTATTGAGCTTCTCAGCCACTAGAAATACTCATGAACTGTTATCTCAACATTTGTCACACTTTACTCAAAATATATTTGTATGGTTTTTTGGTCTTTTTTAAAATAAAAATGTAGGTCTTACATTTATCACTATTAAATTTCATCTTATTAAATTTAGCCCATTATCCAGATTTATCTGGCTCCTTTGGGATCCCATTTCTATCTCTTTCTACCTGCTTACCATTTGTGAAGTCTGCACTTAAACAACATTACACTTGTATCTGACACCTCACAACAAGTCTCATTGGATTATTAATTATTAAAATCCTTTTGGATAGAAATGTGCTTCAGAAAGGGCTCTCAATCTCAGTTTTTATTCTGACCTGCACCTAAAATTATATGACTTAAAGCTTTAAAAACAGAACAAGTCTGCTTAAAAGCCATCTGGAATCAACTGATGGACCATGCTAGCAGTAATTGGGCTCAAAATTCAGCTCAAATCTTAATGATGTCTCTGAATCAGTGAGCTACCCTTGCTGAAGCAGGAAGGAACTATAAGAGAGAGATAAAAGGAAGCATTTCCAGGAGAGTCAAACCACCATCACCATCTCCATTATCATGGAAACAGCCCAGGATCCTGATCCCAGCAGCCCTCTAAATATCTGTGTCTCCCCCACCCCACTCTACCAATCCTCTATCTAGCCTGCCCCCATTACCATTATTGAAGAGAGTATTCCCTGTTGAGAATGGACCTGCCATCTTCATCACCACCAACACTAACACCTGACCAATTAACACTGACCTGATCAGTGAACAAGTAAACTCTGTCTTGTTGCTGCCTGCCAGGGACTATAGGACCTTTCCATAGACCATCATCTGTACTGTTGTTTCCTCCATTAGAACATGAGCTCTTTGAGAGCAGAAGCTGATTTTGCTTTTCTATCCCTATTCCCAGCATTCTTCGGACAGTGTTTTACATATAGTGAGGACTAAATAAACAATTTTCATTCAATCAATCATGATTTTGAGTTTGCAAGGAGGCTCAGGAATTGTCCAGGTCAGTCAGCCCATGCATGAAATGAATCCCCACCATAAAATACTTGGCAAGTGACTGCCCTGTCTCTAAAGACCTCCAGGGATAAGGTGCCTACCAACTCTTGTGGCTCCCTATGGCACTTTGAGATAGCTGGAGTTGGTAGGAAGTGCTTCCTAACATTAAACCTAATTCTTCCTCCTAGCATTTTCCACTCATTGCTCATATTTCTGGCCTCTAGGACCAAGCAGAACATGTTTAAATCCCTCTTTCTCATTACAGCCTTCAAAAATTTGAAAATGGTGTTCATGTTCTCCACCCAGTCACCCCCTTTGTCTTCTGCTCTCCAGGTCACCACCCAACCCATGACCTTCAACTCATCCTTAAATGGCTCAAGGCATTTCACCAGTCTCTCTGCCTTCCATTGGACATGGTCCATCTGATCAGGTTCCACCCTAAATTATGATTTCCCCAAGCTGAATATAATAATCCCAATGAGGGCAGATTTTAGAGAAATTTGCCCCTCATGTCATGGAAGCTATGCCTCCCTAGCTGCACCACAAAAAATCAACAAATTTAGAAGTAGAGGATATTAATGAATTTGAAATATAAAGTGCTGAAATTCTGAATATGCTAGTGCCTTCTGATTGGATGTTGTAAAGATGACCCATATGGAATGAGATGAAGGATTTAATTCAATCCCATAAGTGTACAAAGAGCCTTATATGTGGTAGGTCTAAGAAAGACCCCTCTAGTCATAAATATCTCCCCACTACCACAACTTGTCTTGATACCTGTAATACTGTATCACCAGAGGTCTGTCCCTATAATTCTCAAAATCATTTTCAGCTTTCAAGAGCTTCTAATAAAATGCAAATATACATGAGAAAGGTAACACCCTAGACTTTAGTCAGGTTAATGAAATAAAACCTCAGTGCAAAGCCTTATAAAAAAGAGAATAGGACACAGGTAATAGCAGTAAAACTTTTATTAAGCAGGTATCATGTGCCAGATACTGTAACAAGCCCTAGGGATACAGAGAAAGGCAAAAACCCATCCCTTGGTTTGAAGGAGCTCACATTCTAATGGAAGAAATAGCATGCAATAACCATGCATATTCAAGATACATACAATGTAAAATGATGGTTGTCTCTGAAGGCAGGCACTAAGAATGGTGAGGAGGGGGAAGAGGGAGGAAAGACCTTCTGCAAAAAGTAGGATTTGATCTGTCTTAAAGGAAGCCAGGTGAGGTTTCAGAGCCAATCTAAGAATAGGGGGACAGGTAGACAAAAAGCACAGTCAGAAAATGGTATGTCATGTTTGAGGAACAGCAAGAAGACCAGTATTGATGAACTGTAAAATAAGTACAGATAATCAATAAGCATTTATTAAACACCTACTGTTTGCCAAGTACTGCAAAAAGCATTGGGAATACAAAGAAAGGAAAAAGACAGCCAGGCTCTGCCCTCAAAGAGCTCACAGTCTAATGGGGGCAACAATATACAAACAACTATGTATAAACAACTTTTATACAAAATTCTTGGAAGATAAATTAGAGATTATTTCTAGCTATAATTAAAGGTGTTTGGGAAAAGCTTCCTGTAGAAAGTAGGATTTTAGCTGGGACTGAACGGAATTCAGGAATTGAACACGAGGAGGGAGAGAGCTCCAGGCATTGAGGAAGGACAGAAAAATTCTGGGACCCAAGAGATAGAGTGTTTTGTTCATGGACCAGCCAGGACACCAGTGTCTCTGGTTTGAAGACTATAGGGTGGGGTATCAAGGTAAGAAGACTGAAAGGGAGGTTATGAAAAGCTTCAAATGCCAAATAGATTTTGGATTTGATCCTGGAGTTGAGAGAGAGCCAATGGAATTTGTTGAGTGGGAGGGTGACATGGTCAGGCCTTCACTTTAGGAAGATTACTTGAACAGCTCAATGGAGAATGGGCTGGAGTAGAGAGAGACTTGAGGCAGGCAGTACAACCAGTAGCCTGTCGTAATAGTCTAGGCATGAAGTGATGAAGGCTTGTACCAGGGTGGTGGCTGTGTCAGAGAAGAAAATGTGGTATATATGAGAGGTGTTTTAAAACTAAAACCAACAGGCCTTAGTGACAGAATGAATATAGGGGTGGGAGAGTCAAAGATAATGTCTAGGTTGGAAGTGCCAAACTGGAGGTCAGGAGAGAGGTTAGGTGGAGAAAAGTAAGGTTTAAGGAGACTAAAAAGAGAATAAGTATTTATTAAGCCCAAAATTAGAGCAGGACAAAATCAGAGGAAATAGAAGTAGCTGGAGAACCAAGAACCAAAGAAGGAGTCTAGCTGCCAAGCTCTGCCTCCCTCAACAGTCCAAGAAGGCCAAGATGAAGGTCAAGGGAGTGCTTTGAGCTCTTTCTCCCTTCCTAGGAGCAAGGTCAGAAGCCATGGAAGGAGCAAAAGGAAATCCATCTCCCTGAGGAAAATAAAAAACTCAAGGAAGAGCCCAACTATGACATTCTGCTTTTCAGATAGGCCCTAGGCCAGAGGACCCAAGCTGAGGCAGAACCTCAGGATCTTAGAACTTAGGATCCTGAACCAAGGGCGAGAATAGAAGGGGAGTCTCCAGGACATTGAGAGCAAGCAAAGAGATGAGCCATCCACCCATCATTTAATTCACTCATCCATTCCCCTCTCAATTTGGAAGTCTGACCTGTGGTGGGGAAAGGGAAGAATTGATATCCTGGGCCCATACCTAGGCACAGAAAAAGTTCCTTCACTTTCCTAGACCTCTATTTTCTACTTTGGAAAATGTAAAGTCCTACTATTATCCTCGGAACAAGCAATTCTGCCTCTAGATGGGTTATGGAAGAGGTCGCTAAAAAAAATCAGAATATACATGAATGAATGAATGAATGAATGAATGAATGAATGAATGAATGAATGAATCCATCCATCCATCCATCCATCCATCCATCCATCCATCCATCCATCCATCCATCCATCCATCTATCCACCCAGTTAGCCATTCTCTCACTTAGTTGCTAAGTCTTTCACTTCATTGTTTCTGGTCTCTGTGGTTTATGGCAGATAGGAATGAAATGAGATATTCACTGATCTGGGTATAGATAGAGAAGGAAGTCATTGAGTCAGTATACCAAATTATCATGGTGGACTGCACTCAAAAATTAGTGCTTTCCTGTAGGAATATGCATGTATACACATTCTCACCTCCTTTACAGCTTGAGGGTACATCTCATTACCCTCACTAGGAGGCATGAATAGAATGACTTCCTGGGTATTGACCAAAATGACAATCACCAAAAATTCCATAGGGGTGGCTCAGAAAAGTAAAGATAAAATAGATTCAAATACCACCTAGACCCCTGAATGGATGACACTGTTTGCCTCCTGTGGTCCCCAGGGAACTCTCAAAGACCACAGAGTGGTAGGATTGGTGCCAACAAGGAATACTATATGCATATGGAACATTATATACACTTTCAGGCTGAATGAATGAATTAGAAGCTTGTGATGAATTGCCACTTTCTTCTTGCCCTCTTTTTAATTCTTTATCTAAGGAATAACTATGGGAGGGGCTGAGTGTTCTCTCAGGAAATGAAGGTGATATCCAAACAACAAATCTAAAATTTAAAAACAAAAAATATAACTCAGACAGACAGAAATCTCTATACACTGAGAATTAAATCAAACCCAATAGCAACCTCATGGTAGAGGGAAGAATGTGGGCAGGCTGACTGTCTGAGGATAGGCTAGGTGATTAAACCAGGCTTCCAAAAAAAAGAAGAAGAAGAAGTCTGCGATGAACTATCCCTCCAACTAGAAACCATGCATTCAAAGAGTCTTTGGAAATGGTAGGGATTAACGGCTCAGGTAAATAAGAGACCACCCCTCTTTAAAGACAATCTACTTGAAACATTTAAAAATTAAGGGAAAAAATGAATTAATCCAAGGCTTTGAGCAGGGGTGAAGTTTGAAGGAGAAACAGACTGGGTTTAGCTCACAAGGAGAGTCAGACAAAATGAAACACCCACAATTTAAAAATGAATAAATATCACCCAAACTATCCCTTCTTGGTCCACTTCCCCAATGTTTGTTAGTATCAGCAGGCTGAATCATTGGAGAATGGTTGACTACTATGTCCCTCTAGGTTCTAGAGATAATCCCAAAGGTCATTCCATTTACTAGTACTGTTGCTAATGAGTTCCTATAAGAGTAATCCCCATTGATTATCATTCAACCTTAACTGGGTTTTAGAAAAAAAATTTCTAAGAAGGTATAGCAAGGACAGTTGTTCCAAAAACAATCTCCCTAAATCAAAGGCATTCTCCTCTTAAACACACAAGGTCACTATGGAGTATGCTGAAACCTATTGTAAAATGGTAGTAAAGTATCTAGGTACTGAGCATACATGTGCAAATACCATCTTCTCAGAGTCCTTTTTTCCCTCCCATGAGATTTCTTGAAGTTTGCCCTGTCCCAAGTGTAACTCTCTGGTAGACTCTTTGACTTTGTAGTCTTTATCACTGATACTTTGAGTGAGTCAATTATTCTTCCAGCTACATCCAGAAAAGTGATCCCCTTGCTTCTGGACCTCCTAAGGATCCTTCCTTTCCCATTCCCTTCACCGCAGACCCCTGGCCCCAGCCAGGGTATTAAACCTCTAGTAGGGAACAGAGTCTTCCCTTCTCTGGCAAGCTAGAGGACAGGACAGGAAAGCTGGGCTCTGCCATAGTCATCATAGGGGAATCTCATTCTACCTGGAGAATGACCATAATGGAAAGGACATCCCAAAGTGCACCTGAGACTGTGTGGAGCCAGACTCACCTAGTGTGGGGATGGGGATACTCTCTCAGAACAAAACTTGCGCTCTGCTGGAGTTACTCTCTTGCCCACAACAAGATCAACTGGAGCTCTCTATGGGGCAATACTTCATTTCCCAACTCATAACCCATGAAAGCAGCAACCCCTGGGGTGTGTTCCCAAGCTCTGCACAGAATTCAGCACAAACATATGATCTCAACATAGACCAATAGTCATGGAGCAAGAACAGATTGTTTCACTTCTCTACACCCCCGCTCCCATCTTTGTCGAGTGTCAGTATTGTTGGATTGGACTGGACATGGGCTAGTTGGATTGGACATGAAGGATGGTTTTACTAAAATTTACTTTGTAATCCTCCAATGCTCTTACATTCCTTTCTTTATATCATCAGACACATAATGGATTTTTTGTTATTGTTTGGTTGTTTTTCAGTCATATCCAACTCTTTGTGACCCCGTTTGGGGTTTTCTTGGCAAAGATGCTATCATGGTTTGACATTTCCTTCTCTGGTTCATTTTACAGATGAGGAAAATGAGGCAAACAGGGTTAAATTACCTGCCCAGGGTTACACAGTTAGTAAGTGTCTGAGACCAGATTTGAACCCAGGAAGGTGAGTCTTCCTGACTTCAAGCCCAGCACTCAATCCAAGTTGCCACCAGCTTCCCTTGTAGTAAATAGCTATTCTGAATACCAGAAGATCTCTATACATTTACACCAACAACACAATATTTTTCAACCAATTCAATCCCCATCCTTTAAAGAAATGGTCTCATGCTTTAGAAATACAATGAAATCAGCAATGTTCACTTTGCTTACATCACATGGAAACATGTACTTAGTTCCCCTAGCAACTTCTGGAGACAGCACTTTTGGATATACTCCAATGCAACACTCACTGCAATCAATAAATATCCAAAATAACCACAGACCCATTAAACACTCTACCATTCAAGGCTGACAAAAAGCCTTTGACCTTTCTTCTTCCGAACAGAAATCACCCAAAAATGATGCTGTATAATGTACAAAAGTGCCAAATGCAAGCTGCAATTAACGTCCACTTCCAAATACAGAGTTCTCCAAATAGAGAGTTCTCCAAAAGGTCAGAGCTAAGCAGGGTGAGATGCCTTTGGGCCTTCGTGCTACTTCTGGTTGCTAGCACAATTTGACTTCTATGTTGCCATCACTGAAGGCCTCTCTCCTCACTTCCTCCACTGCTCCTTTCCGATGATTCAGCCTGCCCCGCCTTCTGCCTGGAGAGAGGGACCTTTTGACAATGCAAAAGCAGATTGCAGAGAGGTAATTCTTTTTGAAGTTTTCATTCATGAAAGCATAAATGATAGGATTGCAGATAGAATTGGAGAAGCCAATGATATGCACAACAGCAAAAATCATCTTGATGGTGACATCATCATATTCATTTTCAAAATTACCTAGAAAAGAAGAGTGATAGTTTTAGGACTCAGCTTCATCAAGCAGGGCCAGTGATACAATGTCCTGCCCTTTTTTCTGATTTTATAAAAGATACCCTGATGCTATGGGCAGTGCATTGGTGTAAGTGGCAGAAGAGGGGATTTGGCCATTGACTGCTGAAACTCACTGGCTGTGGAAGCCCATGTAAATCCCTTGGCCTCAGGCTCCTAACCCACAAAATGGAAAAACACACATTTTTCTTTTTCATAAAATCAACTTCTAGTTGTATTTATTAATGCAATAGGGCTTTTTTACACTCAATCTCCTTAATCCCACCTTAGGTTTTAGGATTTCCAGGCACTTTTTTAGGGTTTTTTTATACTCATTCTTGTTAATCTCACCTTTAAATTTTAGTATTGTTGGTAGATATTGTGAAGAAGGCCCTTTGTAAGCAGTAACACATTTCTTGCATGTGAACTGCTAGTACCTTAGACTTCCTCCCCTGGGTCCAGCATTATGGTTAAATGAGCTTTTGTCTTATTTTGTGGAGACTCAGGTCTGAAGGCTCCTTCCCTGCCCACTATCTACCATATCTCTTTTGCTCTGGCAATCACCTCCACTTTATACCTAGGGTTAATCAGGACTCTGGACCTGGTTTGAAGTTGTTTTTTTTTCACTCTTACTTGGCCACAGTAACTTTTGAATACACTTACCTAATGGAAGGGGGGAACACCTACTCTGATTAAATCCCAGAATCTTGAAATTGAATAGCAGAGCAACTTAGAATTTAGAGGCAGAAGGGAAACAGACCATCCATTCCAACCACCTCTTTTTACAGATCAGTAAACTGAGACTGATGTGAAGTGACTTCTCTAGGTCTACCTAGCCAGGAAATGATAGAGCTGAAACTCAGAACCAGGATTTTGGACGTTAAATTCAGTATTCTTTCCACCAAGCTGTAAAGTATTGAGGGCATCTCACAGAAAGATCTTTATGGACTTCAGAAATTTAAAAATCCTCTGATGTAATAACAGGCCTGCCACACGGGAAGCTGAATTTTTTTTCATATTTTTTTAATATTGCCTGGCAAGGCAATATTAGAGAAGGGCTTGGTGACCCTTCCCTTTCTTCCCATTTTTCAATTCTGCATGACAAGGAAAGCAGGCTCAGGTAATTCAAATAATTTCACCAGTGTTACGCAAGACTTATGGATGGGTCTTAAGGACCCAAATGAGAGAGGAGTATTACATTGGAAGTTCTACTGAGTCTCTAGACTAGGGTTTCTTTTCTTTTTTTAATTTTAAATTTATTTTAGTCAACATTCATTTCCACAAGATTTTGAGTTACAAATTTTCTCCCCATCTCTCCCCTACCCCCACCCCAAGATGGCATGCATTCTGATTACCCCTTCCCCCAGTCTTCCCTCTCTTATATCCCCCCACATATTCCCCTTACCCCCTTTCCCTTTACTTTCTTGTAGGGAAAAATGGATTTCTATAGCCCATTGCCTGTATATCTTATTACCTGATTACATATAAAAGCAACTTTTTAAAATTTATTTTCAAAACTTTGATTTCCAGATTCTTTCCTTTCTTCCCTCCTCACCCACCGCCAAACAATTCAATATAGGTAATAGATGTGTAGTTATGCAAAACATTTCTATAGTAGTCATATTGTGAAAGGCTAACTATATTTCCCTCCATCCTATCCCACTCCCAATTTATTCTGTTTTCTCCTTTGACCCTGTCCCTTTTCAAAAGTGTTTGCTTCTGATTACTCCCTCCCCCAAGCTGCCCTCTCTTCTGTCCTCTCCCCCTCTTATACTCTTCCCCACTATTTTCCTGTAGGGTAAGAGTGAGTGTGTATGTTATTCCTTCCTTTAGCCAAATTCAAAGTAAGATTGACCCATTCCCTTTCACCTCCCTGCTCTTGTTCTTCATTGTAACAGCTTTCTCTTGCCTTTTTATGTGAAATAATTTACCCTATTCTCTCTCTCCCTTTCTCCTTCTCCCAATATATTCCTCTCTCACCTCTTAATTTTATTTTTTAGTTATCATCCTTTCATATTCAACTCATCCTGTGCCCTCTATGTATACATAGACACACATATAGACATATATGCACACATACACACACACATATAAACACATACACATGGGTGTGCATTCTCTTCAACTATCCTAATATTGAAAAAAGTCTCATGAGTTACAAATATTGTCTTTCCATGTAGAAACAGATCGACTTTAATAAGTCCCTTATGATTTCTCTTTCCTGTTTGCCTTTTCATGATTCTCTGGATTCTTGTATTTGAGAGTCAAATTTTCTGTTCAGCTCTGGTGTTTTCATCAAGAATGCTTGAAAGTCTTCTATTTCATTGAATGTCCATATTTTCCCCTGAAGTACTATATTCAATTTTGCTGGGTAGGTGATTCTTGGTTTTAGTCCTTGTTCCTTTGACCTCCAGAATATCATATTCCAAACCCTTCAATCCCTTAATGTAGAAGCTGCTAGATCTTGTGTTATCCTGATTGTGTTTCCACAATACTCAAATTGTTTCTTCCTGACTGCTTGTAATATCTTTCCTTAACCTGTGAACTCTGGAATTTGGGTATAATATTCCTAGGAATTTTCTTTTGGGGATCTTTTTCAAGAGGCGATTGATGGATTCTTTCAATTTCTATTTTACCCTCTGGTTCTAGAATATTAGGGCAAGTTCCTTGATAATTTCTTGAAAGATGATGTCTAGGCTCTTTTTTTGATCATGGTTTTCAGGTAGTCCAGTAATTTTTAAATTGTCTATCCTGGATCTATTTTCCAGTTCAGTTGTTTTTCCAATGAGATATTTTACATTGTCTTCTAGTTTTTTATTCTTTTTGATCTGTTTTATAATATCTTGATTTCTCATAAACTCATTATCTTCCATTTCTTCCATTCTAATTCTGAAGGAATTAATTTCTTCAGTGAGCTTTTGGACTTCCTTTTCCATTTGACCAATATTGCTTTTTAAGACATTTTTCTCATTGGCTTTTTGGACCTCTTTTGCCTTTTGAGTTGGTCTATTTTTTAAGGTGTTACTTTCTTCAGTATTTTTGGGTCTCCTTTAGCAGGCTGTTGACTCACCTTTCATGACTTTCTTGCATCTCTCTCGTTTCTCTTCCCAATTTTTCCTCTACTTCTCTTACTTGATTTTCAAGATCCTTCTTGAGCTCCTCCATGGCCTGTGACCAATTCATATTTTTCTTAGAGGTTTTTGATGCACTAGTTTTGACTTTGGTCTTCTTCTGGCTATATGTTTTGACCTTCTCTGTCACCAAAAAAAATTATTCTATAGTCTGATTTCTCTTCCTCTGTTTGCTCATTTTGCTTGTCAATTACTTGACTTGAGCTCTTTGCATGGTAGAACTCTGTTTCCAGAGTGGAGAGTGCTGTGTCCTGAATTTCTGGGGTTTTGTGTAGCTGTTGTCAGAGCTACTCTAGGCACCTGCCTCAGAACTGTAAGGAGGACCCTCCATAGCCACCACAAGCTCTGCTACACTAGCTCTCTTCCTCACCCCAGTACCACTACCCAAATCTTCGACCCAGATCCAAGCAGAGCAAAGCAAGAGAATGCTGCCTCAGCACCAGCAGAGAGATTCTTTCGATTTCCCTCTGACCAACTGCTTGGTCCTCCCACCATCTGTGGTCCTGGATCTCTAGCCACCACTGCTTCCACCACCCTAGGGGCAGGACCCTGAATGGGCTATTCTCTCACCCAGGTCCAACAGACCTTTCACTTTCTCTTGGTGTATATGGGTTGAGAAGTCTGGAAACCTCCACAGCTACCATTGATTCAGTCCTCTGAAGTCTGCTTCAGCCAGTCTGTGCCACCGGTCTGTGCTGGTGCAGCCCACATTCGATTGTGCTCTGCCCCCAGCCCAATGCAATAGACCCCTCCTTTCAGCTTGCCAGGGTGACTTCATCTGGAGATGTATTTTACTCTGTCATTTTTTTTGGTTCTGTAGCTCTAAAATTTGTTTAAAGTCATTTTACAGGTATTGGAGGTGGCTGGGGCTCAAGCTTAAGCAAGTTCTTGGCTCCACCCTCTAGACTAGGTCTGAATTCAAGGTCCATGAGTGGTTTGTGGACAAATTTTAGGGGGTCCATGAACTTGGACAGAAAAAAAAATACATCTTTATTTTCACTAACTTCTAATTAAAATTTAGCATCTCTTCATTTGTAAATGTTGGGCAATGGCTAAACAAGTTGTGGTATATGACTGTAATGGAATATTATTGTGCTATAAGAAACGAGGAGGTGACGGATTTCATAATTACCTGGAGAGACTTATACAAACTGATGCTGAGTAAGAAGAGTAGAATCAGAAGAAATTTGTATACAATCACAGACATACCATATCTGTGATGACCAATTATGACAGACTGGACTCTTTTCAGCAATGCAGTGATATAAGTCAATCCTGAACGACTCAAGAAAGAGAGAAATGCGCCATCCAGAGATATAACTAGAAAGAACTGAGCCTGAATCCTGATGGAAGCAAACTAAAGGATCTTTTTCTTTTCATTGTTTGGTTTTATTTCTTCTTTACCATCTTTCATCCCACGTAGTACAATACGCCTTTGTAATTGGAATAATGTCTAATATGAATGTATTTGCAGATTCTGTACTGGACTATATGCTGTTGTGGGGGGAGGGGAGAGGGAAGTAAAGGAAATTTGAAAATCAAGGAACTATGGAATTGAATCTTGTTAACTGAAACTAAACTAATAAATTAATTTTAAAAAAGTATTCTGAGAAAGTTCCCATAGGCTTCATCAGGTTGTCAAAGGGGTTCATGATACAAAAATAGTTAAGAACTCCTGCGCTAGACTGTTGGGAATGACTAAGACAGGTAGGAGACACATTGTTCTGATACTGGAGGAAAAAAGAGCACTGAGTTGTCAACCTGACCCAACATGATACTGGCAACAAGGCTACAATTTAGAAGATCTGTGGGGGTCAAGTGGTCCAATCTATTGAGAAGGATTCTATGAAGATACAATTCAGAAGGTCTCTAGGAATCTTTGTAATTCACAGAATTAAGAATGGGATGGATTCAGAAGGCCAAGTATCTCTGCCAAGATAAGGCAATTTTGGAATTTGTCCTATGGTTCTGGGACAACTATCTGGGATGACCATGAGCTGGAAATGGCAAAAGGAGGCCAATGTTACCTCCTGGAGAGAAGTACTCACTACTACTGAGTACCCTGATCAGCAGCACAATCAAAATGGGAAGTGGGAATGAGGAGTGCTTTCCCACCTCCCTCCACCTATGACAGGGAAAGCTATATTGTCTAACTGTCCAAAAGAGCTGGAAAGTGAGTGAGACACTAATTAGGGGCAACCATAAGAGCTTCAGCAGGTCTGTGGAACTTCATTTGCTTTACTTATTCATCCAAACTTATCTGACCGGCTGCCCCCTTTTAAAGAAAAATTACTCTGTGCCCTTGGAAATCTACTTTCTTTACCACTTTAATGATTTTTTTAAAAATTTGCATCATATAGAAAATATATATTTTTGAAATGACACATTTTAAATTTAATATTTTATTGTAAATAAGTTATTTACAATAAATTATTATTTGATGCAGGTTTTTACTCCATCAAAATTTTGATGATGCAATATAGCATATAGCATCATATTATAAACAAGTCATTACTCACACATATTGCTGCTGATACATGCTAGACTTCCCAACAATGCAGGACACACTTACCTACCAACATCTGCTTCTTCTCTTTTCTTTTCTTTTCTTTTCTTTTCTTCTTTTCTTTTTTTTTTTGGTTTTTGGAGGGCTATTGGGGTTAAGTAACTTGCCCAAGGTCACACGGCTAGGTTTTTGTTTGTGTGTGCGTTAAGTGTCTCAGGTTGGATCTGAACTCAGGTCCTTCTGACTCCAGGGCCGACACTCTACTCACTGCGCCACCTAGCCGCCCCCAACATCTGCTTCTTAAGACCTATCAGCAAACTTGACCACCAATCAGTTTTAACTTGCATTTTGTGTATTTATTTGAAAAGTAATGTAATCACTACAACTTTAACTCTGTTGTACAACAGATGAAACAAGTAAAATACTTTTTCAAAATTCTCTTCTCTTTTCATAATGTCTCCACCACCTCCCTTATTTTTATTCAATGCCCCCGAGTTGAACTTGAGGCTACTACTACCCCCTCTGGATCATTCCAGCACCCCCCAGGGGCAATATCACCAATTTGGGGAACCTATGTGACCTAGAAAGAAACCAGACCATTCTTTGCGACTTGTTGGGCCACCAGATTGCAAAAAGGATTTGTGACAATAATCTGGGTGGTGGTAGATTTGAGATATCCTGATGACCCGAGAAGATAATAAATCAGAGAAATGACAAATCCTTCAAATTCACCCCATGTCATGTGAGATCCTTGGCCCATAGGGTTACACAACCATATTTTCTCTAAGTTAGGTTTATAATCAGTTCCAATTAGGTCAATCTGCAAACTCTAGACTCTAAACAGTGTGGGTTTTTGCTCAGTGCTTTTTTGACATTCACTAGCATATTAATAGCACATTAGGTTGTAAGGGCAAAGACACAATGTGGAAAAATAAGGTCTTAGGTAAGAAAAGAAAAGAAAACACAGAAGTCTCTGACTGAAATCCAGGACGTTGGAACATCTACCAAGTTCAAACCAGGACTTAAATTGAGATCGTTTTCATCTCTTAAGCCTCACCATGTGCACATTTTCTAAATGAGAATGGGAAGACTGACTTTTGGAGATGTGTGTTAAACTTGTAAGGCTAAAGAGGGTTTGGATCTTCCATGGCATCTGTAATGATTCAAGTCCTGCCTGCAGAAATGCAGCCTAACAGTCTAGTATTTCTGAAAGAATAGGGAAGGACCAGTATTAAATAATAATTACTTTGTGCCCTCAGTGACAGAACCATGTCTTAAATTATTTCATGTTATTGTTATATAATATTATACAGTTATATATTATTAGAACTATACTCATCATCAGAGGCAAGTGAAAGGTACATCCTGAGACTAGGAGTGACAAGTACTTACTGTATTCCATCATCATGTGAGTTACATGGAAAGGAGCCCAGCATACAGTAAAGAGGGAGACAACCATCACCATCATGATGACAGCGTGCTTCTTCTTCCTGAGAGGAATAAAGCAATCAGCCCCAGAATGATTGGGAATCCATGCAGCATTACATTTTTATTAACATCATGAGCTTGGTTCTTTTGCTCATGAGTACCTTTGTCTGCTAGCTAGCCTTCTGAGCCTGGCATCCTCACCCATCACTTCTCCAATATATCAGGGGAAGAGCCAGACATCACCAGGAGAGTCAGCATTGGTTGTAGTCAACAATCCCATTCCATGCATGAGGCACCATGCCATGCTGGACTTGGAATATGGAAGACAAGGTTCAAATCCTATGTCAGACAATTCCTACCTGTGTGACCTTGGGCACGTCATTTCAGTTCTCTCAGTCTTAGTTTTCCCATATACAAAATGAGGATAGGAAGAGTATCTATCTTCAGGGTGTTGTGAACATCACATGACTTAATGAATATAATGTGCTTTATAGACTTTAAAATGCTTTGTAAAGTCACTCTAATAGAGTCAGAAGGAGCTTTAAAAATCATCTAAATCCAACCAATCCGGGGGCAGCTAGGTGGCACAGTGAGTAGAGCGCTGGCCCTGGAGTCAGAAGAACCTGAGTTCGGATCTGACCTCAGACACTTAACGCACACGCAAACAAAAAAACCTAGCCATGTGACCTCGGGCAAGTTACTTAACCCCAATTGCTCTCCAAAAAAGCAAAAAAAAAAAAAAAAATCCAACTAATCTAAGCCAAGCCCTTCTTATTAGAGATAAGCAAGTTGAGGCTTCAAGAGATTAACTACATTACCCAAGGCTACACAGGTAGTGACTAATAATAAAGACGATTTAGCACTTTAGGGTTTGTGAAGTGCTTCATGAGTAATCCCGGGAGGCAACAGCCTGATTTTACAGATGAGAAAAACAAGGCAGAGGTTAAATGACACGTCCAGGGTCACACAGCCATTAAATGTCTGAGGCAGGATTTGAACTAAGATCTTTCTGAATCCAAGTCTAGTAGTCCGCCCACTATGCTACCTCACGGGGGCATGAAACCATGAACGTATCCGCAGTATTGCTGACAGTAAAGGATGTAAATAGCAACAACAATAATGATAATAACTGCCATATATTTACTGCTTTTTCCCTTGAGAAGTGCTTTATATGTGTAGTTGACAGGGCACATGGTTTGGAGTCAGAGGGACTGAAAAGCAATTCAATATACGCCATTTATTGTTATTATTAGTATCAATCATTATTATTATTAATTGTAATTAATCATCAAATAGTTGATGAATCTTCTGTCAACTAGCCAGGGAATATATTTGTGTTTTCCTAAAAAAGAAAAAATCAAATTCTCCGAGCTCTATTTCTTTTAGTTTCACTTTTTAAAAGGAATCATTTGTTCTGAAAATGAAATACCTGAAAACACTTAAAACATAACACAAGAGTAATATAAAGCAACATCTTAAAAGGGATAATCCTACAGTCCCAGAATCTCAGGGCTGGAAGGAATTTCCAAGGTCATCTGGCTGAATTTATGTTTCAATGATGTCTCCAGCAACCCTATGAACACCTGAAGCTAGGGGAAACCTATTACTTTCTAATGTATCCCATTCCACTTTTGGACTGCTGTAATTGTTAACTATGTGACCCTGGGCAAGTCGCTTAACCCTATTTGCCTCAGTTTCCTTATCTGGAGAAGGAAATGGCAAACCACTCTAGTCTCTAGTATCTTTGCCAAGAAAACCTCAAATGGGATCAGGAAGAGCAGGAAACAACTGAAAAATGACTGAACAAAAAAGAGTAATAGGCATGCATGGCATCCAAAGTAGAAAGCAAATGCTTATTTTAGCACATAGGCCACTAAAGTTTGTTACATGTGCACCTCAAGAAATAATGAAGCTTCTGACAATCACTAGGGCACTATAAACAAAATGCAGATTTTATAAGATTACACATATGTATATGTATATCCATACTTATGTGTATATTTTTGTGTGCATGTGTCCCAAAAGTTTTAGTGCTGAAAACAGAAACTGCACTGTGATAAATATAGACCTGTGGGTATACACATAACTGTGTGTATATCAGAAAGTGATTTTGAGCATCACTTTCTGAAGTATATATATTCACATTAAAAATTTGACAATTGGCTCTTAAAAACTGGCTCAAGCTGGCTCCAGGACACCCTTGAACATAGATAGATAGATACCATGTGTGTGTTTGTGTGTGTATGTGTGTATATAAAAATGTGTACATACATAAGTGTGTATGTGTAGGTAGATGGGATACATACATATATACATTCACATATGTATGTGGGTATGTATACAGGTAATACATATAAGAACATTGTATAATACACACATGTGCACATACTTGTAGATATTCAGGAACGTGTTGGAACCCACTCCAATAGACATGCATGTATATAAGCGTGTATGTATCCATACACTTGTGCCATGGCTACAGATGGACAGCAATCCTGGGGAAGATATGTCCCACCCTATTCCTTTTCACCTGGATGGTTTAGGGAGCATCCTCAGGAAATGTGAATAACCTCATCCAGTGGCTGCTCAAGGAACCTTGGTGAACTGAGAACTGCCTGGAAAATGAGGGTTACTGAGTGGAAGGTGATACAGAGGGCTGGGAGGCAGAGTGTGAGTTGGATCAGAAGAGGGGTCCATTTAAAGGAAGTTGGAGTGAATGGTCTTCATCTGGAGGAGTGGGTATGGAGAACAGAGTGGCTAAAGAATGAGGACTCCACTGCATAGTGACAAATTAGTGTTGGCATATATGTGCCAGATACTCATCTTTGGGTCCCTAGATCCTGAGGATTGAGGTCTGGGATTTGTCTTAGCAACATTTAATTGAAAAAATGTTCAATTAGCAACAGTTCAATTCAATTGAATTCATATGAGAGGCAGTTGAAAACAGAAGATACTGTGCTGTATCGAGTCAGGAAAGATGGGCTCACATTTTGCCTCTGATACTTCTGACCTCTGATCCTGGACAAGGCACTTAAGTTTTCTGAGCCTCAGTTTCTACAACTGTAAAGTTGGGGGGGGTGTAACATTACTTCGCAGATTCACAAAGAGCTACATCAATGTTTATTTTCATTATTATACCACCATGTACATGAACACCTTTTAAGTAAAAGTAAATCTGTCTACACACGAACCTGGTTATCTTCGACATTTCATTTCCATGAATAGCTTTGAGGACTGAAGAGTCTCCCACTCTTCTCTTAATCCAGAGCTCATAGCCAATTTTACTGTACAGGACAAGCATTACCACAAGAGGCAGCAGGAAGATGATAATGAGGATAAATGTAGTGTATATCTTCTGGTGGACAGGACTCCTCCATTCTTCCAGGCAACAAATATGTTCTTTTTCATATAGGAAATCATATTTAATCTATAGAAGGAAAAAGGGAATCAGTACATAGGCTCCAGAGAAGACTGGCCCACTCCTCTGTTTCGATTTACCATATGAAATCGTTTCTATCTTTGACAATTTAATGATTTTTAAAGCACTGATAAATTTGCCTTCCAATGATCAAAGTGACTGAAAAATGATGTTTTTTCCAATAAGGTTCTTCCCCACCACCACCAATTATGGTCTCATAGGGTAATGGGTTCAAAGTTGGAAGGGATTGTATAGGTCATTAAGTTCAAAATATTCATTTACAGACATGGAAAGTGATTTACCCAAGATTTCCATATGCAGCTACTGAGACAGAACCATGATTTAACTCTGATCCCCTCACTCCAAACCCATCACTCTCTGAACCAGGGGTGGGGAACCTGTAGCCTTGAGGCTACATGGGACCTGCGAGGTCCTCAGTCAAAGGGGTTCACTGGAGGATTTAGAGGGCCCCGTTTGTTGTCAAGGACACAGATTCTTGCTCTATGAATGTTTGATTCATTCAAAAGGCCATACTTGAGGACCTAGAGGGTCACATGGGACCTCAAAGTCACAGTTCCCCACCCCTGTGAGTATGGCTCACAGTCATACCATGCTGCTTCTCAGTTTTTCTTTTCTATTAATATACATCTTGTCTTTGTAACTTTTAAACCCCTTAGAATCACAGGTCTGATTTTGAACCCCTAGAGGAGATAAAATCGGTGGATGGTATAACACTGTGCTTACCCAAGTGGACATAGAAAAGTATTTTGTGTTCCCAAGCCTAGGATAGCCTTCTTTGCTCCCTGTGTCAGATCAGGATGTTTCAAGAAACAATGACTAGACCTTGCATCCCCAGGGGATACTCCAGCTCCTTCAGGTTTGCAATGGTTGCAAGGTTAGAAATGTTAGAATCTTATGAGAAAATGCACCAATAACCTGGGCCAAGATATTGAGGCACCTCCCTGGGATGGGTGATGTGTTGTCATAGCACAACAAAACTACTCTTTCGTTATGCTTTTTATTGGCCTCAATTTCCTCCTCTGCAAATCCAGGTGTTGTATCAGTGAATATCACCCTTTTGCAGCATTCTTTAGCAGTTTAAGTTGGTTTAAAAAGCAGTGTGGTTCAGTTCTCTAGACTCATTATCCAGAATTTGGGAATCCCCAGACTTTCCTTCCCCCTTCCCACTTCTATCTTTTCTTGCCCAGGGTCACTGTAGAAGAGGCAGCATTGTGCTTCCATGGAGAGAACTGCACTGTGACTTTGCTGACAACAAGCCAGGAAGAGGAAGAAACACTCTGGGGTGAGGGACCAGGAATGTGGGAGTTTCGGGGTACCGTGAGGAATTATATAACACATCTAGCAAAACTGGGGGCCTCCCCTTTGAGAGTCATTGAAATTGAAGATTTCTAGGGCCCCTTCTAACTCTAGATCTGAAGGCATACCCTGCTGTTATCCCTTTCCATAGGCACCTACCCCCTCAGCTATCCTTAGCTAGTCCATCATTTCAACTGTCACCAAATTACTTTCTAGCTGGTTGGAAGGTGGTGGGGGTAGAGAAGGCAGGAGTGGTGTAGAAAAGCTCCCACCTTCTTATCCAGCTCCAGGCAAAGCACGGGTCTCAGTAAAGTGTTCCCCAAAACCAGTCAAGTGACTCAGGCAAGTAGATGGTTTTCTGCTATTAACAAGGTAGGAATTCATAAATTCATCTCTAATGGCCAAATTTGACAAAATAAGGGGGTCATAATGAGTTAGGTGCCTGGATGAAGTAGGAAGCTTTCAATCGTTACTAGGGCAAGGTCCATTAATGAAAAAATTAAACTATTACTTGGAGAGAAATGGGGCAGAAGTAAGTACAACACTGCTGGCCCTGCTACCTTTCATTTGGAATGTAGGAGATAGAATTTGCCTTTAAAGTTCAGAGCAGCTAAGGAGGCATGTGATCCAACAGACTAGAAAGAGGGGGCAGCTCTCTCCTGATGGCTCTCCTCTCCGGGATTGGCTTCACCCAGAATAAAGAGAAAGTGAGAACAGCACAGTCTTTCACATTCTCTGTTGGAGGTCCTTTAGCTATCAAATTCTATGACCTTAAAATGGAGTTAATCTTTGGAGTATTATAGGGTCACTGTGCATAAAATGTTCTATAAAACTTAAAATGCATTGAAATACAAGCTGTTATTACTGTGGCTATGAAGCTATGGAGGAGAGGATCCAGAGTCTTAGAGGATTTTTTTTAAAACAGCTTGAATAGGAAAATAAATTAGAATTTTTTTAAGTTGTGAAATTTAAATAACTCAGGAGAGTGACCTCGAGACCATCACAATAATAAATGAGCCTTAAGTCCTACTACTTAAATGGAAACTGTTTCCACTATGAAGTTTGCAGTAGGAACAGGGAATAAGGAAAGGCATTCTCTGGGGGTGGTGCAGAGTTGGGAGAATAAAGGCCTTAGTATCTATTTTTCAAACAATAGTTTCTCACCCCAAGTAATAACAGAGCAGACCTTGGTTGAAACGCTATATGACCCCATTTACAAAACCATTCCTTCCTACCTGAGCTTCCTGGCAGATTCCCAAGGAATAGATGAGTGGGAGCAGTGTTGCAAAAGAGAGGGAAAAGGGAAGAGTTCCACAGCAAGTGGGGCAGGGGAGCAAAGTAGCAATATGACTGTGTACCTCCAATTGTTGCACGTGCCACATGGGAGATCCAACGATCACAGCAACCAGCCAAACAATGCCTGAAAAACCATAGTCATTAACAGCCACCGAAGCTAACAATGACAGCTAACATCTGTATATTTGTCAAATTGCACATATCAGGTACTTAGTAACTATACTCAAAGATGTAGATATTTACAGGCACGACTTGCATTGGACTTCAAAATCTAAACCACTCAAGGCTGTGAGCTCTAAAACCCATGGAGCATCCTGACCCTTCGCAGACATCCCTCCATCCTTTACCACCAGTGCTTTAAAAATGCAAAGCACTTCATATCATTCCTTGGTACATATGCTTCCTCTCCATTTCAGGAATGAACATACCCAGCTCTTAGAAACTGCTGTTTTCCTTCAACATCACCCACTCCCCGTAAATTTATTCATAGCAGGATCACAGGACTGAGAGCTGTGAAAGGTATTTTCAAGATTCTTGGATTCAATCTGATTCACATATGCAGAAACTAAAGTACACAGGGGAGCTGGTCCAAGTCTACATAGGAAATAAATAACACACTTGGGATTTGAACTCACTCACATTTATAGAGCAATTTAAGATTAGCAAGAAATTTCAGTTCAACAATTTTTAAGGTACCTACTATGTTCCAGGCACTGATGGCTGGATGTGATGGTAAAAAGTAAAAACAAGTCATCCCCATCCTCAAGAAGCTTACTTTCTACTAGGAATTCACCACAAACCTGCGAAGTAAGTAGTGGGCCCATTGTTATACCTATTGGGCAGATGAGAAAACTGAGGGCAGTGAGGTAAGTGATTTTTCCAAAGTCACAAAGCTACTAAGGGTCAGGCACTCAAATTTGTACCCAGGCCCTTTGGTTCCAAGGTCACTGTGCTTTCACACAGCACCTCTCTACTTAGTTTGTACCAGGAGATTTATTTAGACCTATCACGTGGCAAGAAAAGAGAGAGCCAATGCCATGTATCATATCAACCATCATTCTAATTCAATCCAATAAGTTTTTGTTTTGTTTTGTTTTGTTTTGTTTGTTTTGCTTTTTTATCAAGGCACTCTATAGAATTCTGGCCAAAAAGCCATGGACTGAGAAGAGATCAAGACCAGAGTATCATAGAGTTATAGGGGAAATCCCCACTTTATAGATAAGGAAACTGAGGTCAAGAGAGCTGAAGAGATGGCAAATGTTCAATATAATATCAGACCACAGATGTGTTGGTTAATTTGACTGAACTGTTTGTTTTCCCCCTCTTCTTTATTATTTGTTGTAAAGGATATTATAAAGAGTTCTGGAGATGGGGGAGATAGCTACATTGGGAATTGTAGATGGCGTAAAACCAAAAGATTTCAATGCAATTATGTTCATTTTAAATAAATCAATTTTATGTCCAGGTGATTGCAGGTAATAGCTCTGTCTGAAAATTTGTCCAGTTCATTTATTTTGTACAGTTTATTTCTTGAATGCTCAGATATTTTAAGGTCATTTTGGGGAAAAGATCAAATTATTAATATTCTATTCAATGGAGAAGAACGTTCACCCAAAATCATGTTTTGTCCTTTCCCACCTTTTCCTTGTTTGAAACTTTTATAAATGTTATGTGAAATTTTCTGGCATTAGAGACATGTCAGAGGACATGGGGTAGGGGACTACATCAGTTTAAATGATTCTTTCTCTGGGCTAGAAATGTTTGATTCAGAACAATAATGTATTATTCTAATGTATTTGAATAACAATGAATTAATAAAAATTGGCTTGGATATGCCTAAAGCACAAAGTACTATACTATTTTTTTCTTTATAACATATATGTATATATATATATTATACACATAAACATTTAAAACATTCTAAAACCTAAAATTTCTTTAAAACTATACTCTTTGGAATACAAAGAAGCAAAAAAAAAAAAAACCACATTCCCCCCCCCCCAAAAAAAAAACTTTGCTTTCTAATGGGGGGGACACATATATAAAATACATCATCATCATCATCATCATCATCTTAGCTAATATTTACGTAGTAATTAAAGGCTGTCAAAACTCTATATATTATCCCGTTCAGGCCTCATGACAACAACTTTAAGTAGAGTATTTCCACTTTACAGATAAGGAAACCGAATCTAAAAGTTGAATTACTTGCCCAAGGTCACACTTGCCCAAGTGTCTGAAGCAAGATTTGAAGTCAATTCTTCCTAACTCCAAGCTCTTCAGTGTATTAGCTGTGCCACCTACCTGTAATAGACACTAAGTATAATTCACTATCCTTTATTCTTTTATAGTTGGTGATTTGCAGACTGTGACACAAACCAACTAAATACTAGCTTTTGGTAGCTGAATTAGAATATTGGATTAAAGTTTATCTTTAGAAAAGCTCTGGTACCAGATAGGACAAAAGGCACATATACCTTATCTTGCATCCACATTTTTTTCATTTTTGAAGATCTTAGGATCAAGGTGCTTAGGATATCCAGCCTCACAGAGGCAGCTAGTGGTACAGTTACAATGGATTAGCCCTGGAGTGAGCAATACCTGAGTTCAAATCCAGTATCAGACACGTACTAACTTTGGGTCCCTGAGTAAGCTTTTTGTCTTTGTTTTCTCTACTTTAAAATAGTGGCAATAATATCACCTATCTCATGTAGAATTGTTGCAGGGATCAAATGAAGTTATATTTGTAAACAGGGCCTGGAATTATTCCCTTCCCTCCTCTCTTCCCTTTCCAACTCACAAAATTGCTTCCACAACCCCTTCCCCTCTTTGGTGAGTCACTCACTCAATGACCAATATGGGACTGCTTCACTATTTCAAAGAACAAGACTTTCAGTAGTCATATAACCTTAAAGTTTTTAAATGAGTTCCCTAAGACTACCCTTATGAATGTTCCCCACCAACTACAACTTCAACTTCAACCCCAGAAACACCATGAGCCACCATGAAGCATTTGAGCCAATCACTATGAATCTTATTTCAGTTGTGCAGAGAAACTATCATTTCAATTATCTCCTTTGATATAACTATTCTGCCTTTTGTTATGTTAATAGCATGCAAACTTTCTGTCAAATATTTGACCCAACTTTCATTTTGTTATGTGATCTTCTTGCAACTATATAGGGTACCAGAAATTTTCCATATCTTTCTTCATATTAGAGAGAATGTCATGCACAGCATAGATCTCATGAGACATTTATAAGTACATACCATGGCGGTGGTGGTGGGGGGGGAAACTAGCTTTATTGAATTTAATCTAAATATGACTATTTGCATGAAATATGTACCATTGAGTGTTATGAAAAACTTTCATTTCCTACTCTATTCTATAACTCTATATTTTACTAATGAGGGAATTGAGACCATTTGTGTTGAATATTATCAAATGTTAGATTTTTTAATATATTAGATTTTTCTTCTGAAATTGTAGCTATGAAATTATGTCATGCATTATTATACATGAAATTTTAGATTGCCTTGACCTTTTTGGCCTTTGCTTTCAATGACTGATTAAGGTTATCAAAGTTTTCAGATATTGTTTTGTTTTCCACATTTCATCTCTACATGCTTCTTTTGTGTTGTCATTAATTGATCAATATGAATTTCAAGTATTCTACAGGTGATACTGTGAAGAAAGCTCTCTTTCTAATAAATCACGGATGTCATATAAGTGTCTCATTTCATTTCCATCCTGAACCTGAGCCCACTGGACCAGCCTCAGTCAGGTCGGCCCAGAATCCTTGGTGTTACTTAGCAAAACTGAATCACTATGGTCGATGAACTGACCAGTTGAATTACGGGAAGGTTCACGTGAACAAAGCAGAGACTCCAGCAATCAGATGATGGATGTAGCGGCCTGGCACTCTGTGGCCACAACTTTTCTTGTTGAATCATTTCAGTCATGTCTGACTCTTTATGATCCAAATTGTGGTTTTCTTGGGCAAAATACTGGAATATTTTGCCATTTCCTTCTCCAGATCATTTTACAGATGTGAAAGCTGAGACAAACAGGGTTAAGTGACTTGCTCAGGGTCATACAGCTAGTAAGATCCATATTTGAACTCCTGTCTTCCTAACTTTAGGCCCAGCACACTATCCATTGAACCACTTAGCTGCCCTGTGGCCACAGCACTTCTGGCTAATTTAGTGGTGAGTCCTCTCAGGGGACAGTGAGGTACCCCCTATTAATCCTATGAGATTAACCTAATTCAGGGGTGAGAAACCTACCTGCAGCCTTGAAGCACATGGGACCCTCTACGCTCCAAGTGCAGCCCTTTGACTAAACTCAAGCTTCAAAGAACAAACCCCCTTAATAAAAGGATTTGTTCTATGAAAGTTTGGATTCCATCAAATGGCTACATTTGAAGACCTAGAGGGTCACATGTAGCCTTGAGGCTGCAGATTCCCTACCATTGTTTGGCTACTTAAGGAGATCGAGATGGATCATAAAAATAACATCACCAGAAAATATCATGCTAGGTACTTCATGCACGCTAATTTTAATAATAATTATCATGATATGTTATGCAGTCTCCACCATTTCCTTGCCTAATCTATATGTCACTACATCTAGGCTCTAGGCTAACCCTACTGTAATTTCTGATAGTAACATCCTTGATCCCATATTACCATCATACATCCCTTCACTTCACAAAGAAATGTGTGTTATTTAACCATGCTTTTAATTCTCCTTTATCCATATTGCATTGATTGGGTCCCTATGGATGTTTCCCAAGCAGTGTCTTTAGATTCTATTTTTGGATCTCAGTTATTTCACAGATTACATCGGGAGGGAAGCCCCTTAAGGCTACATTTGACAAATCCAATGTTATATATCCATTATCTGTCTTTATTTCTTGGTGAAGCAATAACGTCTGCTTATTCCAAAAGTATTTAGGTACCTCTTTTTTAAACTCTGTTACCTCAGACAAACTGAGACCTGGGCAAGACCTAATTTAGAAAGGCCAAGGTCACCCACTGCATCCTGGGCTATTGTCAATCATCTTCACATTTATCTTGCCACTAGACTTAGATGACTCTGGAAGGAAAAGTGAGGCTGGTGACTTTTCACAGCTGTGCCTCACTTGAATACAATTCCCTCGCAAGTGAAGACATCATCCTCAAGATGTCATTGGCCATTTTTAAGAAAGAACACCAATGCCAAAAATGACCTCTGTATGATCTCCTCTGAAACTGTCATTTCTCTTTCTCATTTTTGGCATAGTGTTCATCTAGTCTTTAACTAGTCAATAAGGTCTATGATTGGTTAAAATTGCTTATGGCTCATTTCATAATTCAAAGGATTTACATTGCTTTGTATCATCCACACTAGTGATACATAGTTGTTAATCATTCTAAGTATCTTCTTCCCATTAGCTTTGGTCTCAGAACATTAGCAAGTCACTTCATGCATAAACCACTACTTTGTATTTCACATAATGCACTTGCCATGCTTTGCTTGGAAGAAGTCAATGCAATTGTACATATTGCCTCTATTCAACAGTGCAAAGTTACCTCTAGATTGACGTTTGAAGACTTCCGTCTCCACCCTTCTTGGTGTTTGTTCGGGATGTCATACTTATTGAGTCTGAATAACTTTTAGATAGCATTGGAGAACACTTTCAAAAGATGAAGGAGTTATTTAATTTGTTCTGTCCCTTCTCCTCAGTGGAGCCAAAAATAGCTTGATGCCATCTACATTCATCAAGTGGTTAATAAGATGTCTTAGTTTGGCTCCTTGAATGCGGAATTCATACTTAATTCTATTCAAGAGAATAATGAAACTAAGGGTAGGCAGAATCATGTAGCTTTAAACTGTCTTACTGGAAAATGGCACATCGGTCCCCTATGGCAAGAGAGAGCTCATCTGTGAGTAAAAAAAGGGCTAGATCTTCTCAGCTGATAGGATGTTATGCCTGTGTGTGAAGGCCAAAATTAAATAAATCATTGCACAGAGATGTTGTAAACCAGTGTTAGGCAGTTTTTCCAGGAAAGCACCAAGTCCTTCCTGGGAATAATTGTGAGAAAATTGAGCCAGCAAGGTAAAAACATCACCATGGATATAAATAGGTATCAGAAAAGATAATTAGATTAATGGAATGCTTCAGCTTCTGGGCTAGCATATGGTTCAAGAGATATCTAGCCTGTACTTATATGGCAAACCTGTTTAAAAAAAAAAAACTAAGACAGGGGATTGGTGGGACACAATAGGACCATAGGGAATATGTAATTGTTTTGTTTAGGTTACTCCTCAACATAAAGAGGACAAGATTGCTAGCTTTGCAGTCCATGCTAACACAAGAGATGACTACAGAAGGGAGCAATAAAACCTGAGACTAGACTGGACTGTAGGCATAATGACTGGAGACACAGCCCAGAGATTAGATGGCATCTAGTTTATATAAAGGGGCTTCTAGGTGGCACAATGGATGTAGTGCTGGGAAGATTCATCTTCATGAATTCAAATTCAGTCTCAGACACTTACTAGTTGTGTGACCCTGGACAAGTCATTTAACCCTGTTTGTCTCAGTTTCCTCATAGGTAAAATAAACTGGAGAAGGGAATGGCAAACCACTGCAGTATCTTTCCCAAGAAACCCCCAAATAGGGCCACAAAGAATCACACATAACTGAAAAATAACATTCCCAAGATCAACTATTTTTGGGCAAGCAGATGGTGCAGTTAATAGAGCATTGTGTTTGGAATCAGTAAGATCCATCTTATTGAGTTCAAATCCAGTCTCAGACACTTTCTAGCTGTACAACCCTGGACAAGTTGCTTAACCCTGTTTGTCCCAGTTCCTCATCTGTAAAATAAGCTGGAGAAGGAAAGAGCAAACCACTCTAGTATCTTTGCCAAGAAAATTACAAATGGGGTCATGGAGAGTCAGACACAGCTGAACCAACTGAACACCAAGTTGATATTAATCTGTATCAGTCTCTTCCAAATGCTGAAAAGTTAATAGAAGTAGTAGTAAGGATGCAGCACGAGTAAAGAACTGCCAGTGGTACTTGGGATAACTTAACACTGTGTAGCTCTAGAGTATCCTCTTATTTTTGGCCTAAAGAAGTATGAAAAGAGAGGCAAATAGTAACAGATTTAAAGACACTTTTATAGAGTAAATGGATTTTACAATTTTACGACAAAGTGTGATCATGGACAAAATCATCATATGTGAAAATGAAAAGAAAAATAAGACATTTTAGCTGAAGGAGAAATGGGAAAGTTGAGTGAAGTGAAATTCCATGTTTAAAAAGAATCAATATTTTCATGTTTTAGACACAAAGAGACAGTTCATCCCTGAAATCAGACCATCAACAAGATACAAAAGAATCACAAAAATAAGATTAATAAGAAACTATTACATAGAAACAGCAGCTGAAGAATACTAAGCTCAGCTTGCTTCCCAGATACCCAGAAAGCTCCTGAAAAAAAGATAATAAAGCATCTCTTCAAATAAAGAAGACACTATATATAAAAGTGAATAATTTTGTCTAGGACTGAGGACACACAATTCAGACAAGATGGGAAGGGCTGAACCCAGATGTCATACCTTTGATATCCAAAATCTTATCTATAGAGTTCTTAAGATAAAAAGAAAAACGTAGTTAATAAATAGTGTGCCTGCCTATTCCACCAATCAATTTAGGTGCAGATGAAGAAAAAAAATCAATAAATCACAAGAAATAGAACTATTAATACTATAAATTGGCTAAATAATGATGTTACAGGAATAGCTACTCATTGATAGACTTAATTCATTATTAAATTATGTCATGTTGTTTTGTACTTTTATGTGTACATGCAGTGCTATCAATGCATATTGTAATCTTTATTATTGTTGTTATTGCTACTATTATATATTTCCTTTCTCCTTATTTGAAGGAGTCTATTAAAACTTTTCATTATTATATTCATATTGTATATAACATTATTTGAACTTGATATACCCCCAAATGATTTTCAGGGAATGAAATTACTTGGCCATGGAGAGAAATTAACAGCAAGCTACAATGGCCTCTCCCACACGGAGGCTTGTTCTCTATCTCTAAGAGGCAATGGGATCTTGAAATAGAAGTTTAGCTGTCATTCTTTTTTTTTTTTTACCAATCAATGAAGTTCTTTTTATTTTTTTTATAAACAAATGCTTTATTAACTTCTGGCTTACATCATTCATTTCCACCAGATTTTGAGTTACAATTTTTCCCCATTTTCCCCCTACCCACCATCCCAGAATAGCAGTCCCACAAGATATCCCCTCATCCAATCTGCTCTCTCCCATATCTTCTCCCATACCCCCTTCGACTTTTCCATTACAGGAAGGTGAATCTCTATGCCCCAGTGCCTGCACATCTTATCTCCCAATTACATGCAAAATAAAATTAATAATAGTATTTATATATGATTGAAACATTTACTTTTAAGACCTCGAATTTCAGATCCATTCCCTTCCTCCCTTGACACCCATTCCCTCTGGGAAGATAAGTAATTCGGTATGTGTTGTACATGTAAAGCTATACAAAACATTACCATAGTAGATATATTGTAAAAGGCTGCTTATAATTCCCTCCCACCCATCCCACCCCACACCTGGTCTATTCCCTACTTTGATCCTATCCCTCTTCAAAAGTGGGTACATTCAACCTCCCCTCCCCTGAGTATGCCCTCCCCTCCATCATCCCCTCTCTCATCCCCCTTCCCCCTATTCTGCTGCAGGTTGAGATATCCCATTTAGTATGTATGTCATTCTCTCCCTGAGCCAGATTCAATGAGAATATTGTTTTGCCTCTTTGCCTTCCTGTTCTTCCCCTTCCCTGCAACTACTTCCCCTTGCTTCTTATACATGAGATAGTTTACCTTCAAAATTTTGGTCTGCTCTGTGTTGGCACTATTTCCACTGAGGCAAATCCTAAACCCTGAACACACTGGTCTTCATGGGTTGGAGTGCTCAAAAATGTCATGCTCTGCCTGACAGATGTGAAAGACATTGCTGTGCCAATGTTAGAGAGTTTGAAGTGAAGCCAGATTGGGAAGGCTTGGTTTTGCCTGCACAGCTTTAGAGAACCCATGAGTGCCTTTCCACTGTGATGAAGTTTTAGAAGAGAAATTTTGGGAGGATCATTGTGACTATATTCATCCAATCATTGGAAGGAAAAAGGAAATTGAGGCAGTTACATAGTAAAGTATATAGAGTTATGGACTTAGATTCAGGAATATCTGTATATGAAAACTGTCCCAGACATTTGATAGCTGTGAGACCCTAGGTAAGTCATTTATCCTCTCTGAGGCTGAATTTCCTCATCTGTAATAACAGTACCTCTCTCCCAGGAGCATTGTAATCTTCAGGTGAGATAATGGATGTAAATCTCTTTGTAAACATTAAGGCACTATATAATTGCTAGTTATTATTTATCATTATTATTATCATCATTAATTACTAGTCTAGATAATATTGGTGAACTATAGCTGAAATATTGGTGCACAAATATAACTCACATTTATATGACACATTAAGATTTCCAAAGTTCTTTCTTTGAATCTGAAAGGAAACTAGAGAGCACATGGGCTTACCTGGCACATTAGAGTGATGCCAGGACAGGGTAGTCTATTCCATATCATTGCCCAAGGCCTTCTGACTGAATAGAATATGGTAAAAGCATAAAAAAGTCAAATGTCCTTGTGAACTCACCCAACATTGTGAAGGCCCTTTTGTTGGTGTACTGCCGTTTCATTTTCAAAGGGTGCACGATTCCCTGATGCCTCTCCACAGCAATGCAGGTCATAGTCAGAATCTCGGAAACAATAGCAGTAGACTGAACAAATGGCACCATCTTGCAAACAAAGGCACCTGTGATGAGGGGGAGGAAAATAAGGCATTAAAAATAAGTCTTCTTGAAGCAATGTGTGATAAGCATGATCAATGAATTTGAGGCTTACAGGCATTTATTCGTTTAAATTATGCAAACATAATGCAGGATTGACACTAGCCCATCTACACAAGCAGCCTGGCCCACAGATGTGGCATCCAACATGACACGAAAGTCTGAGGTTGTGTTTATTTGTTCATTCCCAACAACTACATGATTACAATTCCACTTGTCTCTCAGGGTCCCTAGATACTGCTGGTGTGGTAGAAATATATTTCTATTACTCACCATAGTAACACCTAAGCCCCCACCAGGTTTATTCTTATTTACACAAAATCAATCAGCATGACACCATTTATATAAAACATTTACTTAATGCAACAAACACAAAATAGTCATAACATTTTTACTCAATAAAAGGCAAGAGTACATAATCAAAATGTGAGTCCCACATAAACCTGGACGAGACTTTGTCATCAAGGTACACAGTGTCTTTGGGGGACAGTGGGCATACACTTAACAGAAACCATTCAAGGTTCCTGAATATTCCCGGATAGTAGAATCAGTGTGCCTTGAGTAACTCAGAACATTGGGTGCCATGTCTTAATATCCTAGGTCTCTGTAGATAACTGTCTGCAGATAAGAACAATTCCCCAGTTGATAAATAAATAATCAAAGGATATGAAAAGGCAATTTTCCAAAGAAGAAATCAAAGCTATCAACAATCACATTAAAAATGCTTTATTGATTAGGGAAATAAAGACAAAAACAAAGAGGTATCACTTCACACGCATCAGATTGGCTAACATGACACAAAAGAAAAATGACGAACGCTAGAAGGAATATGGAAAAATAGACACATTAAGGCATTGTCGATGGAGTTGTGAACTGATCCAAATGTTCTGGAGAAAAATTTGGAACTATGTCCACAAAGCTATAAACTGTGCATACCTTTTGACCCAACAATACCACTACTTGATCTATATCTCAAAAATATCAAAAAAGGGAGGGGGGAAGACCTACTTGTAAAAAAAAAAATATTTATAGCCACTCTTTTTGTGGTGGCAGAGAATTCAAAACAGAAAGTCTGGTCATCAATTGGAGAATGACTGAAAAAGTTGGCAATATATGATTGTAATGAAATATCAAAATTGAAAGAATGATCACAACAATTTCAGAAAAGCCTTGAAAGACTTACATGATCTGAAGCAAAAGAAAGTGAGCAGAAAGCCAGTGTACACAGTAATAGCGATATTGTAACAATGATCAATTGTGAAAGATTTAGCTATTCTGGTTCAAGATAATTCAAAGTATTCATGACAAAACATGTTAACCACTTCTAGTAAATCTGTTGAACTCTGAATGTGGATTAAAGCAATTTTTAAAACTTTCTTTATGTTTCTTAATTTTTATGTTTTTTTTGGAACATAGTTAATGTGTTTTGTATGACTTTATATTATGACATATCATATTGCTTGATTTCTCAAGGGGTGGAAGTGGGATGAGAGAGAGAATTTGTAACTTAAACTTTTTAAATGGTTGTTTAAGATAAATACAATTTTAAAAAATAGTTAACTCTGCAACATTCATTATCTTCTGGGCAAAACAATTACTGTGTTATCTGTTCTGTAAAGATGCTTCTTTGCATCCTGTACTATACTCTAGTTACTGAAGAAATGACAAACTCTTTTAATATATAGCTAGAACTAGCAAGGGACTGAGAAAGTATTACACTCTTTTAGTGACAAGCATTTCCCTTATGCCAGATAACTGACAATCTGCTCAGATCTGCAAACAGCAATGGATTTTGCTTTGTCAAGCATTTTTTTCACACCAAAGCCTGTCTTTCTCCTGTGTTTCTCCCTCTCAAGTCAGAGAAGACAGTAGGGAGCAGCAAAAGCATTTGTGAGATCTTTTCCCTCTCTTGGGCTATAGATAGGACTAGAGAGCCATAAACCCCAATGGTTCTTCACATACCAAAAGGATTCAGCCATCTTCCAATGAAATCCTAGCAGTTGCAGGACCTATCAGACTTCAACCAGATATCTCAGTTGACTCAGACTCAATCAGTTTGCTATATATCGTGTCTTCTGCAAGCAGTTTTTCTCATCACTTTCTGTGCCTTGTTTCCAACTCCTTTTGTCCTTGTCTTCCTTTTCTCCTCTTCTACTCTTTCTCTGCTTGCTTCCTCCTACAGGCTCTTTCCTAGCTTTGAGGCACTGCCTCAAAGCAGTGACTCATAATAAATAATAACCCATCTTTTATGATGTGAAACTGAAAAATTTCACTTTTTTGTCAAGTATGAACCCAATAGTCCTTAAATAATTTCCCCATAGCTATCAGTTTTATTGTCTACTATTTTTCAATTGTAGCCTTTAAAACTCTGAAACTCTTGCAGAATTATTGTGTGAGTTGGCCATATTTGGGGCCATAATAACTCCTGAAGAAAAAGGTATGAAGGAAGTGCGATCTGCTTGTATCACATTCAAATTAATTGAAGAACCACAATGTCCTACACCAGTTACCTCAGTAATTGGTTTGCCTTTAAATAGGTCACCTAAGTACATTCATCTGAGGAATAGTTCTCTATTTGAACCTCAGAATAGTCTATGTTTCTCCTCAATATTTTATCTTAGAGGATGTGTTTCTTCTTAAGTTAATTTTAATGAGGTTTATTTTTTACACAAATTCTTTTTCTGTCCTTTGAAATTGGAAGTACCTTACATATATGTGAAAAGGATCTTTGATTTCTCAGCATGAATAATTCTGAATGTAGGAACTCTCTCTATCAACCCATATAACCCACTACCTGAAACATGTAGAGGGTAAGTGACTTGTTTAGAGTCACATTGCTAATTGGTGTCAAAGATAGTATTTGAACCTTGTCCTTCATAAGTCGGTGGTTAGCACTCTACACACTATGGCATGCTGCCTCAGTTTACATTACCACTATAAAATAAGAGGGAATACTTATTTCCTGCATGTTGGTCATATCACCCAATTTAGACTTTGGATATGTCCAATTTCTTCCCATTTAGTTGTAAAACTTATAAACCATTGATTATTATTCAGTAAAGAAAAGTAGAGGACAAGTCAGCAAATAATCAGAAGTTAGTTATATGGAATATATATTAACTACAATTGAAGGGAGGGAGGGAAGGCAGAAGTGAATGTATGTTGACATCTTCAGAGAATTCTTCAGGATGAGATTACAGCTAAACCTTAGAATTAAATTTTTTTATCAATTACACTGTCATGCTATTCAAAAAAAAAAAAAAACCCACTAAAATCTTCTACTTTTCCTTTACCTATAGAGATATTCACTCAGAAGGATTCCTCCTTAGAAATGTGTTTCAAGTCTGTCTCCATCTTGGGATTCATTATCATTAGGAGTTCAGGCATTCATATATGGAATAAAACAATATTGTACTTGATGTCTTTTCCCCTGTTCTATCCTAACTCCAACCAATCCCGAATACTGATGGCAGATGATTACTACAATAATATATTAGTAATAGGGGCGGAGCCAAGATGGCGGAAAGGAAGCAGTAACCTCGCTGAGCTCCTCTGTCACTAAGTCCAAAAGGGTAAATCTGAGCAGATTCCGGAGTGACAGAGCCCAGTGGAAGACAGAGTGTGGCAGAATCCAGCACAGGAGGTTGCCCAGAGTGCCCGCACAGGTCGAGCGCAGAGCGCGTGGGGTCTGCACAGCTCAGACCTAAGAGCAGACAAGCAGACTACACCACAGAGAGAAAAAGCCCCAGCCTGCAGACTTACCAAGGACGAATCGCAGTCATCTCGCAGAGGGAACGGATCATTGGAGCCAGGTAGGAGAGTCGGGCCCCCAGTGGAGAGAGTGGCTTCTCAGGCTGCATTCAGCCCCCAGCCTGGAAATTTATAAACTGCCTGCCTGTATGATACAGGGGCTGGAATGGCAAAGTAAATTCTAGCTGCTCCGATCCTCCCATCCCTCCTTCATGAAGCAGAAAACCCAAAGATAAGTCTCCCACCCAGACTGAAATCCCAAGTTAATGGACATAGCCTCAGGCTTGAGAATCTCCAAGAAAGGGTGTAACTGAGACAGCCAGGAATCTGAAGAGAAGAGAGGGAGGGGACCCAACAAGCCCCACCTCACCTCACCAACAAAAGCCTACTTATAGCCCAGGGGTATAGAGGCAGAAATCTGAAGTGGTCAGACTTGTCCCCACCTACACATCTACATTCCTCACTGACTTCCCTGACTTAGCCATAAACTAGCCACCCAGAGGTATTCAGAGTCAAGGATCAGGCCCCAAACTCTTAGCCTGAGACACTAAGAAACAGGAAATCACAATGGGAAGGAAGGAAGCTGAAAAGGAGAAGGGGAAGGCAAGAAAGTCTATTCGAGCATACTATGCAGGGCAAGAACAACAAAACACACAGGACAATATAGACTCTCTGCCCACACCAGAGACCACAGAAGGAAACATGATCTGGTCTCAAGCCCAAATAGCATTCCTGGAGGAGCTTAAGAAAAATTTTAAAGACCAAACCAGGGAGGCAATGACCAACTTGGAAAAAGAAAACACCTCCCTAAAAAAGGAACTTCAAAAACTTATTGAAGACCATAATTCACTAAAAATTAGATACAACCAAACTGAAACTCAGAACTCTAAGATGCAGCAGGAGTCAATCGAAAAAAACAAGATGATCGAAAAATTGCAAGAAAATGTAAAATATCTCACTGGAAAAATAACTGACCTAGAGAACAGATCCAGGAGAGACAACCTAAGAATTATTGGTCTACCAGAAAGCCATGATGAGAAAAGCAGTCTAGACAACATCCTCCAAGAGATTGTCAAAGAAAACTGTCCTGAGGTCCTGAAATCAGAAGATAAAATAGCTATTGATAGAATTCACCGGACTCCTCCTGAAAGAGATCCCAAACTGAAAACTCCAAGAAATATAGTAGCCAAATTCCAGAATTATAAGATTAAAGAAAAATTCTACAAGCAGCCAAAAAGAAACAATTCAAATATCGAGGAACTACAGTTAGGATCACACAGGACCTAGCAGCTTCTACATTAAAAGAGCGGAGTGACTGGAATTTGATATTTCGTAGGGCAAGAGAGCTAGGACTACAACCAAGGATTAACTACCCGGCAAAACTGAGCATAATCTTTCAGGCAAGGAGATGGACGTTTAATGAAGTAAGGGACTTCCAGACTTTCCTAATGAAAAAGCCAGAGCTCAATGGAAAATTTGATCTCCAATTACAAGACTCCAGAAGAACATAAAAAGGTAAACAAGGGTAACATAGACCCACACATGCAGAAGTGCACATACCCACACCCACAAACACAAGCTCATTACTTGGGATGCAACAAGAGCAAAATGTTCACATCCCTATATGTGGAGCTGATAACTGTCAATATTTGAAATCTCTATGATTATCATGACCTGCAAAAGGGTTATACTTAGAGGGTGTGGGTATGAATGCACTAACATGGAGTCTAAAAAAAAAGACTATTAAGGGGATCAAAGGTACTGTAATGGGAAAAAGGAAAGGATGAGCTAGGAAAAGGTAAAATATGCCATCTGAAGAGGCATCAAAACACACTATAGAAGAAGGGAAAGTAAGAGGGAGAGGAACATCATTTAAACACTATTCTCACTGGTTCTGGTTCAAAGAAGGATCAAGTTAATCAGTGAAGTTTAAGAATCTAACGTGAATAGACACATAAATTCATTAAATAGAGGAATTGGAGGGAGGGAGAGGAGCATTGTTTGAAATTTACTCTCATTGGTTTGGAATCAAACGGGGAGTAATTTACTCTGATAAGTATAAAAATTTGTTGTGTCCTATAGATAGTGGGAGGGTAAGGGGGGGTGAAAACGAGGAGACTAAAGGGAGGGATTATAAGGGAGGGAAATAGTAGTAAGGGGAGAGGGTAGGTTAAGAAGGGGGGTCACTGGGTGGGAACACTGAGGGAGGGGGTGGTCAAATGGGAAAAACTTCAAGGAGGGGAAGGGAGAAGGAATAAACAAAAACATAAACAGGGGAGGGAATAGGATGGAAGGGAAGAGACAGATAGTCATCATTACTGTGAATGTGAATTGGATGAACTCTCCCATAAAACAGAGGCGGATAGCAGAATGGATTAAAAACCATAATCCTACAATATGCTGTCTTCAAGAAACACAAAGGGATACCCACAGGGTAAAGGTAAAAGGTTGGAGTAAAATTTATTATGCCTCAGCTAAAGTAAAAAAAGCAGGGGTAGCAATACTTATCTCAGATAAAGCAAAAGCAAAATAGATCTAATTAAAAGAGATAAGGAAGGAAACTATATCCTACTAAAAGGCACCATTGAGAATGAAGCAATATCACTACTTAATATATATGCACCAAGTGGTATAGCATCCAAATTCCTAGAGGAGAAGTTAAAGGAATTAGAGGAAGAAATAGATAGCAAAACTATACTAGTGGGGGACCTTAATCTCCCCCTCTCTGAACTCGATAAATCTAACCTCAAAGTAAACAAGAAAGAAGTTAAGGAGGTGAATAGAATCTTAGAGAGACTAGATATGATGGATCTCTGGAGAAAACTGAATGGGGATAAAAGGAATTTACTTTCTTCTCAGCAGTGCATGGTACATACTCAAAAATAGACCATGTACTAGGGCATAAAAACCTCACAATCCAGTGCAGAAAGGCAGAAATAGTAAGCGCATCATTCTCAGATCATGATGCAATAAAAATTATATGCAATAAAGGGCCATGGAACGATAGACTAAAAACTAATTGGAAACTAAACAATTTAATCCTAAAAAATTGGTGGGTCAAAGAAGAAATTATAGAAATAATCAATAATTTCATTCAAGAGAATGATAATAATGAAACAACATACCAAAATTTGTGGGATGCTCTAAAGGCAGTTCTCAGGGGAAGTTTTATATCCCTGAGTGCATACTTAATTAAAACAGAGAGAAGGGAGGTCAGTGAATTGGACATGCAATTGAAAAAGCTAGAAAAAGAACAAATTGAAAATCCCCAATTTAGTACTAAATTAGAAATACTGAAAACCAAAGGTGAGATTAATAAAATTGAAATTAAGAAAACCACTGAATTAATAAATAAAACTAAGAGCTGGTTTTATGAAAAAATCAACAAAATTGATAGACCCTTAGTCAATATGATAAAAAAAGAAAGAAGAAAACCAAATTATGAGTATCAAAAATAAAAAGGGTGAATCTACCTCCAATGAAGAGGAAATCAAAAAAATAATGAGGAATTATTTTCCCCAATTGTATGCACATATATATGACAGTCTTAGTGAAATGGATGAATATTTACAAAATCACAAATTGCCCAGATTAACTGAAGAGGAAGTGAATTACCTAAATAACCCCATCTCAGAAAAAGAAATCAAACAAGCCATCAATGAACTCCCTAGGAAAAAATCTCCAGGGCCAGATGTGTTCACTAGTGAATTCTATCAAACATTTAAAGAACAATTGATTCCAATACTCTACAAACTATTTGGGAAAATTAGTGAAGAAGGAGTCCTACCAAACTCTTTCTATGACACAAATATGGTACTGATTCCTAAATCAGGAAGAGATAAAACAGAGAAAGAAAATTATAGACCAATCTCCTCATGAATTTAGATGCAAAAATTCTAAATAAAATATTAGCCAAAAGACTCCAACAACTTATCACAAAAATAATACACCCTGATCAGGTAGGATTCATTCCAGGAATGAAAGGATGGTTTAATATTAGGAAAACCATCAATATAATTGAGCATATCAACAACAAAACTAGCAAAAACCACATGATCATCTCAATAGATGCAGAAAAGGCTTTTGACAAAGTACAACATCCATTCCTATTAAAAACACTAGAAAGTAGGACACTAGGAATAAATGGAGCCTTCCTTAAAATAGTTGCTAGCATCTATCTAAAACCATCAGCAAGTATTATATGCAATGGGGATAAACTAGAAGCCTTTCCAATAAGATCAAGAGTGAAACAAGGGTGTCCACTATCACCCCTCTTATTCAATCTGGTACTAGAAACGTTAGCAGTAGCAATTAGAGAAGAAAAAGAAATCAAAGGAATCAAATTAGGCAAAGAAGTGACTAAGCTGTCACTCTTTGCAGATGATATGATGATATACTTAGAGAATCCTAGAGAATCAAGTAAAAATTACTTGAGACAATAAATAAATTTGGCAAAGTTGCAGGATATAAAATAAACCCACATAAATCCTCAGCATTCCTGTACATCTCTAATAAAACTCAACAGCAAGAGATAGAAAGAGAAATCCCATTTAAAGTCACTGTAGACATTATAAAATGTTTGGGAATCTACTTGCCAAAACAAACCCAGAATCTATATGATCACAACTACAAAACACTTCTCACAGAAATAAAATCAGATCTAAATAGTTGGAAAAATATCAATTGCTCATGGCTGGGTCGAGCTAATATAATAAAAATGACAATTTTACCCAAACTAAACTATATATTTAGTGCCATACCAATCAATTTACCAAAAACTACTTTCTAGAGTTAGACAAAATAATAACAAAATTTATTTGGAAAAACAAAAGGTCTAGAATATCAAGGGAATTAATGAAAAGAAATGCTAGGGAAGGTGGACTAAGTATGCCAGATCTTCATCTGTATTATACAGCAGCAGTCATCAAAACTGCTTGGTACTGCCAGAGGTGTAGAGTAGTGGATCAATGGAATAGATTAGGTGCAGGAGACCCAGCAGTTAATGAATATAGCAATCTATTGTTCGATAAACCCAAAGACCCCAGTTTTTGGGATAAGAATGCACTATTTGACAAAAACTGCTGGGAAAACTGGAATACAGTATGGCAGAAACTGGGCATAGATCACTATCTAACACCATATACCAAAATCAGGTCTAAATGGGTGCATGATCTAGGTGTAAAGGATGATACTGTAAGCAATTTTGGAAAGCAAGGAATAGTTTACCTGACAGATTTGTGGAGAGGGGAAGACTTTAGGACCAAACAAGAATTAGAGAGCATTATAAAATGCAAAATGGATAATTTTGATTACATTAAATTGAAAAGCTTCTGCACAAACAAAGCCAATATAACCAAGATCAAGAGGGAGGTGGGAAATTGGGAAAGAATTTTTACAACCTGTGTCTCTGATAAAGGACTCATTTCTAAAATTTATAGAGAATTGAGCCAAATCTATATGAATACAAGTCATTCCCCAATTGAGAAATGGTCAAAGCATATGAATAGGAAGTTTTCAGAGAAAGAAATTAAAGATATCTATAAGCATATGAAGAAATGCTCTAAATCACTATTAATTAGAGAAATGCAAATCAAAACAACTCTGAGATACCACATCTCTCCAGTCAGATTGGCTAAGATGACAAAACAAGAAAGTGACAAATGCTGGAGAGGATGTGGGCAAATTGGAACGCTAATACATTGCTGGTGGAGTTGTGAACTTATCCAACCATTCTGGAGAGCAATCTGGAATTATGCCTAAAGGATTATAAATAATTTCATACCCTTTGACCCAGCCATACCACTCCTAGGGTTATATCCCAAAGAGATCATAGTAGTGGGAGGAAGAACCATATGTACAAAAATATTTTTAGCAGCCCTTTTGGTGGTTGCAAAGAATTGGAAACTAAAGGAGTGCCCATCAATTGGGGAATGGCTAAACAAGTTGTGGTATATGAATGTAATGGAATTTTATTGTGCTATAAGAAATGAGGAGGTGACGGATTTCATAATTACCTGGAGAGACTTATACAAACTGATGCTGAGCGAGAAGAGTAGAATCAGAAGAAATTTGTATACAATCACAGACATACCATATCTGTGACGACCAACTATGACAGACTGGACTCTTTTCAGCAATGCAGTGATTTAAGTTAATCCCGAATGACTCAAGAAAGTGAGAAATGTGCCATCCAGAGATATAACTAGAAAGAACTGAGCCTGAATCCTGATGGAAGCAAACTAAATGATCTTGTTCTTCTCAAAAAAAAAAAATAATAATATATTAGTAATAAAACTGTGCAGTAGTGGGGTGAGGTAGTTATTCAAATACTCCATTTTGTCTCTCACTTCACTACTACTAATAAAAAACTCTCTTTAGCCCAGATCACCTCCAAACTATGTAAAATGGGACTCTGAACAATTTCTGGAGCCCCAGCACCCACAGAACGACACAGAGAAGCTAACCTCCCACTAAGGACAGTCCAGCAGCCCTGCAGGAAGGACCAGTGTAGCGCTCTGGGAGCAGCACAGCACGCTGAGCACAGGTCCACCTGAGTCACGGTTTTAGCCCCAGGGTGCTGAGCCAGCAGCTGGCTGGAGGGACCCCAGAACACCAGCAGCTATGGCGATTCCAGAATTATCAACATAGACATGCCTAGGACAAAGTGAGGGGTTAGGAACCTATGGACTTTGGGACCAGTATTTGGGGAACTCGTCGGCTTCCTCCCTTGGGGGCTAGAAGCCACTGAGGAGACACGCCATTTTGTAGTTTTCAGAAGAAGCTCCAGCTCCTGGCCTGCAAACTGTAGGGAGATCCATCAATCAGTCTTGGGGGTTAATCACTCTTGCTTTAATCTCCCTGGATCTGGATTGTAATCTGGGGTGCAGGTCGTGGGTGGGTTTCCAGCTTGCCAGAAATGGAAGTTGTCCCCCCACACATTCGGGACGAAAGCTCCCCTGTCTGGTGGCAGAGCCCTACTATGGCAACAAGCCCAAAAGTCAAGTAATTAAGTGGCAACATGCCAAGGCAAAGAAAACAAATTAAACAGAAAAATGCAACCTTAGACTCCTACGTGGGGGCAAAGAAGATCGAAGCATAGAATACGAGGAGGGCTGTGAGGTCAGAGATCCTGCTCCAAAAGCCCCAAAGGAAAACATGAGTGGGTTACAGGCCATAGAGGACCTTAAGAAGGACTTTAAAATCAAATAAGAGAAGTGGAGGAAAAATTGGGAAGAGAAATGAGAAGGATGCAGGAAAAGTCTGAAATGAGGGTCAACAGCCTGACTGAGGAAAACAACACCTTAAAATAAACTAACACAAATGTCAAAGGAGGCCCAAAAGGGCAATGAGGAGAAGAATGCCTTAAAAAGTTGAATTTGGGGGCGGCTAGGTGGCGCAGTGAGTAAGAGCGCCGGCCTCGGAGTTTGGATGACCCGAGATCAGATCCGGCCTCAGAAAATGAGCACCCACGCATAAATCAAAATGACTAGCCGTGTAACCTTGAGCAAGTTACTTAACCCCAATTGCTTTAAAAAAAAAAAAAGTTGAATTTGCCAGATGGAAAAAGAATCTCAAAAGCTCACTGAGGGGATTCATTCCTTCAGAGTTAGACTGGAGCAAATGGAAGTTAATGACTTTATGAGAAATCAAGATGCTGTTAAGTAGATCCAAACAAATGAAAGAATAGAAGGCAATGTGAAATATCTCATGAGAAAAACCACTAACGTGGAAAATAGATCCAGGAGAGACAATTTAAAAATTATTGGACTACCTGAAAGCCATGATCAAAGAAAGAACCTAGAAATCACCCTTCAAGAAATTCTCAAGGAAAATTGCCCTGATATTTTAGATCCAGAGGGCAAAATAGAGGTTGAAAGAATCCACTGATCACCTCCTGAAAAGAATCCACTGATCACCTACCCAGCAAAACTGAGTATTTTGTTTCAGGGGAAAATATGGGTATTCAGTGGAATAGAGGACTTTCAAGCATTCTTGAGGAAAAAAAACAGAGCTGAATAGAAAATTTGACATCCATACACAAGAAGAAAGAGATGCCTGAGAAGGTAATCAAGGAAAAGAAATCAAAAGGAACTTATCACAGTTGAACTATTTACATTCCTATATGGAAAAACAATAACTGTGACTGATGAAATCTTTCTCAGTATGAAAATAATGGAAGAAGGGTATATGGGCATATGAATACATATGTGAATGTGTGTATATAAATTTACAGTTATACATGGAGAGAGGGCATGGGTTGAATTTGTTAGGAAGGGAGGATACTCAAGGGGTGAATTTTGAGGTGAGAGAGGGAAGTGGCAAGAGAAGACGGAGAGAGACAGGGTAGGGTAAACTATCTCATGTAGAAGAAGCAAGGGGAAGTGGCTGCAAGGGAGGGGAAGAATAGGAAGGCAAAGAGGCAAAACCACATTTTCATTGAATTTGGTTCAGGGAGAGAACGACATACATACTAAATGGGATATCTCAACCTGCAGCAGAATAGGGGGAAGGGGGATGAGAGGAGGGATGATGGATGGGAGGGCATCCTTGGGGGGAGGGGAAGTTGGAAGTACCCACTGTAGAAGAGGGACAGGATCAAGTAGGGAATGGACCAGGTGGGGGGGTGGGATGAGTGGGAGGGAATTATAAGCAGCCTTGTACAATATATCTACTAGGTTAATGTTTTGCATAGCTAGACATGTACAACATATACTGAATTACTTATCTTCCCAGAGGGAATGTGTGACAAGGGAGGAAGGGAATGGATCCCACCTTGGACAGCTCATCGAGCTCCACGCCTTCAGCACACACACAAGCTGCATGAGGTTCCTCTCGAACTGGGTGAAGAGTATGGGTGGTAAACCACCCGCTCCACATAAAAAGAAACCAGAAGAAAAAGTCAAGGAGGGAAAGACTGAAAGAAACCAGAGGAATCCCCCAAACTAGAAAAGCTCAGAGAGTGAGGAAAGTGGCGTCGGAATCAATAACTAAGGAGGATTTGAAGCAGATACACATTCCCCTCGGGAAACTGCCGAGAAAACGGGTGAGATGATGGATTAGGCTCGTAACAAGAAAGTGGCGGCCATTGACGCCCTCACTAGTAGTGACCTTGAGACCGCCATTCAGTTACCCACAGAGGCCATCCAACCGAATCCCCGTTTGATCTTTATATATGCTAAGAGAACCATAGCTTTATAAAACCGCAAAAGCCCAATGCTGCTATTAGAGCTAGGGACAGGGTGATTGAAACAAACCTAGATTCCGGGCAGCCCTAGAAATGTCGAGGGAAAGCCCACAGACTCCTTGGCCACTGGGAGGAGGAAGCCCATGATCTTGCCATGTCTGGCAAACTGAACTATGATGAAGATGCCAGTGCTGGGCTAAAGGAAGGCCAGCCAAGGGCCCAGAAGATTACCGAACGTCAGCGATAATACGAAAGAAAAGGAGAGGAAGGAGAGATAAAAGAAAGGTTAGAAAGGCTTGGGAGGAAACCTGAGCATACACAAAGGGAGGAAGAAGCCCAGCGAAGTTCAGAAGTCTGGTTTGGCTCTTTTCCAGGTTTCCCTGGAGTTATGCCAGGCATGAGAGGGGGTATGCCGGGCATGGGAGGAATTCTGGGGCTTGAGGAGATTCATGTTTGCAGCCATGCACTACCCAAAGGTGTTGGTGGAGTTCCAGGATGTGTCACAGAACCTCGAACACCTGTCCCGAATATCAGAGCAACCCAGAGGTTATGAATCTCAACAGCAAATTGTCAGCCAAATTTGCAGGTCAAGCATAAGGGCCATTTTAACAAATAAAGCCCTTGCTGATGGAAAAACAACCCAGATCATTTAATGGACCTTGAAATAATGTAAACCAAATGTACCTGTGACCTTCTGGTGAAGAAAACTGGAACTCTTGGAAGATATCCCTCTACCCCCCACCCCCTTTCTCTGCCCCCAATGCAATAGAAGCATTTTAGTCTATCAGATAGATAATTTTGGCCTACTCTGAGCCATAAAGTTAAGAAACATAAAAGCATTTTCCAAAACTTTAAAATTACTTAAAGGAAAGATTGTGCATAAATTATTTTCTTTACTAATAATTTTGGCTTTCTCTTGGGCTTGATTAGATTCCAAGGTGAGGAAGAAGAGACTTATATTAAAGATTTCTTATCCAATCACGATGAAAAATTGGTCTAATCAGAGAGAGGTGAACATTCCTCATATAACTATGGAAAATTTGGAATGGCTTCATGCCTAGTGGGCTTTTTTATTTTAATTATGATGTGCTTTTAAAAAGTGCTTCTTTTGATGACAAAACCAAATGTGGGACCACCAATGATGTAATAAATACTTGGGCAGAGACGGGAGCTGCCTGCAGTGAGGGCTGTGTCAATGTTCCCAGGTGATCCCCATGGCATTATGGGGAAGAATTAAACAAGCAGACCCTGCATTTTGATGAGGGCATGAGTTTGGGGAATGCTTCTGTGATATTGGCTCACCACCTTGCAATCATGGCACCTCTTTTCTTCAATATATTGCTGTAATAGTTTGTATTTTTTAAAAATTTCAGGAGGCAGAGCCAAGATGGCAGAAAGGAAGCAGTAACCTCGCTGAGCTCCTCAGTCACTAAGTCTCAAAGGGTGAATCTGAGCGGATTCCTTCCGGAGTGATGGAGCTCACTGGAAGATAGAGCGTGGCAGAGTCCAGCCCAGGAGGTTGCCCAGTGTGCCCGGACAGGACGAGCGCAGAGCTCGTGGGGTCTGCACAGCTCAGACCTAAGAGCAGACAAGCAGACTACACCAGAGAGAGAAAAAACCCCAGCCTACAGACTTACCAAGGACGAATCACAGTCATCTCGCAGAGGGAAAGGATCATTGGAGCCAGGTAGGATAGTCAGGCCCCCAGGGGAGAGAGTGGCTTCTCCTGCTGCATTCGGCCCCCAACCTGGAAGTTTGGAAACTGCCTGCCTGTATAATACAGGGGCTGGAATGGCAAAGTAAATTCTAGCTGCTCAGATCCTCCCATCCCTCCTTCATGAAGCAGAAAACCCAAAGATAAGTCTCCCACCCAGATTGAAATCCCAAGTTAATGGAAATAGCCCCAGGCTTGAGAGTCTCCAAGAAGGGGTGTAACTGAGACAGCCAGGAGCCTGAAGAGAAGAGAGGGAGGGGTCCCAACAAGCCCCACCTCACCTCACCAACAAAAGCCTACTTATAGCCCAGGGGTATAGAGGCAGAAATCTGAAGTGGTCAGACTCACCCCCACCTACACATCTACATTCCTCACTGAATTTCCTGACTTAGCCATAAACTAGCCACCCAGAGGTATTCAAAGTCAAGGATCAGGCCCTAAACTCATAGCCTGAGAAACTAAGAAACAGGAAGTCACAATGGGAAAGAAAGAAGCTGAGAAGGAGAAGGGGAAGGCAAGAAAGTCTATTCGAGCCTACTATGTAGGGGAAGAACAACTAAATACACAGGACAATATAGACTCTCTACCCACACCTGAGACCACAGAAGGAAACATGATCTGGTCTCAAGCCCAAATAGCATTCCTGGAGGAGCTTAAGAAAAATTTTAAAGACCAAATCAGGGAAGTAGTGACCAACTTGGAAAAAAGTCTCAGTGAAGAAAACAAATCCTTAAAAAGTAAAATTAGTGAAGTAATTGGAGAAAAAACGTCCCTAAAAAAGGAACTTCAAAAACTAACTGAAGACCATAATTCCCTAAAAATTAGATACAAAAAATTTCAAAGCACATCAGAATTTTTAATTTTTTTTAATTTGAACTGGTCCAGTCAGTGTGTTTTTCCTTATAGCTCCCCAACAGAGGGTCATGGGTCCTCCCAGAGTACTAACTTTTGCATTTGGTTTACTAATCCTTACTTTCTATATTTAAACAGTCCAAAAAGTTTGTCACAGTTTGTCACAGAACCCGGATAAGTTATCTTGATCTTAGGAAAATGGCCTGTGTTCACAGTGTGTTGGGCCTGGATTGATTGTTTCCAAATACAAAGCTTTTTCTCCATTTATCTATGAATATAATGTAATAGCCAAATCTGGCTGGGGGGATGGGAGTGGGGAGGAGGGTGTCTTGTACTAACAGCCTTACAAGAAAGAGAAATGTAAGAAGAGAGGGTTTTGTTTGTTTTTGTTTGTTCTTTGCTTAAAAATAGAAGCTATCGGCTGTCTGATTTGGGTGACCACGTACACTGGCAGTCCCACGCTGTTCCGAGGTAATAAAATCCACTTTTTAAATTTAATCTTGGGGAATCTTCTGTCTCGCTTTTATTAAGGTACATTTGGAGGCCCCAGCGAGATCTGGGGTGTTCCATGTCACCCCAAAGATCCCCAAATAAGAAGAGCTCTCAGCCTCCAGAGGTAGGCATCTGCTTGCCCCGAGCCCTAGGGGGGCTAGCCCCTGATGACATTCCAGGGCCCCAGGTCTCGAGGAGGGAAGATTGCGCCTGCCTCCTGACTCTCACTTGCTCCTCATTTGGCTTTTTGTGGATCCAGGACCTCCAGTTTGGAGGGTAAGTTAAATGTTGTTCGTGGTATGTCTGGTTAAATATACTAGTAAATGTCTGGTTAAATACCTTCACGGTACGTCTGGTTAAATATACCGGTAAATGTCTGGAGGGAAAGAGCCTGACGAGACTTATAGTGCCCCCATAGGGCACCTCTTCCTCGGGCAAGGCTCGAGATGTCAACGCTCTTGCCCAAATCTGGTCTGGTTATATATTCGTTCGTCTTGTTATCTGTGTCCTATTCACTTGAGCCCATTTGCTTCCTGTTCAGAACCTGCGGGCAGCAATCAAGTGATGTGTTTGAGTGTTCGTAAAGTTTTGTCCTGAGCTCAGTTGGTTAAAGTCTCGTTTTAAAGTTTCTATTCCTGCAAAGTAGGCATTTGAGTGGCTATCAGAAGAGCACCTTCAAGGGAGATTTTCTGATTTCCACTGGGAAGATGATATCTTAGTTTTCAGAAGAACCCTCTTCTGAGTCAGCCATCCCCTCAGGAAATCCATTAACCCAGCCTAATTGGCCTTATTGAGCCTGGCTTGGCCGGGCACGTGGCCCAATGGCCTTGGCTGGTGGGGAGGGGCGAGCCAGCCTGGTTCCCGGGTCAGACTAAGGGCTGGTCTGACCTACCTCCACCCGGAGCTTCTGCTGGTTCAGGCAAGAGAAGGTGAAGGCCCCGCAGAGCCCTCCTTGTGAGCATTGTGGCAGGTAGGGACGCAGGTCCCTCTTTGTCAAATTTAAAAATCTCTCCTGCCTGACTAATTAAAGCCAATTAAGTGTGGAGCTTTGAGATTGGCAAATTCAAAGCTCACTTTCAAAAGGTCCACCAAAATTCTCCCTGTTGTTGCAATATTTTTAAATTTTAATTTGGAAAATTTACAATTTACAAGTCCTGGTCAAATTAACTAAGAATTAAATCTTTTAGAAATTGGAAATAGGATTTTTTTTAGAAATTTAGAAATAGGAAATAGAAATACTGACCAATCACTAATTGTAGTTTAAAGTGTACACTGACCAATCATTGGAGTTTCAGCTTACATCACTGTAGTTTCAGCTTATGTAACCTGGCTATGGAACCTCTATAAAACCTGTACATGGTCTGTGCAAAATTTCTGTCTGATTTGGGTGACCATGTACCCCGACAGTCCCACGGTATCCCGCGGTAATAAAATCCACTCTTTAAATTAAAAAAAAAATAGAAGCTATCAGGTATTTCTAGTCACATTCACAAATAAAATGCATTTTTCAAACAAAAAATGATGTTTGGGAAAAGGACAGAGTGAAAAAACATAATAGGTCTTATCTTGAACATATTGATGGGACGTGCAAGTTGAGATATCGAATACAGAAGGGAGTCAAGTTGGTGGAATGAGAGGAATTATTAGAGTTCAGTTAAACCCTTTATACTTCCTCAACAAAGATCTAGAGCAAAGATGGGGAGCTTGTGACCTTTTTGAGTGTGGCCTTTTGACTGAGTCCAAGATTTACAGAATAAATCCTTTTATTAGAGGGATTTGTTCTGTGAAGTTTGGATTCAGACAAAGGGCTGCACTTGAAGACCTAGTGGGTCACATGTAGCCTTGAGGCTGCAGGTTCCCCACCCCTGACAGCGAATGAACTAGACCAAATACTAATTTGGAAAGCCAAGAAAAGTCATTATTCTAGTCTAGTCATCAAGACTTCTAGACAAGTCCCCAACTGTACTAGATATCATTTTTCCATACCAAGGTGGCTTAGTAAGATAGAGAGATATGTAGATGTTGAGGTAAGGGCTGGCAAGTAGCCCATATGGCAGCTTCAGTAGCAGTGGAGAGCATTCCAGTAGCCAGAGACTAATAGAAGGCTGCAACAAGGGACCAGAAGCAGATTTCAAGGGATTCCTGAGCAAGCACAAGGTAGAGGAATGGGTGCCATCTGGAAACTCTGTTGTCCACCACCCACTGCCAAGTCACAGATATAGGACCAAGAGAAGTGGTCATGAGCTTAGACTGTGCATAGGGCATGGAACAAATTCTGGAAACAAACTACAGTTGATCCCAAGGAAAACAGCATACTATTGCACACCAAAGTGGAACTGGCATCTCAGTTATTCTGAACTTTTGGCCCCCAAGAGAGCCAAAAATGACTGCATCAAATAGCAATCTGCTGAAACTCTCCATCATTGATAGGGTGATAGATGGAAATACATGTCAGGAACTTTCAAAACTCAAACCAGGAAGGCAATGAACACACCTCCAAAGATCATAACACTTTGGGAGAACTAAAATCTTGTAGTAAGAGTTGTGAAAGCATCATAATGATAAGAGGAGGGAAGCCCATGTGAGATATGACTCTCTAGAAATATACAGAGCCCAGAACTAACATAAAAGTTCAAAGCAGTAGCTGAAAAAATGAGTTAATAAAGAACTCAAATATAAAGATCTATAATGGTGATGGGGAAGTTCAAGGAACAAAAACAAAAGAAGATAAAGAATCAAAAAAATGTACAAGTTACAACGCAAGTCCAACAAGAATTCCTTGAAGAGGTAAAAAAAAAAGGAGTCAAAATAATTTTAAAAGTCAAATGAGAGCAATAGAAAAATGGCAGTAGAGGCAAGGGCACAGCAGAAAGACATGACAAGAGTTTAGGGGAAAAAAAGATATGAAAACAGCTTGGAAAAAGAGGCACAAAAACTAATTGAAGAAAATATCTTCTTGGAATTGAAAACTGACCAAATGGAAGTTAATGACCCTATGAGAATAATAAAATAAAGTCAAAAGATGTAAAAATAGAAGAAAATGTTAAATATCTCATAGAAAAAAAAAACAACTGAACAGGAAAACAAATTAAGAAGAGATAAATTAAGAATCATTGAACTATCTGAAACCCCTTAATGCTTAAATATCATTTTTAAATGATAAAAGAAAACTGATCAGATATGTTAGAACCAGAAGGCAAAGTAGACATCTTAAAAGTCCTCCAGTCACATCCTGAAAGAAATGCCAAAATAAAAACTCCCAGGGATAACATAACCAAAATCAAGAACTTCCAGGTCAAGGGGTAATGCTGCAATCAGCCAGAAAGAAATAATTCAAGTACCAAGAAGCCACAATCAGTATAACATAAAATTTAGAAATCACCACTATTATAGAAATGAGAACTTGAACTATGATTTTACAGCCAAGAATAATCTATGCAGAAAAGTTAGTATAATCATATGTGGGGAAGGGGGGGAGGTGATGAACCTTTAGTGAAATAGAAGACTTCTAAGCATTCCTGATGAAAAAAAAAAAACTGGAGCTGATTAGGAAATTTCATATACAAATACAGGAGTAAAGATAGGCATAAAAAGGTAAGCCTGAATGAGAAATCAAAAGGAACTAAACAAATTTAACTTTTTACATACTTCATGTGGGGAGATGATACATGGAATCCCCAAGAACTTTATATCACCAGGGGTCATACAGGGAGTCTAATTAGAAAGAAAAGCCTGGTTCTGATTCTGTTGTGTTTGGATGATCTCAAGTGAATAATGAAATGTATAAGAGGAATTCATTGGGGAAGGAAAGGTGGAGAGGAGGAATGAGGAGAAGACATGAGAAAATTAGATAGAAACTTAATTAATAGCAATATTAAGTACATATGCACAAAACAGCATAGTATCTAAATTCTCAAAGGAAAATTTAAATGAGATACAGGAATAAACAGTAAAACTATAACAGTTTTATTAATTTTATTAATTTACTAATTTATTAATTAAAGGGTACTAATTTACCTCTCTCAGAACTAGATCAAACAAAAAAAAAAGAAAAAAGTTTAAGACTTAAATAGAATTTTAGAAAAATTAGATATGTTAGACCTCTGGAGAATTTTGAATGGGAAAAGAAAAGAGAGAGCCTATTTTCATCTATGCATGACACATTCACAAAAAACACACCATGTATCAGGGCATAAAAATCTCATAAACAAATGCACAAAAGCAGAAATAGTAAACACGTATTTTACTAACTATAAGGCAATAAAAATTACATTTAAAAAATACCTTTGCACAAAAGATTTAAAATTAATTGGAAACTAAGTAACTTAATCCTAGTCAGGGGGCAGAGTCAAGATGGTGGAGTAGAAATAGCACTTCCTCAGAGCTCCAGCACACACCACTTCAAAATTATGTTATGGGGGACTTCAAATGACCTCTGGAGCTCCAGAACCCACAAAATGACACAGAGAACCTAACCTCCCACTGAGGACAGTCCTGAAGCCATACAGGGAGTGGCCAGCACAGCACTCTGGGAGCCTAGCCCAGGACCATGTGAATCAGAGGTTTTAGCCCCAGGGCAGCCAGACCAGCAGCCAGCTGGAGGGACTCCAGAACACCAGAAGCTGTGGTGTTTCAACAATTACCAACACATACATGCCAACTACAAAGTGAGAGTTCAGGGCCCTATGGACTTGGGGACTGGTTGGGAGACAGTGTCAGCTTCTTCCCCTGGGGGCCAGAAAGAGATGAGGATCTGGGGCAGCTCGCACCATGTTGCCACACTGCAACTTCAACTCCTGGCCTGCAAACTGTAGGGGAATCCGGCGATCAGTCTGGGAGGTAATCACTCTTGTTTTACCCTTCTTGCATGTGGATTTCAGTCTGGGGTGGAGGTCTTGGGGTGTGTGACCAGTTTGCCAGAGTGTATGGAAGCTTCAGAGAGACCACACAAATAATACCTCCAGCAGGTGAGAAAACCCCAACATTTGGGACGGAAGTTCCCCTGGCTGGTGGCAGAGTCCTACTGTGGCAACAAGCCCAAAAGTCCAGTAATTGAGTGGCAACATGCCTAGGCAAAGGAAACAAAATAAACAGAAAAATTTAACATTAGACTCCTATTATAGGGGCAAAGAGGATCAAAGCATGGAACAGGAGGAGGACTGTTAGGTCAGAAATCTTGCATTAAAGCCCCAAATGAAAAAAAAAGCTGGCTACAGGCCATAGAGGACCTTAAGAAGCAGATAATAGAAGTAGGGGAAAATTGGGAAGAGAAATGAGAAAGATGCAAGAAAAGTATGAAATGACAGTCAACAGCCTGACTGAGAAGGATAACACCTTAAAAAAATAGACTAACTCAAATGGCAAAAGAGGCTCAAAAAGGCAATTAAGAGAAGAATGCGGCGGAGCCAAGATGGCGGAGTAGAAACAGCTCATCCAAGCCTCTCTGCCCCCAGATTCTCCACAAAATATGTAAAAAAGGACTCTGAAAAACTTCTGGAGCCCCAGCACCCACAGAACGACACAGAGAAGCTAACCTCCCGCTGAGGACAGCCCAGCACCCTGCAGGAAGGACCAGCGCAGCGGTCTGGGAGCCGGCAGCGTGCAGAGCCCAGAGCGCAGAGCCCAGGAGCTGAGCTGAGCGGAGCCCAGGTCCACGTGAGCTGAGGTTTTAGCCCCAGGGTGGCAGGGCCAGCAGCAGGCTGGAGGAACCCCAGAACACCAGGAACTGTGGCGACCCCAGTATTATCAACATAGACTTGCCTAGGACAAAGTAAGAGGTTAGTGTCCTATGGACTTTGGGACCTGTATTTGGGGAATGCGTCAGCTCCCTCCCCTGGGGGCTAGAAGCCGCTGAGGAGACACGCCATTGTGTAGTTTTCAGAGGCATTTCCGGCTCCCAGCCTACAAATCGTGGGGAGATCCAGCGATCAGTCTTGGGGGGTAATCGCTCTTGCTTTAACCTCCCTGGATCTGGATTGTGATCTAGGGTGGAAGTTGTGGGTGGGTTTACAGCTTGCCAGAAACGGAAGTTGCCCCCCACACGTTCGGGACGAAAATTCCTCTATCTGGCCTTAAAGCCATAGTGTGGCAACAAGCCCAAAAGTCAAGCAATTAAGTGGCAACATGCCAAGGCAAAGGAAACAGAAAAATGCAACCCTAGACTCCTATTTTGGGGGCATAGAGCGGGAAAAGGACTGTGAGGTCAGAAGTCCTGCTCCAAAAGCCCCAGGGGAAAACATGAGCGGGTTGCAGGCCATAGAGGACCTTAAGAAGGACTTTAAAAATCAAATAAGAGAAGTGGAGGAAAAATTGGAAAGAGAAATGAGAAGGATGCAGGAAAAGTATGAAATGAGGGTCAACAGCCTGACTGAGGAAAACAACACCTTAAAAAATAGACTAGCTCAAATGGCAAAGGAGGCCCAAAAGGGCAATGAGGAGAAGAATGCCTTAAAAAGTCGAATTTGCCAGATGGAAAAAGAATCTCAAAAGTTCACTGAGGAGATTCATTCCTTCAGAGTTAGACTGGAGCAAATGGAAGCTAATGACTTTATGAGAAATCAAGATGCTGTTAAGCAGATCCAAACAAACGAAAGATTAGAAGGCAATGTGAAATATCTCATGGGAAAAACCACTGACCTGGAAAATAGATCCAGGAGAGACAATTTAAAAATTATTGGACTACCTGAAAGCCATGATCAAGGAAAGAACCTAGAAATCACCCTTCAAGAAATTCTCAAGGAAAACTGCCCTGATGTTTTAGATCCAGAGGGCAAAATAGAGGTTGAAAGAATCCACCGATCACCTCCTGAAAAAGATCCCAAAAAGAAAACTCCCAGGAATATTATAGCCAGGTTCCAGAATCCCCAGATCAAGGAGAAAATACTACAAGCAGCCAGGAAGAAACAATTTCAATATTGTGGAAACACAATCAGAATAGCCCAGGACCTGGCAGCTTCTACACTGAGGGATCGAAGGGCATGGAATATGATATTCCAGAGGGCAAAAGAACTGGGAATGAACCCAAGGGTCACCTACCCAGCAAAACTGAGTATTTTGTTTCAGGGGAAAATATGGTCATTCAGTGGAATAGAGGACTTTCAAGCATTCTTGAGGAAAAAACCAGAATTGAATAGAAAATTTGACATCCAGACACAAGAAGCAAGAGATGCCTGAGAAGGTAATCAGGGAAAAGAAATCAAAAGGAACTTATCAAAGTTGAACTATTTACATTCCTATATGGAAAAGCAATAACTGTGACTGATGATATCTTTCTCACTATGAAAATAATGGAAAAAGGGGGTGTGGTCATATGAATACATATGTGAATGTGTGTGTATATGGTTACAGTTATATATGGATAGAGGGCATAGGTTGAATTTGTTGGGAAGGGAGAATACTCAAGGGATGAAATTATGAGGTGAGAGAGGAAAGTGGCAAGAGGAGATGGGGAGAGACATGGTAGGGTAAACTATCTCATGTAGGGAAGTGGTTGCAAAGGAGGGGGAGAATAAGGAAGGCTAAAAAGGCAAAACCACATTCACATTGAATTTGGTTCAGGGAGAAAATGACATACATACTAAATGGGATATCTCAACCTGCAGCAGGATAGGGGGAAGGGGGATGAGAGGAGGGGTGATGGATGGGAGGGCATCCTTGGGGTGAGGGGAGGTTGGAAGTACCCACTATAGAAGAGGGACAGGATCATGTAGGGAATGGACCAGGTGGGGGGTGGGATGAGTGGGAGGGAATTATAAGCAGCCTTGTACAATATATCTACCATGATAATGTTTTGCATAGCTAGACATGTACAACATATACTGAATTACTTATATCCCAAGAAGGAATGGGTGACAAGGGAGGAAGGAAATGGATCTGAAATTCGAGGTCGTAACATTAAATGTTTCAAATATATATATAAATACTATTATTAATACTCTTTTGCCTATAATTGGGAGATAAGATGTGCAGGCATTGGGACACAAAGATTCATCTTCCTCTAATGGAAAAGTCGATGGGGGTATGGGAGAAGGTATGGGAGAGAGCAGATTGGAGGAACCGATATCTTGCGGGTCTGCTATTCTGGGAGGTTGGGTAGGGGAATAATGGGGGGAAAATGATTGTAACTCAAAACCTGGCGGAAATGAATGATGTAAAACAGAAGTTAATAAAGTATTTGTTTAAAAAAAAAAAAGAGAGAAGAATGCCTTAGAAAGCCAAATTTGCCAGATGGAAAAAGAATCTCAAAAGCTCATTGAAGAGAATCACTCCTTCAGAATTAGACTGGAGCAAATGGAAGCTAGTGACTTTATGAGAAATCAAGACGCTGTTAAGCAGATACAAACAAATGAAAGAATATAAAGCAATGTGAAATACGTCACGGGAAAAACCACTGACCTGGAAAATAGATCCAGGACAGACAATCTAAAAATTATTGGACTACCTGAAAACCATGATCAAAGAAAGAATCTAGAAATCATCCTTCAATAAATTCTCAAGGAAAATTGTCCTGATGGTTTAGATCCAGAGGGCAAAATAGAGGTTGAAAGAATCCAGAGATCACCTCCTGAAAAAGATCCAAAAAAGAAAACTCCTAGGAATATTGTAGCCAGATTCCAGAATTCCCAGATCAAGGAGAAAATACTACAAGCAGCCAGGAAGAAACAATTTCAATATTGTGGAAACACAATCAGGATAACACAGGATCTGGCAGCTTCTACACTGAGGGATCGAAGGGCATGGAATATGATATTCTGCAGGTCAAAGGACCTGGGATTAAAACCAAGGATCACCTACCCAGCAAAACTGAGTACCATGTTTTGGGGAAAATATGGTCATTCAGTGGAATAGAGGACTTTTAAGCATTCTTGAGGAAAAAAAACAGAGTTAAATAGAAAATTTGACATTCAGATACAAGAAGCAAGAGATGATTGAGAAAGTAAACAGGGGAAAAAATTCATAAGGAACTTATCAAAGTTGAACTATTTACACTCCTCCATGGAAAAACGATTACTGTAACTGATGAATCTTTTCTCAGTATGAACATATTTGAAGAAGGTTATATGGGCATATGAATACATATGTTAATGTGTGTAAATATGTTTATAGGTATAAATAGATAGAGGGCACAGGTCGAATTTAATGGGAAGGGATGATACTTAAGAGGTGAGATTTAGAGGTGAGAGAGGAACATAATGGGAGGAGATGGGTAGAAACAGAATGGGTAAACTATCTCATGTAGAAGAGGCAAGGGAAAGTGGTTGCAGGAGAGGGGAAGAACAGGAAGGCAAAAAGGCAAAACCTTATTCTCATTGAATTTGGCTCAGGGAGAGAATGACATACATACTAAATGGGATATCTCACCTTACAGGAGAGTGGGGGGGGAGAGGGATGGGGATGGGAATGATGGAAGGGAGGGCTGGCTGGCGGGGAGGGGGAAGGGAAGTTGGAAGCATCCACTTTTGAGAAGGGACAGGATAAAAGTGGAGAGTGGACCAGATGGGAGGTGGGATAGGAGGGAGGGAAATATAGTCAGTCTTTTACAATACATCTACTATGGTAATGTTTTGCATAACTACACATATACAAGATATAATGAATTGCTTATCTTCCCAGTAAGGGTGGTGTACAATGGAGGAAGGGAATGAATCTGGAATTCAAAGTTTTAAAATCAAACGGTTGAAAAATACATAAATACTATTATTAACACTATTTTACATATAATTGGGAGATAAGATGTGCAGGCATTGGGGCAGGGGGATTCACCTTGCCCTACTGGAAAAGTCAAAGGGGGTATGGGAGAAGGGATGGGAGAGAGCATATTGAATGAGCAGATATCCTGTGGGACTGCTATTCTGGGGTGGTGGGTAGGGGGAAAATGGGAAAAAATGTACCTCAAAATGTGATGTAATCCAGAAATTAATAAAGCATTTGGAAAAAAAAAGAATTGGTGGGTCAAATAACAAAATATAGAAGCAAACAATAATATCATTAAAGAAAATGACAACAATAAGGTAACATACCAAAATCTGTGGGATGCTTCCAAAGCAGTATTTGGAGGGAAATGTATATCTCTACACTCTTTCATCAATAAAAGAGAGAACAAACAGATCAACAAATTGTGCATACAACTGAAAAATAGAAAAACAAGTTATAAACCTCCGGTTAAACACCAAAACAGAAATCCTGAAAATCAAAGAAGAGACTAACAAAATGGAAAGTAAAATAATTGAATTAATAAATAAAATTAGGAGATTTTCACAAACAATAAAGCAGATAAGTTATTAGTTAATTTTATTAATAAAAATAAGGAAGAAAACCAAATTTGCAGTAAAAAAAATGAAAACAGTGAATTCACAACTAAGGAGAAACAAAATAAATTATTAGAAACTATTTTGCAAGACTATATGCCAATGAATCTGGCAATCTGATCAAAGTAAATTAATATTTCCAAAAATTGGGGGCAGGAAATAGAACACATAGATAATTCTGTCTTAGAAAAAAAAAATTGAACAAGTTATTCCAAAGGGGAAGGGAGGGACCTCCAAGACCAGATGTATTTAAATGTAAATTCTACAAAACTTTGAAATAACAATATATTTTAATATTACATAAATTACTTGAAGAAAATACGTTTTAAAAAGATCTTACTTATTTCCTTCTAATACATAAATATGATCTTGACACCTAAGCCAGGGAGAGTTGAAATGGAGAAAGAAAACTATAAAGCATTTCTCTAGAATTTACAATTCTAATGAATATTGATGGAAATGTAAATAAATTTTGGAGACTACAAAAATATATCACAAAAATATTACCCTATGACCAGACTGAATTTATAGAAGTAATGCAGGAATAGTTCAATATTAGGGAAATATAAGCATAATTGACTATGTTAGTAAAGAAACCAACAAAATAATGATTATTTCAATAGATGCAGAAAAATCATTTTATAAAATATAACATCCATTCCCATTTAACATTGTGAAGCATAGGAATAAATGGAGTTTTCCTTAAAATGATAAGTAGTATTTAGCTAAAACAAAAAGCAAGCATTATATGTAATTTATTTAAGTTAGAACCTTTCCCAATAAGATTAGAGGTGAAGTAATAATGTCAATTATTGCCATTACTCTTCAATATTATGCTGGAAATGCTAGGTATGGTAATTAGAAAAGAAAAAGAAATCAAAGGAACACGCATAGGCAAAAAGAAAACAGAACTACCACTTTTTGCAGATGTGATAGCCTACTTAAAGAACCAACCAAAAAAATTAATCAAAAAACTAACTTAAGCAGTTACAATATATTAAATAAACCAACAGAAATCATCACTGTTTCTCTTTATTATCAAGTAAATCCAGCAAAAGGATTTTTTTTAATTAAACAACTAAAGATTAACTTCTGTTTTACATCATTCATTTCTGCAAGATTTTGAGTTACAATCATTTTCCCCCCGTTATTCCCCTACCCAACCTCCCAGAGTAGCAGTCCCACAAGATATCGCTTCCTCCAATCTGCTCTCTCCCATACCTTCTCCCATACCCCCTTCGACTTTTCCATTAGAGGAAGGTGAATCTTTGTGTCCCAATGCCTGCACATCTTATCTCCCAATTATAAGCAAAAGAGTATTGATAATAGTATTTACATATATTTGAAACATTTAATGTTGAAACCTCAAATTTCAGATCCATTTCCTTCCTCTCTTGTCACCCATTCCCTCTGGGGAGATAAGTAATTCAGTATATGTTGTATATGTCTAGCTATGCAAAACATTATCATAGTAGATATATTGTACAAGGCTGCTTACAATTCCCTCCCACTCATCCCACCTCCCACCTGGTCCATTCCCCACATGATCCTGTCCCTCTTCTATAGTGGGTACTTCCAACCACCCCTCCCCCCAAGGATGCCCTCCCATCCAACTTCCCTCCTCTCATCCCCATTCCCCCTATTCTGCTGCAGGTTGAGATATCCCATTTAGTATGTATGTCATTCTCTCCCTGAACCAAATTCAATGAGAATGTGGATTTGCCTTTTTGCCTTCCTATTATTCCCCCCCTTACAACCACTTCCCCTTGCTTCTTCTACATAAGATAGTTTACCCTACCCTGTTTCTCCCCATCTTCTCTTGCCACTTTCCTCTCTCACCTCATAATTTCATCCCTTGAGTATTCTCCCTTCCCAACACATTCAACCTATGCCCTCTATCTATATATAACTGTAACCATCTACACACACATTCACATATGTACTCATATGACCACACACCCTTCTTTCATTATTTTTTTTTTAAGCAATTGGGGTTAAGTAACTTGCTCAAGGTTACACGGCTAGTCATTTGATTTATGCGTGGGTGCTCATTTTCTGAGGCCGGGTCATCCAAACTCCGAGGCCGGCACTCTTACTCACTGCGCCACCTAGCCGCCCCTTTAGGGCAATTGGGGTTAAGTAACTTGCCCAAGGTTACACGGCTAGGTTTTTTTGTTTGTGCGGATTAAGTGTCGGAGGCCGGCTCCGAACTCAGGTCCTTCTGATTCCAGGGCCGACGCTCTATTCACTGCGCCACCTAGCCGCCCCCTTCCATTATTTTCATAGTGAGAAAGATATCATCAGTCACAGTTATTGCTTTTCCATATAGGAATGTAAATAGTTCAACTTTGATAAGTTCCTTTTGATTTCTTTTCACTGATTACCTTCTCAGGCATCTCTTGCTTCTTGTGACTGGATGTCCAATTTTCTATTCAATTCTGTTTTTTTCCTCAAGAATGCTTGAAAGTCCTCTATTCCACTGAATGACGATATTTTCCCCTGAAACAAAATACTCAGTTTTGCTGGGTAGGTGACCCTTGGGTTCATTCCCAGTTCTTTTGCCCTCTGGAATATCATATTCCATGCCCTTTGATCCCTCAGTGTAGGAGCTGCCAGGTCCTGGGCTATTCTGATTGTGTTTCCACAATATTAAAATTGTTTCTTCCTGGCTGCTTGTAGTATTTTCTCCTTGATCTGGGGATTCTGGAACCTGGCTATAATATTCCTGGGAGTTTTCTTTTAGGGATCTTTTTCAGGAGGTGATTGTTGGATTCTTTCAACCTCTATTTTGCCCTCTGGATCTAAAACATCAGGGAAATTTTCCTTGAGAATTTCTTGAAGGGTGGTTTCTAGGTTCTTTCTTTGATCGTGGCTTTCGGGTAGTCCAATAAATTTTAAATTGTCTCTCCTGGATCTGTTTTTCAGGTCAGTGGTTTTTCCCATGAGATATTTCACATTGCCGTCTAATCTTTCATTTGTTTGGATCTGCTTAACAGCATCTTGATTTCTCATAAAGTCATTAGCTTCCATTTACTCCAGTCTAACTCTGAAGGAATGAATCTCCTCAGTGAACTTTTGAGATTCTTTTTCCATCTGGCCAATTCGACTTTTTAAGGAATTCTTCTCCTCATTGACTTTTTGGGCCTCCTTTGCCATTTGAGTCAGTCTATTTTTTTTTTAATTTTTTTTAATTAAACAAATGATTATTAACTTCTGGTTTACATCATTCATTTCCACCAGATTGAGTTACATTTTCCCTATTTTTTTCCTACCCACCACCCCAGAATAGCAGTCCCACCAGATATCCCCTCATCCAATCTGCTCTCTCCCATATCTTCTCCCATACCCCCTTCAACTTTGCCATTAGGGCAAGGTGAATCTCTGAGCCCCACTGCCTGGACATCTTATGAAACATTTAATTTTAAAACTTAGATTTTCAGATCCATTCCCTTTCTCCCCTGTCACCCACTCCCTCTGAGAAGATAAGCAATTCAGTATGCGTTGTACATGTATATCTATGCAAAACATTACCATAGTAGATATATTGTAAAAGACTGCTTATATTTCCCTCCCACCTGTCTCACCTCCCACCTGGTCCATTCCCTACTTTGATCCTGTCCCTCTTTGATAGTGAGTACTTCTAACCTCCCCTCTCCCCAGAATGCCCTCCCCTCCATCATCCCCCCCGCCCCGTCATCCCCCTTTCCCCTACTCAGGAGAGTGAGTGAGGGTAAGATATTCCATTTAGTATGTATGTGATTCTCTCTTTGAGCCAACTTTAATGAGAATATGCTTTTGCCTTTTTACCTTCCTGTTCTTCCCCTCCCCTGCAACTACTTCCCCTTGCCTCTTCTACATGAGATGGTTCGCCCTACCCTGGCTCTCTCCATCTCCTCTTGCCACTTTCCTCTCTCACCTCTTGACTTCACACCCCTTAAGAATCATTCCTTCCTTGGGGCGGCTAGGTGGCGCAGCAAGCAGAGAGCCAGCCCCGGAGCCAGAAGTACCCGAGCTCGGATCTGGCCCCAGACACCCAACACACAAACAAAAACCCAGCCATGTGAACCTGGGCAAGTCACCCAACCCCAATTGCCCTCCAAAAAAAAATAATCATCCCTTCCCATCAAATTCAGCCTGTGCCCTCTATCCATGTATACCTGTGAACATATGCCATGTACCCTTCTTCAATTATTTTCATAATGAGAAAGGTTTCATCAAAAACAGTTATTGTTTTTCCATGTAGGAATGTAAATAGTCCAACTTTGATAAGTTTCTTTTGATTTCTTTTCCTTGATTACCTTCTCAAGCATCTCTTGCTTCTTGTGTCTGGATGTCAAATTTTCTATTCAATTCTGGTTTTTTCCTCAAGAATGCTTGAAAGTCATCTATTCCACTGAATGACCATATTTTCCCCTGAAACAAGATACTCAGTTTTGCTGGGTAGGTGACCCTTGGGTTCATTCCAGCTCTTTTGCCCTCTGGAATATCATATTCCATGCCCTTCTATCCCTCAATGTAGAAGCTGCCAGGTCCTGTGCCATTCTGATTGTGTTTCCACAATATTGAAATTGTTTCTTCCTGGCTGCTTGTAGTATTTTCTCCTTGATCTGCGGATTCTGGAACCTGGCTATAATATTCCTGGGAGTTTTCTTTTTGGGATCTTTTTCAGGAGGTGATCTGTGGATTCTTTCAACCTCTATTTTGCCTTCTGGGTCGAAAACATCAGGGCAGTTTTCCTTGAGAATTTCTTGAAGGATGATTTCTAGGTTCTTTCTTTGATCATGGCTTTCAGGTAGTCCAATAATTTTTAAATTATCTCTCCTGGATCTATTTTCCAAGTCAGTGGTTTTTTCCATGAGATATTTTACATTGCCTTCTATTCTTTCATTTATTTGAATCTGTTTAATAGTATCTTGATTTCTCATAAAGTCACTAACTTCCATTTGCTCCAGTCTAACTCTGAAGGAATGAATCTCCTCAGTGAGCTTTAGAGAATCTTTTTCCATCTGGCAAATTCGACTTTTTAAGGCATTCTTCTCCTCGTTGCCTTTCTGAGCCTCTTTTGCCATTTGAGTTAGTCTGTTTTTTAAGGTGTTATTTTCCTCAGTCAGGCTGTTGACTGTCATTTCATACTTTTCTTGCATCTTTTTCATTTCTCTTCCCAAATTTTCCCTCACTTCTCTTATCTGCTTCTTAAGGTCCTCTATGGCCTGTAGCCAGCTTGTATTTTCATTTGGGGCTTTTGGTGCAGGAGTTGTGACCTCACAGTCCTCCTCCATGCTTTGAGCCTCTTTGCCCCTAAAATAGGAGTCCAATGTTGAACTTTACTGTTTATTTTGTTTCTTTTGCCTAGGCATATTGCCACTTAATTACTTGATTTTGGGGCTTGTTGCCACAGTAGGACTCTGCCACCAGACAGGGGAGCTTCCGCCCAAACATGGGGTCTTCACAACTTCCACCAGTTGGGTGGCCTCTGTAAAGCCTCCACCCACTCTGGCAAGTTGGATACCCACCCCAAACTTCCCCCCCAGACCACAATCCAGATACAGGCAGTTTAAAGCAAAAGTGATTAACCCCCAGACTGATTGCTGGATCTTCCTACAGTTCGCAGACCAGGAGCTAGAGCCACTACTGACGCTGCCAAATGGCTTCTGTGCAGCTGTTTCTTCAGCAGCTTTTTGCCCCCAGGGGAGGAAGCCACGTGTTCCCCAAATACTGGTCCCAAAGTCCATAGGGCACTAACCTCTCACTTTGTCCTAGGCATATCTGTGCTGATAATTCTGGAATCGCCACAATTGCTGGTGTTCTGGGGTTCCACCAGCAGGCTGAAAGCCCGGCCGCCCTAGGGCTAAAACCGAGGACCTGGGCTCGGCTCTGGGGGCTGGGCTGTCGGTTCCCAGCACACTGAGCTGCCTGTTCTCAGAGCCCTGCGCTGGCCGCTCCCTGCAGGGCTCCTGGGCTGTCCTCAGCAGGAGGTTAGCTTCTCTGTGCTGTTCTGTGGGTGCTGGGGCTCCAGAAGTTGTTCGGAGCTCCCTTTCACATTGTTTGAAATTTGCGTGGGGCAGAGCACATTGGGAATGCTGTTTCTACTCCGCCATCTTGGCTCCCCCCCGACAGTCTATTTTTTAAGGTGTTGTTTTCCTCAGTCAGGCTGTTGACCCTCATTTCATACTTTTCCTGCATCCTTCTCATTTCTCTTTCCAATTTTTCCTCCACTTCTCTTATTTGATTTTTAAAGTCCTTCTTAAGGTCCTCTATGGCCTGCAACCCGCTCATGGTTTCCCCTGGGGCTTTTGGAGCAGGACTTCTGACCTCACAGTCCTTTTCCCGCTCTATGCCCCCAAAATACGAGTCTAGGGTTGCATTTTTCTGTTTCCTTTGCCTTGGCATGTTGCCACTTAATTACTTGACTTTTGGGCTTGTTGCCACACTATGGCTTTAAGGCCAGATAGAGGAATTTTCGTCCCAAACGTGTGGGGGGCAACTTCCGTTTCTGGCAAGCTGTAAACCCACCCACGACTTCCACCCTAGATCACAATCCAGATCCAGGGGTGTTAAAGCAAGAGCGATTACCCCCCCAAGACTGATCGCTGGATCTCCCTATGGTTCTGCAGGCCAGGAGCTGGAGCTGCCTCTGAAAACTGCAAAATGGCGTGTCTCCTCAGCGGCTTCTAGCCCCCAGGGGAGGAAGCTGACGCATTCCCCAAATACTGGTCCTGAAGTCCATAGGACACTAACCTCTTACTTTGTCCTAGGCATGTCTATGTTGATAATTCTGGAGTCGCCACAGCTACTGGTGTTCTGGGGTTCCTCCAGCCGTTTGTTAGCCCTGCCGCCCTTGGGCTAAAACCTTGGCTCACGGGGACCTCAGCTCCGGCTCGGCTCGGCTTCCCTCGCTCTGCGAGCTGTGTGCTGCCGGCTCCCAGCTCCCAGACAGCTGCGCTGGTCCTTCCTGCAGGGCTGCTGGGCTGTCCTCAGTGGGAGGTTAGCTTCTCTGTGTCGTTCTGTGGGTGCTGGGGCTCCAGAAGTTGTTCAGAGTCCCATTTTATATAGTTTGGGTGGAATCTGGGGGAAGAGTGGCTTGGATGAGCTGTTTCTACTCCGCCATCTTGGCTCTACCCCCACAAAAGGAATTTTTAAAAGCAATTCAATTTCAAATAACTGCAGATAGCATAAAATACTTGAGAGTCTGCCTGCCAAGACACACAGTAACTACATAAACACAATCACAAAATATTCTTCTTACAAATAAAAAAGAATCTAAATAACTGGAGAAAAATTCATTGCTCATGGGTAAACTGAGCCAATATAATACAATTTACAATACTACATAAATTAATTTAATTATCCATTACCATACCAATCAAACTTACCAAAGAATTATTTTAAGTGCTAAAAAAAATGAAAGCAAAATTTATCCAAAGGAACAAATGGTCAAGAATATCAAGGAAGACCAGTGGGAAAAAATGGAATAATGGAGGCCTAGCAGCACTTGATCTCAAACTATTTTGTAAAACTGTAATCATCCAAAAAGCATATGGAATCAAGCAGGAAGTAGAAAGGTAAATTAGGCACAGAAGCAAATGACTAATATAACTTTACATTTGATTTACCTAAAGATCTCAGCTCTAGGGACAGAAACTCACTGTTTAGCAAAAACTGGAAAGTAGTCTAGAAGGAACCAGGTATAGACCAGGTAATGGCAAACAAAGGAGTACTTAGCACCTTGTTTCAGTTCAAGTATCTTGTCTGTTGTAAACAGAACCTGTGAAGCCCACAGTGGGAGGGACTTGCCAAAGACTGGAAGAGGAAGGACATAAGAGGTGGACAGAACAGGGAGGAGCTAAAGAGCATATAAAATTAAAAGCACAAGCTGGGACAGAGCAGAGCTGAGAAGGAGAACCCTTGTGGTGTCAGAAACTCTGTTCTATGTTGATTTGTTTGTGATACTTTGTCAGATAGAAGGACTCTATCTGTTGTTTGTCAGATAGAAAGACTATATGTTGATTGTTTACTTTGTCAGATAGAAGGCTTCTATCTGTTGTGTTATTTTGTCCGACAGATGTACCCTGTCTGTTGACTTGTGTTGATTTCACAGGTAGAAAGTGAATTGAGATGATAGTGCCAGCAATGTGTGTGAATGTTGTTGTAATTCTGCTGAGCTTGATGCTTGTAGATATTCTTGTAACTCTGTCAAGTTTTCTCTTCCCAGTAATAGAGACTTCAAAGGGCTTGAGTGCTCACTGTGAGTTTCAAACTAGAACAGGAAATAGAACAGGAGTTGGAAGCTGCCTACCTGTGAGTCCAAGTGATGGTTGGGTGAATTTGGACAAGGGCTTGGACAATGGAATTTGGGAGCCATCCCAAAGTCAAGATGAAAGAAGCTTTTATTGAGTACTTAGTGTTGACTGACAAGATCATGATTTACTGTGACCTAGGGGTGGGATAACTTTTTACTTTGTACCCATTAAGGATAGTTGAGTTAAGGATGATTGGAAGCTAGTCTCCAGTCAAGAAAAAAGAAGACTTTCTGACTGATGTGATTAAGACAATGTGACCTAGGGATGGGACACCTTTGTATTTTGTATCCTTGATGATATCTTTAGTTTTAAACTATGTGACCACTTTAGTGATGTTATGTTATATAGTTGTGAATGTTGAACTTTGCTTTCTGTGAATATTTTGCTTTACTGCTGAATAGAGAGTTCAATATACTATGTGATCAGAACTTTAAAGCTATTCACTGCAGCAGTCTTCTGGAAAGCTACTTGTGCTTGATTTTACACCCATTATTTCATGCCATATGCCAAAATAAGGTCAAAAAGGGTACATGATTTAGATATAAAGGATGATACTGTAAGCAAATATGTAAAACCCACCCCTCCTGAATTTCTCTGTTTCTGTTGAAGGTACCATATTTGCATTCAGTTCTAGGCACCATAGTTTAAGACGTATATTAATAAACTAGAGAGTGTCCAAAGGAAGTTAATCAAAATGGTGAAAGTCCTTGAGGTCATGAGTTATGAAGGCTGTTGAAGGAAATTGACATGTTTAGCCTAGAGAAAACTAAGGGCAACATGATGGTATTATTCATGAATCTGAAAAGGCTATCATGGAGGAAGGACTTATCTTGTTCTTCATGGCCCAGAATGCAGAACAAGGAGCAATGAAAGTGGAACGTGCAAAAAGAGCTTGGTATCAGGATAAACTTCCTATCAATAAGAGCCATCAAAAATTGAACAAGAATATCTCAAAAGAGGGAAGTTTTATCTTCTCAGAGGTATTGAAGCAGAGGTCAGATTTACTGTGTTTTAGTGTGTATTACTCTCGGGAGTGGGATGGATTCAATGGTCACTGAAGTCCCATCCAACTCTTAAATTCTGTAATTTTATAATACTTCCAGTGTTCCAGGATAACTAGATCCTAAATACAAGTTCAAAATGTACCCATTTTGAGATTATCTTTGTATACAGTGTAAGATATTGGTCTATACCTAGTTTTTGCCAGATTACAATCTTCCTAACAGTCTTTGTTGAATGTTGATTTCTTGCTCTGATGGGAAAGTTGATAAATTTTGCCACTTCTACTTCCATGTCATCTGTTGCATCTGACCCTTTCTCTATACATACATATTGACCATATTGAGTTTGGTCCTCATCACTTTTCAAATAGATTACAACAATGTCCTCCTAATTGTTCTTCTGGATTCAAGCTTCTCTCCAATAAGTTCCATCTTCCCCACTGTTGCCAAGATTATTTTCCTTAAGCACAATTCTGACCATATCACTCCCCTACTCAATGAATGCCAGTGACTCCTTATTTACCTCTAGTTTAAAAAAAAAACATAAGCTGACCTTGTAAAGATGTATGCAAATTGGATCAAACTTATCTTCCTAACCTCATGACACACTGCTCCCCCTCCTGAATTCTAATATTCAGTTAAAATGGATTTCTTTGTTCTTCATATGTGGTTCTCCATTTCCCAACTTGGTATCTTTCCATTGGCCATCTCCCATAACTGACATAGATTATCCTCCTTACCACTACTCTCTTCCACCAAAACATAGCTCAAGCACTATATTCTACATGAACCCCTTCTGGACTCCCTCAGTTGCTAGAGCTCTCCCTCCCTAACTACCTAATATTTATTTGTGTTTATTTTCTTCATATGAATTGTGTAACAGTCTATTCCATGGTTTCCCACATTCCCTTTTAGGTTGCCCTGTTACTAGGGTATGTTTACATATTTTCTCATTACTTAGAAATTGCAGCATCTTGATTCATTAAGCAGTTAGCTCAGAATCCCTATTCCAGTTTATTAAACATTGCTTATTTAATAAACTGGAGAAACCTCTTTCCCTATAAGCAATTTTTCATGTTCTCTGCATATTTAGAGCTCTAATTTCCTAAGATTAAATAAAATTAGTTATTGTCTGTACAATTCACTAAGATGGTATTCAGTAATAACACAAATAAATAATTAGTTTCAATATTTTAGCTATGAGAAAGAAGGTGACCAAAGGCATCTCAAACCATTACTGTAACTGAGGATGACTTCTGAAAACAGCATGGACATTCAGTCCACTAGAGATACCAATCAAAGTCTTCCCAAGAACTTTTTTCAATCCTCTTCAAAAAATAAAAGGAAAAACAATTCTATCAAGAAAGGTATCCATATTTTTCACTCCTTTTCAATTTCTTTCAATGTATTTCTATAATTCCGTCTTTTCGGTTTCTCAAAAACTACCATGGCAGAACTTTCTCATGGAATGATAGGGAAAACTGTTATAATCCAAGTTTCCCTACCTTTAAAAGAGATAGTAACAGTAACTGCAACCCCCCCCCCCGTATGGTTTTTTGAAGCAAGTATAACACTAATACATGTACCTGTTATCGCATTTAGGATTTAAGTTCTTTGAGAGTGGAAATTGTTTTATTCATGTCCTCAGCAGCTAGCATAGTGATTGGCAAATGGTACTTAAAAATTCCTTGTTAATTGGTTAAGTGATATATCTTATTTGTTCATTGGACAACTATAACCTGCAACAACTGGATAACTTTGTTCCTAATGTTCTGCTGTTAGAAATAATGCTGCTCAGATTATTTTATAGAGTCTTTTTTTTCTGCCAACAATATCTCCTTTGCCTTTTCCCTCTCTCTTTCCTCTCCTCTCCCTCTCCTCCCCTTCTCTTCTCTTCTCTTCTCTTCTCTTCTCTTCTCTTCTCTTCTCTTCTCTTCTCTTCTCTTCTCTTCTCTTCTCTCCTCTCTCTGTATCTCTCTGTGTCTTTCTGTGTCTCTCTGTCTCTCCTCCCTCCCTCCCCCTCTCTCCATTCTCCTCTCCTCTCCTCTTCTCTCTTTTCCCTTCCCTTCCCTTCCCTTCCCTTCCCTTCCCTTCCCTTCCCTCCTGTCGTCTCCCATTCCCTCCCCTCCCCTTCTCTCCCTTCTCTTGTCTTGTCTTGTCTTCTCTCTTTGTGTCTCTGTGTTTTTCTCTGTGTTTCCCTGTGTGTCTCTCTCTGACTCTCCTCCCTCTCTCTTTATCCCCCTTTCTTCCTCTCTCCTGTCCTTTCCCTTCCCTTCCCTTCTCTTCTGTCTCTCTCTCTGCCTATCTGCCTGTCTCTTTGTCTCTGTCTCTCTCTCTCTGTCTCTCTTTCTCACATACAGACACACACACAGTATTGATGTTAGACTTAGTGTAGCTGCCCTTTTGATCAGCTCAGAATCCCTGAGTTTAAACAATTTTCCATTCTCAGTTTCCCTGGCAGAAGGGATTAGTGTTGTGTACCACCATGCTGGTCAATAATCTTTTTTGGACACAATTTCTGTAGTGAATGTCCAGAAGGAAGAACATCTTCCTAACTCTGACTGGAGAATTAAATCTTGTTTTCCTCAAACACCAACCCAACCCTCAATTCTACTAGTAGAGTAATCATGTACATGTTTGATCACCACCTCACAAGCAACACATTTTATTTGCAGTCATTTGAAGGGTTCCCATGTAGAAGAGCAGGACTGGAAGCAGTTGGAAGGAGCTGCCAAGTCTAATTCAGAATCAATGTAAGGAAAATCTTCAGAACAATGAAAGCTGCTTGACAGTGGTATTTCAGAAAATAGTGGGTGCCCCTTACTCAAATCCCACATTCTGTAGGAGGTCTATGAGGAAAATCTATGAGGGGTTCTACTCTGCTCCTTTTCTGAATGGAAGGGGCAGGAGTGGGGGCAGACTACTGACCACTGGAGCAGCACCCAGGGGTGACTAATGGAAAGAGTTTCATGTACTTTTCCTTCTTCCATTATAATATAATGGGAACAACACTTGCTTTAGCATCAGAGTACTTGACTTTTAATCCCAGGTGTGCCATCTTTGTGGCCATCTCTGTGCTTGAGGGCAAGTCATTTAATTTTTCTGGGCCTTAGTTACCCAATGTGTAAGCTGAGGGCATTGGACTTTGTTGGCCTCTCCTCCAGCTCTGGATCTATGCTTTTATGACTTATTTAAATTGTTGTCATAAGAAAGTCTGTTGCTGTCAACCCCTAGTTGTTTGCATTGGTTGTTAAAGCAAAGGGGATTGTGAGTGGGAGTAAGTCTTAGCCTGGGGGGGACGAGAAAGAGAGGGAATTGTTTTTGTTTTCCTCTTTGGCTGAGATGGCAGCAAGCCGATTAGAGGGGACGTGTGCAATTTAATAGTGACATGGTAAAGGTTTTTTGAATCCTATAATTATTTCCTTTGTGAATTTGATGAAATCATGGGGACGAAATAAAGAAAAAAACGAATCTGGCATTAAAAAAGAGGGGAGCAAAGTGAGAAAAGCCCCACTGTGCAAATTTGAAAGTCCTGCTCTTAGCCTGAGAAAACCTTAGAATGGCTAGTTTCTTGTCTCCAGGTCTAATAACCTACTCCAAGGGGGAAGAGAGAGATGCTTTACACCAGCCCTCAGAGCTGGAGAGCTTCAGTTACAGAGACCAGAGACTATCGAGGCCAAAGGTGGAGGTTGGAAAAAGGAGGGGAAAAAAAGACTTGCTCACACACTCCAATTGGTGGCCATCCACAAAATCACAGGATTTGAGAGTTGACCAGCTGACCAGCTCAACTTACACCCAAAAGGAACCACAACTATAACAAAACCAATAAGTGATTGTCTAATCTGTGCTTGAAGACCTCTACAGAGGGGAAACCCACCATCTCTTGAGGAAGCCCATTCCACTTTGGGACAACGCTATTCATCAGAAAGTTTTTTTTGTTTTGTTTTGTTTTGTGCATTAACTCTAAATTTGTCTCTGCAAAGTTCCCTTTGCTCCTGGGACTGCCCTCTGAGTTCACATTGTGCAATTGATGGCCACCCATTTGGTTTATATAAGACCTGTCTTTCAATCTTTGACTTATTTGAAATATACAGTCAGTAGTGGTATTATTCAGTCAAAGAATATCAGTGGTCTCACCATGGTTCCATGATGTGTTGTGGTAGAACTGTCTCAAAGAATTCAGAGTCAGACCACAAAGTATAGGCATTTATTGCGATTGACACCTCTCATGAAGGGGGCTAAGTTCCTAGAGGAATCAGCAACTTCAGAGAAAGAAAGATGGATTTTTATAGGGTAAAGATATAATTACATAACAGAAATTATGAATGTTAAAAAGACAAGATGGGTTTTTTAAGGGATTAAATAATAGAGGAGAGTGTCCCAGCCTCATGAAACTACATAAGATTACCCATAATGCACACAGAAAAACCCATGGGAGTGTATGTATGTATAATAATGATATTATAATAAGCCTCTCTACAGCATAACTTTATTCTAGGTCAGTTCTTTGTGATTACTGTGCAGGTGCCTACTTAGGGAAAGTCTCTTCTAATTGTTTTGGGGTCCACATCCTGCTTGGGCATCCTGGTGGTGTTGCTTTCTGATTGGCTGAGTAGATTAATTAAGACTAGATTAATGTGGTTGTGGTTGAATGCATGGAAACACCTGCTGTTTCTGTGGGAAATATAAGGAATGGGTCTGGGAGCAGTGGCTACCTAGAGGCAGTGACTAGGATCCTATCACATGGACACACCTGCTGTTCTGTGAGAAATATGAGATCATGAACATACTTGTTGTTCTAGTGAGCAATATGAAGAAGTTAGGATATTGAAGGGGGTGGCTAGGTAGGTGCAGTGGACCTGCTGTTCAGTGGGACCTATAAGGAAGTTAGAATATTGGGGCTGAGGTAGGCTTTATTAGGATTCCATCAGTCTCATGACTTTTCTCACACAATTCCAATTTAGTTCTTCGATTTGATTTATTTACAACTAAACCAACAGTGCACCAGCATTCTTGTTTTCCAACAGCCCCTCTAACACTGAATATTTTTTATCTTTCATCTTTTTTCACTTTGAAGAGTGTAAAGTAAAAACTTAAAGATTTATATCAATTTTCATTTACTCCCATTATTAGTCATTTGAAACATTCTTTCATAGGATTATGAAGGTCTGTACTCTATCTTTTGAAAACCTTTTGTCAACTTGGGTAATAGCTCTTAGTCATATATGTGTGTGTTAATTCCATATATATACATATATGAGATAACCAATTAAAAGATTTTTCCCTTACTCGAGTTTTTTTACTCACTTACGTGTATTAATTTTGTTCATGCAGGAAGGTTTTTTATGTTATTAAATTTTTAAAAATTGTGATCACTTCAATCCCTTGCTTAAGAATATCCCTCTATCAACATGGCTACTTCTGTTCTCAGCTGAAGTCTCACCTTCTGCAAGAAATCTACCCCAATCCTACTTAATCTTAGGGCTTTTCCTCTCACACTAGGTCCAATTTATTCTACATAGATTTTTTTTGCGCCTGTTTGCCTGTTGTTGCCCTATTAGACTGTGGACTCCTTGAGAACAAGAGTTGAGTTTTTTGGTTTGTTTGGGTTTTTTGCCTTTTTTGTATCCCCAGTGCTTAGCACAATGCCTGGAACATAGTAGGCATTTTCTGATCTTTGCTATTTCGATCACATATCTATTTGGAATTAATATGGTGTATGTTCCAAGAATCTCAGTTAAATCCAATTTCTGCCAAAGTTCTTTCCCATTTTGTCAACAGTTTTATTGGACTAGGGTGGGAATTTGTGATATTTACCTTATGAAACATTGGACTTCCTTTTACATTGCTTCTGGATCTTGATTTCCTAGATATTTCTACACAAATTCCTCTTAAAGCAGAACTTCAGTTTTTAAAATGTAACTGACAAAACTAAAGCTTGTTTTCTATTTTAAAAAATTATTTATTTATCTGTTTTTAGTTTTCAACATTCATTTTTATAAGATTTTGAGTTCTGGGGCAGCTAGGTAGTGCAATGAATAGAGCACTAACCCTGGAGTCAGGAGGACCTGAGTTCAAATCTGGTCTCAGACACTTAACACTTACTAGCCGTGTAACCTTGGGCAAGTTACTTAATCCCAATTGTGCTGCCCTACCCCCTCCAAAAAGCAAAAAAAAAAAAGATTTTGAGTTCTAAATTTCCCTCCTTCCCCCCAGCCTACAATGGTAAGCGATCTGATATAGGTTATACCTGTATAATCATATTAAATATATTTCCATATTAGTCATGCTGTGAAAAAGGAATCAGAACGAAGGCGGAAAACCCCGGGAAAGCAAAAAAGAGAGAGAAAGTAGCCTACTTCAATCTTCATTCAGACTCCATAGTTCTTTCTCTGGATGTGGATAGTATTTTCTATCATGAGTCTTTTGGAATTGTCTTAGATCACTGCATTGTTGAGAAGACCTAAATCTGTCAAAGTTGGTCATTGCACGATGTTGCTGTTACTATGTTTTCCTGATTGTACTCACTTCACTTAGCATCAAAAACTGAACCTTAAAAAAAAAAAAAAACTATTCCCACAATCATGGGACAACAGAATGAGCTAGAAGGGACTTTAGAGACATTTTAAGATCTTTTCTTTCCTCCATCTCCCATCAAAATGGAATCAAAAATTTTCACAGTTGAAAAGGTCTCCAGTTACAATTCATAACTAAACAATAATCCCCTCCACAACGTGCCAAAAATGGTCATCCCTCCTTTGCCTGAAAATCTCCACATAGAAGCCAGTAATGGGACAAAATATCCCATTCCACTTGGGATCCATCTAATTATTAGGAACATTTTCCCTTGCACAAAGCTTAAATCTTCAGTAACTACTTCTAAATCTACCCTCTGGGGCCAAGTAGAGAAGTCTTTCTTCTTCCCCATTAGGGATAGGGACTACACCCAGGATTTAATTTGTATATGGAACTACCTGGTGAATAAATTCTCTCAACTGGTACAGATCTCTGAAATTTAGAATCTTAGAGACATTAAATGACTTGCCCAGGATCATAGAGCTAGTACTTATCAAAGGGAAGACTGGAACCTGGGTTCTCCTCGCTTTAAGATCAGTGTTCTTCACTTCAATAATATTTTATTTTCCCCAATTGGTTAAAACAATTTTTTTCTATTTTTTAATTGAGCTCCAAATCCTATCCTTCCCTCCCTCCTTCCCCTCCCCACTCCCTGAGATAGTAAGCAATCTGATATAGGTTATATATGTGCAATCATGTAAAACATTTCCATATTAGTCATTTTGTACAAGAATTCTCAAACAAACCAAAAAAGAATAAAAGAAAGAAAAAACAGCATGCTCCAGTCACAACACCATGATCCCTCTGAATACAAAGTAATTTTAATGGGGGCATTAGCACTTGGGGACATCAGGAAAGACATAGAAGATGGCACTTTAGCTGGACGTTGAAGAAAGCACAGAATTCTGAAAGGAAAAGAGGAGATAGCGAATTCTAGGCATGATGGAGAAACTGTAAGGGAATGGGAAAGAGACAGAGATAGAGAGAAAGACAGAGAGAGAGAGAGAGAGAGAGAGAGAGAGAGAGAGAGAGAGAGAGAAGACAGAGAGACAGACAGAGACAGAGAGAGAAGACAGAGAGAGAGAGACAGAGAGAGACAGAGAGAGAGACACACACACACACACAGAGAGACACAGAGAGAGAGAGAGAGACAGAGAGAGACAGAGACAGAAACAGAGAGAGAAGACAGAGAGACAGACAGAGAGAGACAGAGAGAGAAACAAGTCTTTATTAAGCACCAGGTACACATGAGCCATATACTGAGCTGAGCACTTTATAGGCAGGAGCTCATTGAATCATTATAAGAACACTGGGAGGGAAGTGCTGTTCTTATCCTCATTTTGTCATTATGGAAACAGAGGCACACAAAGCCAGTGTATCTTTCTAGGGTTGCATGGCTAATAAGGACTTGACAACATATCTGAGCTCAGGTTTTCTTGTTCCAAGCCCAGGACTATATCCACCAGGTCATTCAGCTGCTTTTTAAAAAATTATTGATTTTTTTTTATTTTTAGTTTACAAGATTCAATTCCATAATTCCGTGAGTTTCCCTCCCTCCCCCCACTCCCCACGATGGCATATAGTCCAGTATAGGATCCACAAATACTTTCACATTAGATATTTGTCAGGTTACAAAGGCCAATTGTACTAGATGGAATGAAAAATGGTTAAGAGGAAATAAAACCAAACAATGAAAAGATAAAGATCAAGTAGCTTGCTTCAATCAGGATTCAAACTCAGTTCTTTCTAGTTATTTCTCTGGATGTAGGCATCTCTCTCCTTCATGAGTCTTTTGGAATTAACTTATATCATTGCATTGCTGAGAAGAGTCCAGTCTGTCATAGTTGGTCATCACACATACGTTGTGCGTGTGATTGTATACAAATTTCTCCTGGTTCTACTCTTCTCACTCAGTATCAGTTTGTATAAGCCTCTCCAGGCAAATATGAAGTCCTTCTGCTCCTTGTTTCTTATAGCACAACAGTATTTCATTACGTGCATATAACACAACTTGTTTAGCCATTCCCCAATTGATGGGCACCCCTTTAATTTCCAATTCTCTGCAACCACAAAAAGAGCTGCTATAAATATTTTTGTACATAAGGGTGTTCCTCCCACTTCTACCATCTCTTTGGGATATAACCCTAGAAATGCTGTTGCTGAGTCAAAGGGTATGAAATTATTTATAGCCCTTTCAGCATAATTCCAGTTTGCTCTCCAGAATGGTTAGATCAGTTCACAACTCCACAAGCAATGCATTAGTTTTCTAATTTCCCCACATCATCTCCAGCATTTGTCATTTTCCTGTTTTGTCATCTTAGCCAATCTGACTGGTGAGATGTGGTACCTCAGAGTTGTTTTGATTTGTATTTCGCTAATCAATAGTGATTTAGAGTATTTCTTCATTTGCTTATAGATATCTTTAATTTCTTTCTCTGAAAACTGGCAGTTCATATCCTTTGACCATTTATCAATTGGGGAATGACTTCTTTCCTGTACATTTGACTAAATTCCTGTATATTTTAGAAATGAGTTCTTTATCAGAGACATAGGTTGTAAAATTCTTCCCCAATTTCCCACCTCCCTCTTGATCTTGGCTTTGTTTGTACAGAAGCTTTACAATTTAATGAAATCAAAATTATCCATTTTGCATTTTATAATGCTCTCTAATTCTTGTTTGGTCATAAAGTTTTCCCCTCTCCACAAATCTGAAAGGTAAACTATTCCTAGCTTTCCCAGATTGCTTACAGTATCATCCTTCATACCTAGATCATGCACCCATTTAGACTTGATTTTGGTATATGGTGTTAGATAATGGCCTATGCCCAGTTTCTGCCATACTATATTCCAGTTTTCCCAGAAGTTTTTGTAAAATAGTGCATTCTTATCCCCAAAACTGGGGTCTTTGGGTTTATCAAACAATAGATTACTATACTCTTAACTGCTGGCTCTCATGTACGCAATCTATTCCACTGATCCACTACTCTACTCCTCAGCCAGTACCAAGCAGTTCTGATGTCTGCTGCTGTATAATACAGATTAAAATCTAGTATAGCTAGTCCAGCTTCCCTAGCATTTTTTTCATTAATTCCCTTGATATTCTAGACTGTTCATTCTTCCAAATAAATTTTGTCTAACTCTATAAAGTAGTTTTTTGGTAAATTGATTGGTATGGCACTAAATATATAATTTAGTTTGGGTAAAATTGTCATTTTTATTATATTAGCTCGACCCAGCCATGAGCGATTGATATTTTTTCCAATTAGTTAGATCTGACTTTATTTGTGTGAGAAGTGTTTTGTAGTTGTGATCATATAGGTCCTCGGTTTGTTTTGGCAGGTAGATTCCCAAATATTTTATAATGTCTATAATGACTTTAAATGGGATTTCTCTTTCTATCTCTTGTGTTGAATTTTGATAGAGATATACAGGAATGCCAAGGATTTATGTGGGTTTATTTTATATCCTGCAACGTTGCCAAATTTATTTATTGTCTCAAGTAGTTTTTTACTTGATTCTCTAGGATTCTCTAAGTATATCATCATATCATCTGCAAAGAGTGATAGCTTGATTTGATTTGATTAATTTGATTCATCTGATTTCTTTTTCTTCTCCAATTGCTACTGCTAACGTTTCTAGTACCACATTGAGTAAGAGGGTTGATAGTGGACACCCTTGTTTCACTCCTGATCTTTTTAGAAATGCTTCCAGTTTATCCCCATCGCATATAATACTAGCTGATGGTTTTAAATAGATGCTATCTACTATTTTAAGGAAGGCTCCATTTATTCTTATACTTTCTAGTGTTTTTAATAGGAATGGATGTTGTACTTTGTCAAAAGCCTTTTCTGCATCTACCAAGATAATCATGTGGTTTCTGCTAGTTTTATTGTTGATATGATCAATTATACAGATGGTTTTCCTATTATTAAACCATCCTTGCATTGCTGGAATAAATCCTACCTGATAAAGGTGGATTATTCTTGTGATAAGTCGTTGTAGTCTTTCAGCTAATATTTTATTTAAAAATTTTGCATCTAGATTCATTAGGGAAATTAGTTTATAATTTTCTTTCTCTCTTTTATCTCTTCCTGGTATAGATATCAGTACCATATTTGTGTCATAGAAAAAAATTTGGTAAAACTCCTTCTTCACTAATTTTCCCAAATAGTTTGTAGAGTATTGGAATCAATTATTTTTTAAATGTTTGACAGAATTCACTAGTAAACCCATCTGGCCCTGGGGATTATTTCCTAGGGAGTTCACTGATGGTTTGTTTGAATTCTTTTTCTGAAATGGGGTTAAGTAATTTACTTCCTCTGCAGTTAATCTGGGCAACTTATATTTTTGTATATATTCATCCATTTCACTGAGATTGTCATATTTATGTGCATACAGTTGGGAAAAATAATTTCTAATTATTGTTTTAATTTCCTCTTCATTGGAGGTAGATTCACCCATTTCATTTTTGATACTCATAATTTGGTTTTCTTCTCCCTTTTTTATCATATTGACTAAAGGTCTATCAATTTTATTGTTTGTTTGTTTGTTTTTCATAAAACCAGCTCTTTGTTTTATTTATTAATTCAGGAGTTTTCTGAATTTCAATTTTATTAATCTCTCCTTTGATTTTCAATATTTCTAATTTAATACTAAATTGGGGATTTTCAATTTGTTCTTTTATAGCTTTTTCTATTGTATGCTCAATTCATTGACTTCCCTTTTCTCTAATTTATTCATGTATGCACTCAGGCATAAAAAATTACCCCTAAGAACTGCATTTAATGCATCCCACAAATTTTGGTATATTGTCTCATTATTATCATTCTCTTGAATGAAATTACAGATTGTTTCTATAATTTCTTGTTTGACCCATTCATTCTTTAGGATTAAATTGTTTGATTTCCAATTAGATTTTAGTCTATCTTTCCATGGCCCTTTATTGCATATAATTTGTATTGCATCATGATCTGAGAATGATGCAATTTAATATTTCTGCCTTTCTACACGGAATTGTGAGGTTTTTATGCCCTAGTACATGGTCTATTTTTTTTTTTTTTGCTTTTTGGAGGACAATTGGGGTTAAGTAACTTGCCCAAGGTCACACAGCTAGGTTTTTGTTTGGGTGTGCGTTAAGTGTCTGAGGCCGGATCCAAACTCAGGTCCTTCTGACTCCAGGGCTGACGCTCTACTCACTGCGCCACCTAGCTGCCCTGACATGGTCTGTTTTTGAGTATGTACCATGCACTGCTGAGAAGAAAATAAATTCCTTTTTATCCCTATTCAGTTTTCTCCAGAGATCTATCATATTTAGTCTCTCTAAAATTCCATTCACCTCTTTAACTTCTTTCTTGTTCATTTTGAGGTTAGATTTATCAAGTTCAGAGAGGGGAAGATTAAGGTCCCCCACTAGTATAGTTTTGCTATCTATTTCTTCCTCTAATTCCTTTAACTTCTCCTCTAGGAATGTGGATGCTATGTTAAGTAATGATATTGCTTCATTCTCGACGGTGCTTTTTAGCAGGATATAGTATCCTTCCTTATCTCTTTTAATTAGATCTATTTTTGCTTTTGCTTTATCTGAGATAAGGATTGCTACCCCTGCTGTTTTTACTTTAGCTGATAATAAATAATAATAAATTCTACTCCAGCCTTTTATCTTTACACTGTGGGTATCCCTTTGTTTCAAATGTGTTTCTTGTAGACAGGATATTGTAGGATTATGGTTTTTAATCCATTCTGCTATCTGCCTCTGTTTTATGGGAGAGTTCATCCCATTCTCATTTACAGTAATGATGACTATCTGTCTCTTCCCCTCCATCCTATTCCCTCCCCTGCTTATGTTTTTGTTTCTTCCTTCTCCCTTCCGCTCCTTGATATTTTCCCTTTTGACCACCCCCTCCCACAGTGTTCCCACCCCTTCTTTACCTACCCTCTCCCTTTACTACTATTTCCCTCCCCTCTAATACCCCTCTTTAGACTCCTCCTTTTTATCTCACCTTACTCTCCTACTGACTATAGGAAACAATAAGTTTTTATACTTATCAGAGTAAGTTACTTCCTGTTTGACACCAAACCAGTGAGAGTAAATTTCAAACAGTGCTCCTCTCCCTCCCTCCTTTTCCTCTATTTAATGAATTTATGTGTTATTCACGTTAGAATCTTAAACATAATTGATTATTTTGATCCCTCTTTGAACCAGAACCAGTGAGAACAATGTTTAAATGATGTTCCTCTCCCTCTTTCTTTCCCCTCTACTATAGTGTGTTTTTATGCCTCTTTGAATGGCATACTTTACCTTTTTCTGTCTCATCCTTTCCTTTTATCCTAATACAGTACCTTGGATCCCCTTTATAAGGTTTTGTTTTTTGTTTTGTTTTGCTTTGTTTTTTTATCTTCAGGTTAGTTCATTCATACCCACACCCTCAATCTATGTATCACCCTTTTAAAGGTCATGATAATCATATAAATTTCAATATTGACAGTTATCAGCTTCTTATATAGACATGTGAACTTTTTGCTCTTATTGCATCCCAATTTATGTGCATGTGTGCATGAGTGTGCATGTAGGTACATGTGAGTCTGTGTTTTCCTTGTTTACCTTTTTATGTCTTTCTTGAGTCTTGTAATTGGAGATCAAATTTTCCATTGAGCTCTGGCTTTTTCATCTTCTGAAAGTCCCTTATTTCATTAATCATCCATCTCCTTGTCTGAAAGATTATTATCAGTTTTGCTGGGTAGTTAATCCTTGGTTGTCCTCCTAGCTCTCTTGCCCTATGAAATATAAAATTCCAATCCCTCCAATCTTTTAATGTAGAAGCTGCTAGGTCCTGTGTGATCCTGACTGTAGTTCCCCGATATTTGAATTGTTTCTTTTTGGCTGCTTGCAGTATTTTTTTCTTAATCTTGTAATTCTGGGACTTGGCTACTATATTTCTTGGAGTTTTTAATTTGGGGTCTCTTTCAGGAGGAGTCTGGTGAATTCTTTCGATAACTATTTTATCTTCTGATTCCAGGACTTCAGGACAGTTTTCTTTGACAATCTCTTGGAGGATGTTGTCCAGGCTGTTTTTTTTGATCATGGCTTTCTGATAGACCAATAATTCTTAAGTTATCTCTCCTGCATCTGTTCTCTAGGTCAGTTGTTTTTCCAGTGAGATATTTTATACTTTCTTCCAATTTTACAATCTTCGTGTTTTGTCTGATTGACTCTTGGTGCATCATAGAGTTCTGAGTTTCAGTTTGACTGATTCGAATTTTTAGCGAATTATAGTCTTCTGTTAGTTTTTGAAGTTTTTTTGTTTTGTTTTGTTTTTTTTTTAGGGAGGTATTTTCTCCAATTCACTAATTTTACTTTTTAAGGATTTGTTTTCTTCAGTGAAACTTTTTTCCCATTTGGTCACTGCCTCCCTGATTTAGTCTTTAAAATCTTTCTTAAGCTCCTCCAAGAATACTTTTTGGGCTTGAGACCAGTTCATATTTCCTTCTGTGGTCTCAGGTGTGACTAAAGAGTCCAAGTTGTCTTCTGTATTTGGTTGTTCTTGACCTACATAATAAGCTTGGGTTGATTTTCTTGCCTTCCCCTTCTCCTTCTCAGTTTCCTTCCTTCCCATTGTAATTTCCTATTTTCTAATTTCTCAGGTTGTGAGCTAAGGGCCTGGTTGTTGACTTTGAATGCTGTAGCCTCTGGGTGTCTAGTTTGAGACTAAGGCAGGAGTCTCAGAGAGGTATGCTGATGTGCACGGGGCAATCTGTGGAGGATGGGTGGTCTAGCCACTTCAGATTTCTGCCTCTATACCCCTGGGCTACAGCTGGGGCAGACTTTTGCTGGTTAGGTGAGGTGGGGCTTGTTGGGACCCTTCCCCCTCTTCTCTTCAGATGCCTGGCTGCCTAAGTTACACCCCTTCTCAATGACTCCCAAGCCTGAGGCTATTTCCACTATCTTAGGATTTCACTCTGGGTGGGACACTTATCTTTGGGTTTTCTACATCATGAAGGAAGAACCAGAGCTTCCACTTTACTTTTTCATTCTGGCTGTTGGAGAAACAGGCAGGCAATTTCTAAACTTCCAGGCATGGGACTGATAGTCCCAGGAGAAGCTGCTGTCTCTGCTGGGGGTCCCGAGCTTTCTCTTACCTGGCTCCAATGATTCCTCCAGTCTAGTGGTAAGATGCTGGTGAGAAGGCTACGCATTGCCCTTGGGTTTAGTGATGGGATTCACAGAGGAGCTTAGAGAAGTTACTGCTTCCTTTCTTGCCACCTTGGCTCCACCCCCATTCAGCTGCCTTTAAGTTTCATGGAGACGGGAGATGGGATGTTGTATACAAGAAGTAGCAAGGAGTCCAGTCTGATTGGGTCATAGGATGCCTGAAGAAGAGCAGTGCACAATAAGCCTAGAAAGGCTGACCAGAGCTAAATTCTAAAGGGCTTCAATGCCAGAGGAGCTTGTATTTTGTCCTTGAAATGGCAGGGAACCACAGACCTCTGGAATTTTTTTTGTTTCTAACTTTGAATAGCAATAAAATCCATTAAACTTGTTAGTGATTACATTTAAATAATTGAAAAACAATAAATGGTATAACCCTACTTCAATTACTCTAAGGCCCTATCTAATTTCTTTGTCTATCCATTGTTCTTTATTGTCTTTTACATAATTTGAGTCAGAGGGGAAGAAAGAGGGCCTTCCAGAATAGAGCATGCAACTTCTCACTCTATAGCCCTTCAAACTCTTGAAGATGGTCATCAGGCCTTCCCGATGTCTTCTCCACACAAACATTCTCAACCCCTTCAATCAGTCATGGTATTGACTGTTCCCAAGTCTTCTGATAACTCCATTCCCTCTCTCACTTTCACCTCTGGATACCCAGAAATTGGTACCCTGAACTGAGCATAGTAGCCCAGATATGGTCCATACAGGGCAGAGGAAAGCAGCTCTCTCATCCTTCATTCTGGACACTCCATCACTTTTGATGCAGTCAGATTAAAGTGACAGTAGCATTGAGGGCTATCGAGTCACATTACTAAATCATCATAATTTTATCCCGAATTTCACTCCTTTGGTACAAACTACTGTCTAGTCATGTCTTTTCTAGTTTATGTCACATTTATTCCTGTTCAATTCATCCTAATTAGATTCATATTAAATTCAACATCCTGTTATTGACCCTCTCCAGGTTGATGTAATCTGCAGACTTGCTATAGAAAGTATTTATTCCTTCATCCAAGTAATTCGTAAAATGTCAAATAAAACAGGTCCAAGAAAAGAGATCTGAGGTGTTGCACTGGTGACCTTGGTCCCAGTAGACAGCCTCTGATTGGCTACATCAATCTGGTTATTCACTCATTTCCAAATCCATCTGACTTTTAGTCATAAGACGGTATTTCATCATCTTATCCATAGATGTGGATAATGGGCAAATAGCCATAGAAAATGGAATGAATTGGGGCGGCTAGGTGGCGCAGTGAATAGAGCGCCGGCCCCGGAATCAGAAGGACCTGAGTTCGGAGCCAGCCTCCGACACTTAATCCATACAAACAAAAACATAGCCGTGTAACCTTGGGCAAGTTACTTAACCCCAATTGCCCTAAAGGGACGGCTAGGTGGCACAGTGAGTAAGAGCGCCGGCCTCGGAGTTTGGATGACCCGAGATCAGATCTGGCCTCAGAAAATGAGCACCCACGCATAAATAATGACTAGCCGTGTAACCTTGAGCAAGTTACTTAACCCCAATTGCTTTAAAAAAAAAAAAAGAAAATGGAATGAATTGTATTGGGTAAATTGTGTAGTGTTTTCAGGACTTCAGAGATTCTCCCTAAAACAAGCAAAAAATTAATTACCAAGGATTATTTATTCACTTAGAATATATTTCAGTTTTTCTGACTTTGTGTACTTCTTATTTAACTATCCAATTCCCTCCTCTAAAATTTCTGAGTGATAAACATTAGGAGATATATTTTATAAATTTATGTATGTATGTATGTGTGTGTGTGTATATATATATATATATATACATATGCACAAATTTTATTTTATGGAGAACTCATACAGAGCAAGCAAAGTGTTCACATAGTGGTCAGAAGAAATGATACAAGGACACTCTAAAGGTCTCCATTAAGACCTTTGCAATTGATTGTGTGCCATGGGACACACTGGCACAGGACTGCTCGGCATGGCAAGACCTCATCAGAGAAGGTGCTGTTCTCTATAAGCAAAGCAGAATTGAAGTAGCTCAAAAGAAATATGAGCTATGCAGATTTAGAGAATCCACACCAAATGTTCCCTCAGACTATTTGTACCCGACCTGTGGTAGGTCTGAGTAGCCACAACTGAATGTATTGTAACTTGACTCTAGCATAGTGATGTCATTTTGGTCTTCATTGAGAATGAAGGACAACAACCAAGCATGCTCTGTTTGTGTGTTTATGTGTGTGTTTGTATAATTTTTTAAAAGACAAAATAACAAAAATGGCAATAGTCTAAGGCCTCTTCTATTCAGATCAGAGCATTCAAGGACCAGTACAGCATAAATGAAATTTTCTGTGGGACGTCTCCCATATTTAAAGTTCATGGTATAGAAAGTAGTTTCCATGGTACCCTTTTGACCCTGATTTTGTGTTCCTCTTTTAGAGTATAGGTACCTAAAGAACAAGAGTGGTAGAGTCCACTTGGACTGGCTCAGTAAGCCAATTGTTAAATTATTTTTGCAAACAGTCACACCTTGGAAATCAGCAAACACTGCAAATCAGGGCTTGGTTTATTGTTCTGTTGATTGTCTAGACTAAAGAAAGTGATGGAGAAAATTTACCAGTATAGACTTAACTTACCAACCAGGCACCAGATTTATGAAATAACAAGTAGAGCCCTGGACTTGAAGTCTGGAGACTGCAGTGGTTTGCCATGCCCTTCTCCAGTTCATTTTACAGAAGAAGAACTGAGGCAAAGAGGCTCAAGTGACTTGCCCAGGATCTCAGCTAATAAGTATCCAAAGTCATATTCGAACTCAGGTTTTCTTGATTCCAGGGACAGCACTATATCCACTGCTCCACATACTGATAGACTTCACTAAACATCTCTCCCTCCAGAGCAAATTTCTGCAGTTATTTTGTGGAGTTTACTGAGACCAAGACCTAGAGGGTGTGTGGGAGGGGTTAATATTAACTCTGACAGCCAATAGAAGAAGAGGAGTACACCTCTTCCAGCAGGTATGGTAACAGCAGTACATTTTAGAAAAAAAAAAGTTTTGTTTTTGTTTCCATATGCTTAGTGTCTAGAAATACCTGACATTGCTTTATTAAGCCTAGCTATTAATAAATTCTTGGTGAAACCAAATGATCCAGGAGAGTGACAGTTACAGATAACAAGCAATATGAGAATTAGTTGAAGGAATGGAGGCTGGTTTACCCTGGAGAACAGAAGACTTACGGGATACTTAATAGTTCTCTTTAAATATTTTAAGGCTGTCATGGAATAGAGAGATTAGACTCACTCAGCTCTTCAAAATGGCAGAATTAGGAGCAGTAGCAATATGTGTTAGAGAGAGAGAGGTCTGGACTTGATAGAAGGAAAAACTTCCTAATAAGTAGAGTTGTCCAGAAAAAGAATGGACAAAGATCCAGAAGTTATAATGGAGAAATCGTCAATGTAGAATTCCTCTTAAAGCAGACTTGGGACTTAGTTGCATAAAAAAGGAACAGAACATATGGGAACTCTGAAGGCATACTTCCATTATGCCCAGTGTAATGTAGCAAAACCTTGCAAGAATGGAAGCTATTTAGAGTTCTGCAGTTTATGAGGAGATTCAGATCAAAGAACACCCAGTTGATTAAAAATGGGGAGATAAGACTTAACAAGAAAAGGCCTCTAGCAGAGAAGACTGAATTATTTAAAAGGTCAATTAAAAATTCAATAAAAAATATCAAGTATGTTTAGGATATATATTAGGTGCTAGAAGAGATATAATTAAAGATTTTAGAATATCTACCCTCTTAAAAAAAGAAAACTGGATGAAAAAAGATGTCCAAAATGGCCAGGCATTATTATGAGAAAGTCATAACTCCCAGATGCTGTAGCTTATTGAAATAAGGCTGAATTGGCTGGGACTTTACCTGAGATATGCCTTAAGGAGATATCCATATTTCACATGACTCAGCTAAAGGACTATGAAGCAAAATTAAATATTCAACTATTCTGTTTTCTTTGTGTGGTTTCTTTATTATTCCGATATACTTTATTTTCTAGCTTTGAGTAATTGAGAATAATTTTTCAGACTTTATACTTCTGTAGAAAAGCATTACAAATTTTGCAAAAGTCATCCCAATGTAAAGACAAGTTGTACCAAAATGATAACGCTGGCTACTGCTCCTCTAACAATTGTGAAATATTTTGCATTGAGAGTGAAGAGTTCCTCCCAATTTGAGAGAGAGAGAGAGAGAGAGAGAGAGAGTGAATTTGAGAAAGTAGGTGACTATTCTATAAAAATATGACAGGTGTCACTTTGACATAGAAATGCCATCTCCAGGAGGCAAATATAAGATGGAGTAAAGGCAGTAATTTACCTGAGCTCTCCCCAATAACCCTCCAAAAAATCTTTAAATAATGCAAAAAAAACAAATTCTTAGAGTGGCAGGACTCACTAGAGGACAGGATGAAAAAATTCCAGTTAAACACAACTTCGAAGGTCAGAAGGAAGGTCTGTCACACCTCGGTAAAAGTTGAGCACAGTGTAGTGAAGGCTACATCAGCTCAGACCAAGACCAGCAAACCAGGAGCAGGCCTTGGGAGCCACTGAATCAGCAATGGCAGCAGCTGCTTCTGGAGATCTCTTCCCATAGATGGTAAGGGAGTAAAACAAGGTCAGAAGGAGATTAGAAGGGTCTCTTTGTTAGCACTGAGGCAGGATTCTATGGCTTTGCCCATACTAGGATCCAGGTCCCATTTCTGGATGGCAGGCCTTGGGTGAGGAAGAACACTAGCACACACCAGCTTATGGCCACAGTGTATCAGGGACCCTTGTTACAGTTTCAGGGAGAAAAAAGTGCTTGTGGTCACTCAGAACAGAGCACAAGTCAGGAAAGTAGAAAACACACCTCTCCTTAGATCATACCATCTTGGAAGAACTAAAAACTTACAGGTCCCTAGAAATATCTCTGAAATTAGCTGCAGCAAACCCTTAAAACTTGGGTCAGCACACCCAACACCCTGGAAGCAGAGCCACAGTCAACAAAGTGTTTAAAAAAATCAAGAAATAAGCTGGAAAATGAGCAAACAATAGGAAAAATCTCTGGCCATAGAAAGTTACTGTTGTAATAAGGAAGATCAAAACACACGTGCAGAATAAGATAAACTCAATACTCTTACATCCAAAGCCTCCAAGAAAAATATGAATTGACCTTAGGGCATGGAAGAGCTCAAAAAGGATTTTGAAAATCAAGAGAGGTAGAGAAAAAACTGGGAAGAGAAATGAGTGATATGAGAAAATCATAAAAAATGAGTCAACAGCTTGGTAAAGGAGACATAAAAATACTGAAGGAAATAACACCTTAAAAACAAACTAGGCCAAATGGTAAAAAGAGGTTTTTTTTTTTTTTTTTAAAGCCAGTGAGTAGAAGAATGCCTTTAAAAGAAAAATTGCCCAAATGGAAAAAGAGAAATAATTTCACGGAAGAAAAAAATCCTTAAAAAGTAAAATTGGCAAAATGAAAAAGAAGTAAGTACAAAAGCTCACTGAAGAAAATAATTCTTTAAAAATTAAAATTGAACAAATAGAAGCTAATAGATTTATGAGAAATCAAGAAACAATACAATGAAACCAAAAGAGTAAAAAATAGAAGACACTGTGAAATATCTCATTGGAAAAGCACTAACCTGGAAAATAGTTTCAGAAGAGATCATTTAAAAATTATTGGGCTACCTAAAAGTCATGCTCAGAAAAAGAGCCTAGACATCATCTTTCAAGAAATTATCAAGGAAACAGCCCTGATATTCTAGAAGCAGAGGGTAAAATAAAAACTGAAAGAATCTACCAACCACCTCCTAAAAGAGATCCCAAATGAAAACTCCAAGGAATATTATAGTCAAATTCCAGAGCTCCTGAGTCAAGAAAAAAATATTGCAAGCAACCAGAAAAAACAATTCAACTATCGTGGAGCCACAGTCAGGATAACCCAAGATTTCGCAGTTTCTATATTAAAGGATCAGAAGGCTTAGAACATGATATTCCAGAGGGCAAAAGAGCTAGTATTACAACCAAGAATCACCTACCCAGAAAAACTGAGTATAATTCTTCAGGGATAAAAATGGATATTCAATGTAATAGATGGCTTTCAAGCATTCCTAATGAAAAGACTAGAGCTAAATAGAAAATGTGACTCAAGGAAGCATAAGAAGGTCAACAGGAAAGGGAAATCACTAAAGACTTAATAAAATTCAACCATTTACATTCCTACATGGGAAGATAATGTTTTTAATTCATAAGAACGTTTTCATTATTAGGGCAGTTAGAAGGAGTATAGAGACTGAGAGCACAGATATGGATTGAATATGAAGGAATGATATCTAAAAAGTAAAATTAAGGGGTGAGAAAGAGGAATACCCTGGCAGGAAGGGAAAGGGAGAAGTAGAATGGATTGGATTATCTCACATAAAAGAGGAAAGAAAAAGCTTTTACAGCTTTGTACAGGAAGATGAGGGAGACAAGAGGGGAATGAGTAACAAATTGTGCTATGTGATTTCGATGGAATACTATTGTACTATAAGAAATGATGAGCAGGATGCTCTTAGAAAAACCTGTAAAGACTTGTATGAGCTGATGCAAAGTGAAATGTACTGTTTACAAAGTAACAGCAATATTGTAAGATGATTAGCTATGAATGACTTAGCTATTCTCAGCAATACAATGGTCCAAGATAACTCTGAAGGGCTTATGATGAAAAATACATCCATCCCCAGAGAAAGAACTAATGGTGTCTGAATACAGATCAAAGCATACTTTTTAACTTTATTTTTCTTGAGTTTTTTGTCTATGTTTTCTTTCACAAACTGACTAATATAGAAACGTTTTGCATGGCTACACATAAAATTGCTTGCCTTCTCAATAGGGTAATGAGAGAGGAGGAAGGGAGTGAATTTGGAACTCAAAGTTTTTAAAATGGACATTAAAAATTGTTTTTACATATAATTGAGGAAAAATAAAATACTAAATAAATTTTAAAAACAAATACTATTTCCAGAGCATTAAAAAAGGGGTTATAAAACCACATTGCTGACTTGTTACTTTGGCAACAAAATCTGAGTTGAAATAAGCAACCTTCCTGGTCTACCTGGCTATTTACTATTATTTCTGCAACTTCCCTGTGCTTCACCTACATTTGGACAGAAGGCCCATCAGTGGAAACATAATTGAGCTACCAAAATTCCCTTATCTTTACTACTGCTATTCATAAAACATGTATGATACCTACAGGCAGTTCTGCTCCCACTCACATATGGATCCCCTCAGATAAGCTACTCTGGGTTGAAAGAACTCTGTACATCCACATCTATACAAAAAACATAGCTCACAAGCCCCAACCAGTGTGTTTGCTTTTATTAGTCAACTAGAGAATGTAATTAGTTTAAAGCAAAGATGTTTAATGAATCAGAATACCAAAAGAATATTCCCCCCATCAAACTTTGGGTACATTTTCTCACAGGTGTGCAGGCACACACACACACACACACACACACACACACACACAGACACTCCAATCATTGGGAAATGTGAACACATTTCAGGTTATTTATACATAGAGGCACACACGTAAGAAAAACATACATATATACTTGGAGAAGCACTAATGTGAAAATGTGTGACTGGGGCACAAATGGATATGTGCTCGCACCCAGGGAACTTGTCTTCCTTGGGATAGATGCATAAGGTAACAACTCATGCTTCTGGTGTTGCAGGGCCATCAATGCCACTTGGTGATATTGACAAGTTGTTCTTATTGGGCATTCTTCTGATTTGTCAGAAATAACATGTTGTGCCAGACCTGTCATGTTCCCCTCTTTGTATTGGTCATCATGCATCGGTGGTCTTCTTTTGCTGGCCCTTCAGACCCTTCTCCCACTGGTGAGTTCCTCTCAGAACCTCCATTCTGAGGGAAGGCCCAGGCCATAAATGCTTCCCACAGACCTTTGCACATAACTAGTGCTTAAGAAATGTTTATTGATTAACTATTGACAGATTCTCTGGACTTTACTTCCTTGCTTTAGATGCCTTTTCCTTCCACCTCTGCCCTACTCCATCCCATCGGTCAGTTTCTCCATTTTGAGAAAGGACCCATGCTTCTTTCTCCAGATTTCACCACTATACAGCCCAAAAGATACCTCCCCACCTCTTTTCATCTTCCTTTACTAGAATGTAATCTCCTTGAGGGCAAGGACTATTTTTCCTTTTACTGTGAAGGAATTTTACTACTCCTGGTGCCTTTTTGACAGTTTTCCACTGATTTTCTGGTTGACAGAAGACATGAATCTGGGGGCAGTAATGTGGAGATTTTTTCTGCCTTTAGTTTCTAATTATCACAATAATCCTTAGCTGAAGTACTACCTCTCCATCAGAGAGAATTGATCTGTGTGTGTGTGTGTCTGTCTGTCTCTGTCTCTCTATCTCTGTGTCTCTCTGTGTCTCTGTCTCTCTCTGTCTCTGTGTCTTTCTGTCTTGCTATTTCTCTCTCCCTCACTGTCTCCGTCTCTCCTCTCTAATCCCTTTCTCCTTCCTTCTTATTTCTGTGTGTGTGTCTGTCTCTCTCACTCTCGCACTCACACACACACACACACACACACACACACACACACACACACACACACAGTGGATTACCACAGTATGCCACCAAAGTGCTCCATTCATTAACAGAGTGAAACCTCCTCCATTAATATGTTAGAGACTTTCAAGAAACGAAAACTTTAATTTCATGGGACATTTTCTCACAATCCTTGGCTCAGAGCTTCTCTTCAGTGAATCTGGAAAGATATCTTTGCAGGTCCTGCCAGGACACTGAACTTGACATTCTGGTTATTGCCCTAGGACTGTAGTCTTTTCCTCTGCTTCTTACTTCCAACTTTTCCTACATGCACTTTGTTTCTATGCAGAAGTTTGCATGTTGTGGTTCCATCCTTAACTGTGAATTTCTTGAGGTTGGGGCCCGTTTTTTTTCCTAAATATATATCTCTAGCACTTTGCACTGTAGCTGTCACATAAAAGGTGTTTAATAACTGTTTGGTGACTGGTTGGCTAGTAAGCATGTAATTAATTGTTACAAAGATAAGATTAATTTTTAAAGAATAAAAGAAACTTGCAAAATGCAGCTATTAGTTCCAAAAATAAATGTAAATCTCCTCTGTTACCCATTATCTGTAACAGACAAAAACCTTCATTTTATGCAAAAATTGCCAAACATGGTTAAGTAGGCACCTTCCTGAATGAGAGTGCCCACCCAAAGAAATCAAAGGTTTGTTTCTGCTGAAAAACTACATTAAGATCTAACCTATGTGCAATGGTTCATGGTCCTCTGGTGAAGACCCCTCAGGACCTGGAATCCCCCTCTGATCTATGCTAATTGGGAGAGAATAGGAATGAGGCAGCTTTTTCTTTCTCTCCAGTTCTTTCTCCAACAGTCCACATGGTTCTTTGGGTAAGATGATGACAAATCTCCCAAAAAAAGCAAAAAAAAAATTATGGTAACAAATCTCTAGGGCTCTCCAGCACTTTAAATGTTATTTCCCCTTTAGTGTGAACTAAAAGTAAAACTCCCAAAACCACCCTTATTTCCCTGCTTGATAATACTTCCTCTCTTCTCTCTCACTGCACACTTCATCTTCTATCAGTTACCAGCCCCCATTCATCAGCATGCACGCCTTCAAGTGAGAACCCCATTTGTTCTCCTTATTACTCAAATGGAGAGGAAGAGGAAAAGATGCCACCATTATCAGCCACATCTGTATTTTATGTTATAGAGACAATTACTGCAATAACCAGGCCCCTAATCCATTTGTTACCTTCTTGGACCAGTAAACCACTGATTCCTCATGCAGCCTTCAATGTTTGCCTGATTTGATCCAAATCGAGTTTGTGTAAATTTCAAAATTAAATAATAATAATAATAATAATGCTACACAAAGGAATAAAATCCAAATTTTCAGAAGCAGTAGAATTTATTTTCTCAAATAAAACTCAAGGTTATTGAATTTGGTCTCTTGATTCCTTTGAGCTTTAAGAGAAAAATGAGATTCTTAGGGTGCAAGTATCTGTTCATATTCTTACAAGTATAATTTTAGAGTAATTTCTCTTATTTCATATGAGATTCAGTAAGCAGGTACTTTCCTGACACATTCCCTCATGACACTAGGATTTCACTGTTGTCCTTCTTCCTCTACCTACATCAAATGCATCATCTCAATGTCTAAACAGGCATTTTCTATAAGTTACTATGGCTGTTCATCTCCAAACTTAGCTAACTGATGACTAATATAGTCCACAAGGGAAACAGCCTAGGAAATAGAACTAGGTTGAAAATCAAAAGACTTAAGTTCTGATCATTTTGCTGTGTCCTTGGATGTTACTTTACCTCTCTGGGTCTCAGTTTCCTCTTTTTTTAAGGAAAGAGATTTAACTAATGACTTCTAAGAGTAGTTTCAGTTTTGAATCTATGCTGTTATGATTCCTTATGGGAGCTATACTTGAAACATTTCTAGTTTGGTAGAACCTGACAATTTGTATTCTATTGGAGTGTAAACTACACCAATCTATCAGTCAGTCAATAAACATTTATTAAGCACCTATTATGAGCTAGATACTACGCTCTGGCAACTCATGTGTCAACTTCATTGTCAATGTGCACATCCCTGGAAAGTGCACTACCAAGGTAAATGAACTTATTCACAGCATTCAAAACTTCTCCATTTGCTGTAATTGATGGTTCCACATATGGATGGTGTGGTAGTAGCTGAAGGAGCATCCTTGTTTTCTTGGTGTTGTTAGGCCAAAATGAACACAAGCAACAGAGAACTGTTCCATACTTTGCTGCATCTCAGCTTCAGAAGCTGCATTGAGTTCACAATGCAGATTCTGTTCACAAACAGAAAATCATGCACCAATACTGCCTCCTCTTTGGTCTTCACTTGTAGCCTTTTCAAGCTGAAGAATTTACCATTAGTGCGGTAGCTGACCTTGATGCTGTGTTCATCCTCATCAAAAGACAACATGACTGAAAACATCATGCTAAAAAGCATGGAAGCAAATACACAGCCTTGTTTAACTCCATTGGTGACTGGGAAGGCACAAGAGCATTGTCCATTATCCAGAACCCCGGCAAGCATGACGTCATGAAATTGACATACAATGCTGATGAACTTCTCTGGGCAACCAAATTTTGACATAATTTTCCATAAGTCCCCATGACTAACAGTATCAAAGGCCTTGGTCAGAACAATTAGAAGAAGGAAAACACTAGAATTAAGAGGGGAAGGGGGAAGGGAAAGGCTTCCTGTAGCAGAGGGCACCAAAATCCAGAGTACCTCTATGCCAGGATGAAGCCTCAGAATAGATCATTCATAGAGATGTCTTTCTGACATCTAAGATTTATGAAAGACTTTATAAATGGTATTTGACTTGATCCTCATAACAACCTTTGGAGGTAGGTTGTGTTATTGTCCTTATTTTATGGATAAGGAAACTGAGGAAGAAAGAGGTTAAATGACTTGCGCAGAAAATCTGAGGTGGGATATAAATCCAAGTCTTCCTGATTACAGGTTCAGCTCTCAATCCACTGAACCATCTGGTGCCCTTGATCTCCCACTAGAGTCACCTTAATAGAAATGAAATCTACTCTTCTTAATGCTGGCTCACTTATGTATGAGTTCTCATTAAATGTTGGAGCTCATGAATCCTTTTATTCATGGAAACATTGGAAAAGTGTTATCTCAATAAGCCTGGAGAAAATGTTGTAAGGAAAGGGACTAAAGAAAAAGGAAGAAAATAGAGGTAAAGAGTGGAAAAAAGAAGTAAAATACTAATAAATTTTCACAAATTTGGTCTAAAAACGTGCAGGGTTGTGCCTGCAAGGCAGATTTAGGCAGTGGCTACATATATCTTCTTATAAAAAGGCCAGGTGTAAAGCTTGGTAGAACCCTTGGCACCTGGTCTTAGCTTGTACCTTTTCCCCTGTCTACCCATTGATGTGGAGGAAGCTAAAATTAGAAAACTAGGGAAACCTGAAACTTAAAGAGAACTTTTCAGTGGTTACTGTGCAAATGTCCATTACTTGTCTCATGGCCTGCCCCTTAGTTATTTCTTTTAACAAATGCTTTATTAACTTCTGATTTACATCATTCATTTCCGTCAGATTTTGAGTTACAATTTTTCCCCATTTTCCCCTAACCACCACCCCAGAATAGCAGTCCCACAAGATATCCCCTCATCCAATCTGCTCTCTCCCACATCTTCTCCAGTACCCCCTTCGACTTTGCCATTAGGGCAAGGTGAATCTCTGTGCCCCAACGCCTGAACATCTTATCTCCCAATTATATGCAAAACAGTATTAATAATAGTATTTATATATATATGTGTGTGTGTGTGTACATATATATATATATATATATATATATATATATATATATATATATTTCAAACATTTAAATTTAAAACTTCGAATTTCAGATCCAATCCCTTCCTCCTTTGTCACCCATTCCCTCTGGGAAGATAAGCAATTCAGAATGTGTTGTACATGTATAGCTATGCAAAACATTACCATAGTAGATATATTGTAAAAGGCTGCTTATAATTCCCTCCCACCCATCCCAACCCCCACCTGGTCCAATCCCTACATCGATCCTATCCCTCTTCGAAAGTGGGTACTTCCAACCTCCCCCCCACCAAAATGCCCTCCCATCCATCATCCCCCTCTCATCCCCCTTCCCCCTACTCTCCTACAGGGTGAGATATCCCATTTAGTATGTCATTCTCTCCCTGAGCCAAATTCAATGAGAATATAGTTTTGCCTTTATGCCTTCCTGTTCTACCCCTCCCCTGCAACTACTTCCACTTCTTCTTCTACATGACATAGTTTACCTAACCCTGTCTCTCCCCATCTCCTCTTGCCACTTTCCTCTCTCACCTCCTAACTTCACCCCTTAAGTATCATCCCTTCTCACCAAATTCAACCTGTGCCCTCTATCCACGTATAACTGTAAACATATATACACACATTCACATATGTATTCATATGCCCATATACCCCTTCAACTATTTTCATACTGAGAAAGGTTTCATCAATCACAATTATCATTTTTCCATTTAGGAATGTAAATAGTTCAACCTTGATAAGTTCCTTTTGATTTCTTTTCCCTAATTACCTTCTCAAGCATATCTTGCTTCTTGTATCTGAATGTCAAATTTTCTATTCAACTCTGGATTTTTCCTCAAGAATGCTTGAAAATCCTCTATTACACTGAATGACCATATTTTCCCATGAAACAAAACACTCAGTTTTTCTGGATAGGTGATTCTTGACTTCAATCCCAGCTCTTTTGACCTCTGGAATATGCCCTTCAATCCCTCAGTGCTGACAGATCCTGAGCTATTCTGATTGTTTTTCCACAATATTGAAATTGTTTCTTCCTGGCTGCTTGTAGTATTTTCTCCTTGATCTGGGAAATCTGGAACCTAGCTATAATATTCCTAGGAATTTTCTTTTTGGAATCTTTTTCAGGAGGTGATCTGTGGATTCTTTCAACCTCCATTTCCCCCACTGGGTCTAAAACATCAGGACAATTTTCCTTAATAATTTCTTGAAGGATGATTTCTAGGTTCTTTCTTTGATCATGGCTTTCAGGTAGTCCAATAATTTTTAAATTCTCTCTCCTGGATCTATTTTCTAGGTCAGTGGTTTTCCCCATGAGATATTTCACATTGCCTTCTCTTCTTTCATTTGTTTGGATCTGTTTAATAGTAATCTTGATTTCTTATAAAGTCACTAGCTTCCATTTGCTCCAGTCTAACTCAGAAGGAATGAATCTCCTCAGTGAGCTTTTGAGATTCTTTTTCCATCTGGCAAATTCGACTTTTTAAGGCATTCTTCTCCTCATTGCCTTTTGGGCCTCCTTTGCCATTTGAGTTAGTCTATTTTTTAAGGTGTTGTTTTCCTCAGTCAGGCTGTTGACCCTCATTTCATACTTTTCCTGCATCCTTCTCATTCTCTTTCTAATTTTTCCTCCAC
>WOXC01008254.1:0-15503 GCA_011680675.1 Gymnobelideus leadbeateri
CTGTTGTACACACAGTTCCTTCCACCCTCAACATCTTAAGTCAGACTGCTGAAGGTTTCCTTTTACTCTTTTAGCAAAAGTGCCTTATACGTTCCTACATTAGTTTCAATGGGTGAAAATATTAGGATGCCATTTCCGACAGAAGAAGACCAAGCAATAGACATGTAATGGATGTTTTTAAGACCTCTAGCTAAGAGAATCTTTCCCAGAAAAGATGTTACATGTAATGCCTGTTTCTATAGAGTTATGGTCAGATATACCTTCTCTACCAAACATGCTCAGAATAGGCATTCTGAAGAAAAGGTGAATACAATAATTTCTCAGAAGTCCTTTGAAATACTAGAATTCTAAGCACTGTTGTACACACAGTTCCTTCAACCCTCAACATCTTAAGTCAGACTACCGAAGGCTTGCTTTTATTGTTTTAGCAAAAGTGCTTTATACCTGCCTACATTGGTTTCAATATGTGAAAACCTAAGGATGCCATTTCCGAGAGAAGAAGACCAAACAATAGACATGTAATGGCTGTTTTTAAGACCTCTAGCTAAGAGAATCTTTCCCTGAAAAGATGTTACATGTAATGACTGTTATTGTAGAGATATGGTCAGATATACCTTCTCTACCAAAAATGCTCAGAATAGGCATTCTGAAAAAAAGGTGAATACATGAATTTCTCAGAAGTCCTTCGAAATACTAGAATTCTAAGCACTCTTGTACACACAGTTCCTTCAACTCTCCACATCTTTAGTCCGACTGCTGAAGGTTTGCTTTTACTGTTTTAGCAAAAGTGCTTTACACCTGCCTACATTGGTTTCAATAGGTGAAAACCTATGGATGCCATTTCCAACAAAAGAAGACCGAACAATAGAGATGTAATGGCTGTTTTTAAGACTTCGAGCTAAGAGAATCTTTCCCCGAAAAGATGTTACATGTAATGCCTGTTATTGTAGAGATATGATCAGATATACCTTTCTACCAAACATGCTCAGAATACGCTAACTGAAAAAAAAGGTGAAAACCTGAATTTCTCAGAAGTCCTTTAAAATACAAGAATTCTAAGCACTGTTGTACACACAGTTCCATCAACCCTCAGCATCTTAAGTCAGACTACTACATGTTTGCTTTTAATGTTTTAGCAAAATTGCTTTATACCGGCCTACATTGGTTTCAATTGGTGAAAACCTAAGGATGCCATTTCCAACAAAAGAAGACCGAGCAATAGAGATGTAATGGCTGTTTTTAAGACCTCTAGCTAAGAGAATCTTTACCAGAAAAGAAGTTACATGTAATACCTGTTATTGTAGAGATATGGCCAGAAATACCTTTCTACCAAACATGCTCAGAATAGGCTAACTGGAGAAAAGGTGAAAACCTGAATTTCTCAGAAGTCCTTTAAAATACAAGAATTCTAAGCACTGTTCTACACATAGTTCCTTCAACCCTCAACATCTAAAGTCACACTGCTGAAGGTTTCCTTTTACTCTTTTAGCAAAAGTGCTTTATACCTGCCTACTTTGGTTTCAATGGGTGAAAACCTTAGGATGCCATTTTGACAAAAGAAGGCCAAGCAATAGAGATATAAAGGTTGTTTGTAAGAACTCTAGCTAAGAGATTCTTTTCCAGAAAAGAAGTTACATGTAATGCCTGTTTCTATAGAGTTATGGTCATATATACCTTCTCTACCAAACATGCTCAGAATAGGCATTCTGAAAAAAAGGTGAATACATGAATTTCTCAGAAGTGCTTCGAAATACTAGAATTCTAAGCACTGCTGTACGCACATTTCCTTCAACTCTCCACATGTTTAGTCCGACGGCTGAAGGTTTGCTTTTACTCTTTTAGCAAAAGTGATTTATACCTGCCTACATTGGTTTCAATGGCTGAAAACCTAAGGATGCCATTTCCAACAAAAGAAGACCAAACAATAGAGATGTAATGGCTGTTTTTAAGACCTCTAGCTAAGAGAATCTTTCCCCGAAAAGATGTTACATGTAATGCCTGTTATTGTAGAGATATCGTCAGATATACCTTTCTCCCAAACATGCTCAGAATAGGCTAACTGAAAAAAAAGGTGAAAACCTGCATTTCTCAGAAGTCCTTTAAAATATAAGAATTCTAAGCACTGTTGTACGCCCAGTTCCTTCCACCCTCAACATCTTAAGTCAGACTGCTGAAGGTTTCCTTTTACTCTTTTAGCAAAAGTGCCTTATACGTTCCTAAATTAGTTTCAAAGGGTGAAAACATTAGGATGCCATTATCGGCAGAAGAAGACCAAGCAATAGACATGTAATGGATGTTTTGAAGACCTCTAGCTAAGAGAATCTTTCCCAGAAAAGATGTTACATGTAATGCCTGTTTCTATAGAGTTCTGGTCAGATATACCTTCTCTACCAAATATGCTCAGAATAGGCATTCTGAAGAAATGGTGAATACATGAATTTCTCAGAAGTCCTTTGAAATACTAGAATTCTAAGCACTGTTGTACACACAGTTCCTTCAACCCTCAACATCTTTAGTCAGACTGCTGAAGGTTTGCTTTTACTGTTTTAGCAAAAGTGCTTTATACCTGCCTACATTGGTTTCAGAGGATGAAAACCTAAGGATGCCATTTACAAAAAAAGAATACCAAGCAATAGAGATGTAATGGCTGTTTTTAAGACCCCTAGCTAAGAGAATCTTTCCCAGAAAATAAGCTAAATGTAATGCCTGTAATTGTCGAGATATGGTCAGATATACCTTTCTACCAAACATGCTCAGAATAGGCTAACTAAAAAAAGGTGAAAATCTGAATTTCTCAGAATTCCTTTAAAATACAAGAATTCTAAGCACTGTTGTACACACAGTTCCTTCAACCCTCAACATGTTTATTCATACTGCTGAAGGTTTGCTTTTAATGTTTTAGCAAAAGTGCTTTATAGCTGCCTACATTGGTTTCAAAGTGTGAAAACTTTAGGATGCCATTTCTGACAAACGACGACCAAGCAATAGAGATTTAATGCATGTTTTAAAGAACTCTAGTTAAGAGAATCTTTCCCAGAAAACATGTTACATGTAATTCCTGTTTCTATAGAGTTATGGTCATATATACCTTCTCTACCAAACATGCTCAGAATAGGCATTCTGAAAAAAAGGTGACTACATGAATTTCTCAGAAGTCCTTTGAAATACTAGAATTGTAAACACTGCTGTACACACAGTTACTTCAACTCTCCACATCTTTAGTCCGACAGCTGAAGGTTTGCTTTTACTGTTTTAGCAAAAGTGCTTTATACCTGCCTACTTTGGAATCAATGGGTGAAAACCTAATGATGCCATTTCCAATAAACGAAGACCAAGCATTAGAGATTTAATGGATGTTTTTAAGAAGTCTAGTTAAAACAATCTTTCCCAGAAAATATGTTACTTGTAATGCCTGTTTCTATAGAGTTATGGTCATATATACCTTCTCTACCAAACATGCTCAGAATAGGCATTCTGAAAAAAAGGTGAATACATGAATTTCTCAGAAGTCCTTTGAAATACTAGAATTCTAACCACTGTGGTAGACCAAGTTCCTTTAACTCTCCACATCTTTTGTCAGACTGCTGAAGGTTTGCTTTTACTGTTTTAGCAAAAGTGCTTTATACCTGCCTACATTGGTTTCAGAGGATGAAAACCGAAGGATGCCATTTCCAACAAAAGAATACCAAGCAATAGAGATGTAATGGCTGTTTTTAAGACCTCCAGCTAAGAGAATCTTTCCCAGAAAAGATGTTATATGTAATGCCTCTTATTGTCGAAATAGGGTCAGATATACCTTTCTGCCAAACATGCTCAGAATAGGCTAACTGAAAAAAAGGTGAAAATATGAATTTCTCAGAAGTCCTTTAAAATACAAGAATTGTAAGCACTGTTGTACACACAGTTCCTTCAACCCTCAACATCTTTATTCATACTGCTGAAGGTTTGCTTTTAATGTTTTAGCAAAAGTGCTTTATACCTGCCTACATTGGTTTCAATAGGTGAAAAACTTTAGGATGCCATTTCCAACAAACGAAGACCAAGCAATAGAGATTTAATGGATGTTTTTAAGAAGTCTAGTTAAGACAATCTTCCCCAGAAAACAAGTTACTTGTAATGCCTGTTTCTATAGAGTTATGGTTATATATATCTTCTCTACCAAACATGCTCAGAATAGGCATTCTGAAAAAAAGGTGAATACATGAATTTCTCAGAAGTCCTTTGAAATACTAGAATTCTAACCACTGTTGTAGACCAAGTTCCTTCAACTCTCCACATCTTTAGTCATACTGCCGAATGTTTGCTTTTACTGTTTTAGCAAAAGTGCTTTATACCTGCCTACATTGGTTTCAGAGGATGAAAACCTAAGGATGCCATTTCCAACAAAAGAATACCAAGCAATAGAGATGTAATGGCTGTTTTTAAGACCTCTACCTAAGAGAATCTTTCCCAGAAAATAACCTAAATGTAATGCCTGTTATTGTGGAGATATGGTCAGATATACCTTTCTACCAAACATGCTCAGATTAGGCTAACTGAAAAAAAGGTGAAAACCTGAATTTCTCAGAAGTCCTTTAAAATACAAGAATTCTAAGCACTATTGTACACGCAGTTCCTTCAACCCTGAACATCTTTAGTCAGAAAGCTGAAGGTTTCCTTTTACTGTTTTAGCAAAAGTGCTTTATACCTGCCTACATTGGTTTCAATGGGTGAAAACCTTAGGATGCCATTTCTGACAAAAGAAGACCAAGCAATAGAGATATAATGGATGTTTTTAAGAACTCTAGCTAAGAGAATCTTTCCCAGAAAAGAAGTTACATGTAATGCCTGTTTCTATAGAGTTATGGTCAGATATACCTTCTCTACCAAACATGCTCAGAATAGGCATTCTGAAAAAAAGGTGAATACATGAATTTCTCAGAAGTCCTTTGAAATACTAGAATTCTAAGCACTGTTGTACACACAGTTCCTTCAACTCTCCACATCTTTAGTCAGACTGCTGAAGGTTTGCTTTTACTGTTTTAGCAAAAGTGCTTTATACCTGCCTACATTGGTTTCAGAGGATGACAACCTAAGGATGCCATTTCCAACTAAAGAATACAAAGCAATAAAGATGTAATGGCTGTTTTTAAGACCTCTAGCTAAGAGAATCTTTCCCAGAAAATAAGCTAAATGTAATGCCTGTTATTGTCGAGATATGGTCAGATATACCTTTCTACCAACCATGCTCAGAATAGGCTAACTGAAAAAAAGGGGAAAACCTGAATTTCTCAGAAGTCCTTTAAAATACAAGAATTCTAAGCACTGTTGAACACACAGTTCCTTCAACCCTCAACATCTTTATTCATACTGCTGAAGGTTTGGTTTTAATGTTTTAGCAAAAGTGCTTTATACATGCCTACATTGGATTCAATGGGTGAAAACCTAATGATGCCATTTCCAACAAACGAAGACCAAGCATTAGAGATTTAATGGATGTTTTTAAGAAGTCTAGTTAAGAAAATCTTTCCCAGAAAATAAGTTACTTGTAATGCCTGTTTCTATAGAGTTATGGTCATATATACCTTCTCTACCAAACATGCTCAGAATAGGCATTCTGAAAAACAGGTGAATACATGAATTTCTCAGAAGTCCTTTGAAATACTAGAATTCTAAGCACTGTCAGACACAAAGTTCCTTCAACTCTCCACAACTTTAGTCAGACTGCTGAAGGTTCGCTTTTACTGTTTTAGCAAAGGTGCTTTAAACCTGCCTACTTTGGTTTCAATGGGTGAAAATTTAAGGATGCCAATTCCAACAAAAGAAGACCAAACAATAGAGATGTAATGGCTGTTTTTAAGACCTCTATCTAAGAGAATCTTTCCCAGAAAAGATGTTATATGTAATGCCTCTTATTGTCGAGATATGGTCAGGTATACCTTTCTGCCAAACATGCTCAGAATAGGCTAACTGAAAAAAAGGTGAAAATCTGAATTTCTCAGAAGTCCTTTAAAATACAAGAATTCTAAGCACTGTTGTACACGCAGTTTCTTCAACCCACAACATCTTTATGCATACTGCTGATTTGCTTTTAATTTTTTAGCAAAAGTGCTTTATACCTGCCTACATTGGATTCAATGGGTGAAAACATAATGATGCCATTTCCAACAAACGAAGACCAAGCAGTACAGAGGTAATGGCTGTTTTTAAGACCTCTAGCTAAGAGAATCTTTCCCAGAATAGATGTTACATGTAATGACTGTTTCTATAGATTTATAGTCATATATACCTTCTCTACCAAACTTGCTCAGAATAGGCATTCTTAAAAAAAAGGTGAATACATGAATTTCTCAGAAGTCCTTTGAAATACTAGAATTCTAAGCACTGTCAGACACAAAGTTCCTTGAACTCTCCACAACTTTAGTCAGACTGCTGAAGGTTTGCTTTTCCTGTTTTATCAAAAGTGCTTTATACCTGCCTACTTTGGTTTCAATGGGTGAAAAACTAAGGCTGTCATTTCCAACAAAAGAAGAGCAAGCAATAGAGATGTAATGGCTGTTTTTAAGACCTCTATCTAAGAGAATCTTTCCCAGAAAAGATGTTATATGTAATGCCTCTTATTGTCGAGATAGGGTCAGATATACCTTTCTGCCAAACATGCTCAGAATAGGCTAACTGAAAAAAAGGTGAAAATATGAATTTCTCAGAAGTCCTTTAAAATACAAGAATTGTAAGCACTGTTGTACACACAGTTCCTTCAACACTCAACATCTTTATTCATACTGCTGAAGGTTTGCTTTTAATGTTTTAGCAAAAGTGCTTTATACCTGCCTACATTGGTTTCAATAGGTGAAAAACCTTAGGATGCCATTTCCAACAAACGAAGACCAAGCAATAGAGATTTAATGGATGTTTTTAAGAAGTCTAGTTAAGACAATCTTTCCCAGAAAACAAGTTACTTGTAATGCCTGTTTCTATAGAGTTATGGTCATATATACCTTCTCTACCAAACATGCTCAGAATAGGCATTCTGAAAAAAAGGTGAATACATGAATTTCTCAGAAGTCCTTTGAAATACTAGAATTCTAACCACTGTTGTAGACCAAGTTCCTTCAACTCTCCACATCTTTAGTCAGACTGCCGAATGTTTGCTTTTACTGTTTTAGCAAAAGTGCTTTATACCTGCCTACATTGGTTTCAGAGGATGAAAACCTAAGGATGCCATTTCCAACAAAAGAATACCAAGCAATAGAGATGTAATGGCTGTTTTTAAGACATCTACCTAAGAGAATCTTTCCCAGAAAATAACCTAAATGTAATGCCTGTTATTGTGGAGATATGGTCAGATATACCTTTATACCAATCATGCTCAGAATATGCTAACTAAAAAAAAGGTGAAAACCTGAATTTCTCAGAAGTCCTTTGAAATACTAGAATTCTAACCACTGTTGTACACAAAGTTCCTTCAACTCTCCACATCTTTAGTCAGATTGCAGAAGGTTTGCTTTTATTGTTTTAGCAAAAGGGCTTTCTACCTGCCTACCTTGGTTTCAATGGGTGAAAACCTGAGGATGCCATTTCCAATAAAAGGAGACCACGCAATAGAGATGTAATGGCTGTTTTTAAGATCTCTACCTAAGAGAATCTTTCCGCGAAAATAAGTTACATGTAATGCCTGTTATTGTCGAGATATGGTGAGATATACCTTTCGACCAAACATGCTCAGAATAGGCATTGTGAAAAAAAGGTGAATACATGAATTTCTCAGAAGTCCTTTGAAATACTAGAATTCTAAGCAATGTTCTACACACAGTTCCTTCAACCCTCAACATCTAAAGTCAGACTGCTGAAGGTTTGCTTTTACTCTGTTAGCAAAAGTGCTTTATACCTGCCTACTTTGGTTTCAATGGGTGAAAACCTTAGGATGCCATTTTGACAAAAGAAGGTCAAGCAATAGAGATATAATGGTTGTTTTTAAGAACTCTAGCTAAGAGATTCTTTTCCAAAAAAGAAGTTACATGTAATGCCTGTTTCTATAGAGTAATGGTCATAAATACCTTCACTACCAAACATGCTCAGAATAGGCATTCTGATAAAAAGTTGATTACATGAATTTCTCAGAAGTCCTTTGAAATACTAGAATTCTAAGCACTCTTGTATACACAGTTCCTTCAACTATCCACATCTTTAGTCCGACTCCTGAAAGTTTGCTTCACTCTTTTAGCAAAAGTGATTTATACCGGCCTACATTGATTTCAATTGGTGAAAACCTAAGGATGCCATTTCCAACAAAAGAAGAGCGAGCAATAGAGATGTAATGGCTGTTTTTAAGACCTCTAGCTAAGAGAATCTTTCCCAGAAAAGAAGTTACATGTAATACCTGTTATTGTAGAGATATGGCCAGAAATACCTTTCTACCAAACATGCTCAGAATACGCTAACTGGAGAAAAGGTGAAAACCTGAATTTCTCAGAAGTCCTTTAAAATACAAGAATTCTAAGCACTGTTCTACACACAGTTCCTTCAACCCTCAACATCTAAAGTCAGACTGCTGAAGGTTTCCTTTTACTCTTTTAGCAAAAGTGCTTTATACCTGCCTACTTTGGTTTCAATGGGTGAAAACCTTAGGATGCCATTTTGACAAAAGAAGGCCAAGCAATAGAGATATAATGGTTGTTTGTAAGAACTCTAGCTAAGAGATTCTTTTCCAGAAAAGAAGTTACATGTAATGCCTGTTTCTATAGAGTTATGGTCATATATACCTTCTCTACCAAAAATGCTCAGAATAGGCATTCTGAAAAAAAGGTGAATACATGAATTTCTCAGAAGTGCTTCGAAATACTAGAATTCTAAGCACTGTTGTACGCACAGTTCCTTCAACTCTCCACATGTTTAGTCCGACTGCTGAAGGTGTGCTTTTACTCTTTTAGCAAAAGGGCTTTATACATGCCTACATTGGTTTCAATGGGTGACAACCTAAGGATGCCATTTCCAACAAAAGGAGACCACGCAATAGAGATGTAGTGGCTGTTTTTAAGATCTCTACCTAAGAGAATCTTTCCCAGAAAATAAGTTACATCTAATGCCTCTTATTGTCGAGATATGGTGAGATATACCTTTCTACCAAACATGCTCAGAATAGGCTAACTGAAAAAAAGGTGAAAACCTGAATTTCTCAGAAGTTCTTTAAAATACAAGAATTCTAAGCACTGTTATACACACAGTTCCTTCAACCCTCAACATCTTTAGTCAGACAGCTGAAGGTTTCCTTTTACTCTTTTAGCAAAAGTGCTTTATACCTGCCTACATTGCTTTCAGTGGGTGAAAATCTAAGGTGCCATTTCTGACAAAAGAAGCCCAAGCAATAGAGATGTAATGGATGTTTTTAAGAACTCTAGCTAAGAGAATCTTTCCCAGAAAAGATGTTACATGTAATGCCTGTTTCTATAGAGTTATGGTCAGATATACCTTTCTCCCAAGCATGCTCAGAATAGGCTAACCGAAAAAAAAGGGGAAAACCTGAATTTCTCAGAAGTTCTTTAAAATACAAGAATTCTAAGCACTGTTGTACACCAGTTGCTTCAACCCTCAACAACTTTAGTCAGACTCCTGAATGTTTCCTTTTACTGTTTTAGCAAAAGTGCTTTGCACCTACCTACATTGGTTTCAAATGGAGGAAACTTAATGATGACATTTCCAACAAAAGTAGACAAAGCAATTGAGATGTAACAGCTGTGTTCAACACCTCTACTTAAGAGAACCTACCCAGAAAAAAGTTACATGTAATGCCTGTTTCTGTAGACTTATGGTGAGATATACCTTCTCTACAAAACTTGCTCAGAATAGGCTAATTGAAAAAAGGTGAATAGGGGGCGGAGCCAAGATGGCGGAGTAGAAACAGCTCGTCCAAGCCTCTCTGCCCCAGATTCTCCACAAACTATGTAAAAAAGGACTCTGAAAATCTTCTGGAGCCCCAGCACCCACAGAACGACACAGAGAAGCTAACCTCCCGCTGAGGACAGCCCAGCACCCTGCAGGAAGGACCAGCGCAGTGGTCTGGGAGCCGGCAGCGCGCAGAGCGCAGGAGCCGAGCCGAGCCCAGGTCCACGTGAGCCGAGGTTTTAGCCCCAGGGCGGCAGGGCCAGCAGCCGGCTGGAGGAACCCCAGAACACCAGGAACTGTGGAGACGCCAGAATTATCAACATAGACTTGCCTAGGACAAAGTAAGAGGTTAGTGTCCTATGGACTTTGGGACCTGTATTTGGGGAATGCGTCAGCTCCCTCCCCTGGGGGCTAGAAGCCACTGAGGAGACACGCCATTGTGTAGTTTTCAGAGGCATTTCCGGCTCCCAGCCTACAAATCGTGGGGAGATCCAGCGATCAGTCTTGGGGGGTAATCGCTCTTGCTTTAACCTCCCTGGATCTGGATTGTGATCTAGGGTGGAAGTTGTGGGTGGGTTTACAGCTTGCCAGAAACGGAAGTTGCCCCCCACACGTTCGGGACGAAAATTCCTCTATCTGGCCTTAAAGCCATAGTGTGGCAACAAGCCCAAAAGTCAAGCAATTAAGTGGCAACATGCCAAGGCAAAGGAAACAGAAAAATGCAACCCTAGACTCCTATTTTGGGGGCATAGAGCGGGAAAAGGACTGTGAGGTCAGAAGTCCTGCTCCAAAAGCCCCAGGGGAAAACATGAGCGGGTTGCAGGCCATAGAGGACCTTAAGAAGGACTTTAAAAATCAAATAAGAGAAGTGGAGGAAAAATTGGAAAGAGAAATGAGAAGGATGCAGGAAAAGTATGAAATGAGGGTCAACAGCCTGACTGAGGAAAACAACACCTTAAAAAATAGACTAACTCAAATGGCAAAGGAGGCCCAAAAGGGCAATGAGGAGAAGAATGCCTTAAAAAGTCGAATTTGCCAGATGGAAAAAGAATCTCAAAAGTTCACTGAGGAGATTCATTCCTTCAGAGTTAGACTGGAGCAAATGGAAGCTAATGACTTTATGAGAAATCAAGATGCTGTTAAGCAGATCCAAACAAATGAAAGATTAGAAGGCAATGTGAAATATCTCATGGGAAAAACCACTGACCTGGAAAATAGATCCAGGAGAGACAATTTAAAAATTATTGGACTACCTGAAAGCCATGATCAAGGAAAGAACCTAGAAATCACCCTTCAAGAAATTCTCAAGGAAAACTGCCCTGATGTTTTAGATCCAGAGGGCAAAATAGAGGTTGAAAGAATCCACCGATCACCTCCTGAAAAAGATCCCAAAAAGAAAACTCCCAGGAATATTATAGCCAGGTTCCAGAATCCCCAGATCAAGGAGAAAATACTACAAGCAGCCAGGAAGAAACAATTTCAATATTGTGGAAACACAATCAGAATAGCCCAGGACCTGGCAGCTTCTACACTGAGGGATAGAAGGGCATGGAATATGATATTCCAGAGGGCAAAAGAACTGGGAATGAACCCAAGGGTCACCTACCCAGCAAAACTGAGTATTTTGTTTCAGGGGAAAATATGGTCATTCAGTGGAATAGAGGACTTTCAAGCATTCTTGAGGAAAAAACCAGAGTTGAATAGAAAATTTGACATCCAGACACAAGAAGTAAGAGATGCCTGAGAAGGTAATCAGGGAAAAGAAATCAAAAGGAACTTATCAAAGTTGAACTATTTACATTCCTATATGGAAAAGCAATAACTGTGACTGATGATATCTTTCTCACTATGAAAATAATGGAAGAAGGGGGTGTGGTCATATGAATACATATGTGAATGTGTGTGTATATGGTTACAGTTATATATGGATAGAGGGCATAGGTTGAATTTGTTGGGAAGGGAGAATACTCAAGGGATGAAATTATGAGGTGAGAGAGGAAAGTGGCAAGAGGAGATGGGGAGAGACATGGTAGGGTAAACTATCTCATGTAGGGAAGTGGTTGCAAAGGAGGGGGAGAATAAGGAAGGCTAAAAAGGCAAAACCACATTCACATTGAATTTGGTTCAGGGAGAAAATGACATACATACTAAATGGGATATCTCAACCTGCAGCAGGATAGGGGGAAGGGGGATGAGAGGAGGGATGATGGATGGGAGGGCATCCTTGGGGTGAGGGGAGGTTGGAAGTACCCACTATAGAAGAGGGACAGGATCATGTAGGGAATGGACCAGTTGGGGGGTGGGATGAGTGGGAGGGAATTATAAGCAGCCTTGCACAATATATCTACTATGATAATGTTTTGCATCGCTAGACATGTACAACATATACCGAATTACTTCTATCCCAAGAAGGAATGGGTGACAAGGGAGGAAGGAAATGGATCTGAAATTCAAGGTCGTAACATTAAATGTTTCAAATATATATATAAATACTATTATTAATACTCTTTTGCCTATAATTGGGAGATAAGATGTGCAGGCATTGGGACACAAAGATTCATCTCCCTCTAATGGAAAAGTTGATGGGGGTATGGGAGAAGGTATGGGAGAGAGCAGATTGGAGGAAGCGATATCTTGTGGGACTGCTATTCTGGGAGGTTGGGTAGGGGAATAATGGGGGGAAAATGATTGTAACTCAAAATCTGGCAGAAATGAATGATGTAAAACAGAAGTTAATAAAGTATTTGTTTAAAAAAAAAGAAAAAAGAAAAAAGGTGAATACATGAATTTCTCAGAAGTCCTTTGAAATACTAGAATTCTAAGCACTGTTGTACACAAAGTTCCTTCAACTCTCCACATCTTTAGTCAGCCTCCTGAAGGCTTGCTTTTACTCTTTTAGCAAAAGGGCTTTATACCTGCCTACATTGATTTCAATGGGTGAAAAACTTAGGATGCCATTTCTGACAAAAGAAGGCCAAGCAATAGAGATGTAATGGTTGTTTTTAAGAACTCTAGCTAAGAGAATCTTACCCAGAAAAGAAGTTACAGGTAATGCATGTTTCTATATAGTTATGGTCAGATATACCTTCTCTACCAAACATGCTCAGAATACGCATTCTGAAAAAAAGGTGAATACATGAATTTCTCAGAAGGCCTTTAAAATACTAGAATTCTAACCACTGTTGTAGACAAAGTTCCTTCAACTCTCCACATCTTTAGTTAGACTGCTGAAGGTTTGCTTTTATTGTTTTAGCAAAAGGGCTTTATACCTGCCTACATTGGTTTTAGTGCGTGACAACCTAAGGATGATATTTCCAACAAAAGGAGACCACGCAATAGAGATGTAATTTCTGTTTTTAAGATCTCTACGTAAGAGAATCTTTCCCAGAAAATAAGTTACATGTAATGCCTGTTATTGCCGAGATATGGTGAGATATACCTTTCTACCCAACATGCTCAGAATAGGCTAACTGAAAAAAAGGTGAAAACCTGAATTTCTCAGAAGTTCTTTAAAATACAAGAATGCTAAGCACTGTTATACACACAGTTCCTTCAACCCTCAACATCTTTAGTCAGACTGCTGAAGGTTTCCTTTTACTCTTTTAGCAAAAGTGCTTTATACCTGCCTACATTGGTTTCAGTGGGTGAAAATCTTAGGATGCCATTTCTGACAAAAGAAGCCCAAGCAATAGAGATGGAATGGATGTTTTTAAGAACTCTAGCTAAGAGAATCTTTCCCAGAAAAGAAGTTACATGTAATGCCTATTTCTATAGAGTTATGGTCAGATATACCTTCACTACCAAACATGCTCAGTTTAGTCATTCTGAAAAAAAGGTGAATACATGAATTTCTCAGAAGTCCTTTGAAATACTAGAATTCTAACCACTGTTGTAGACAAAGTTCCTTTAACTCTCCACATCTTTAGTCAGACTGCTGAAGGATTGCTTTTACTGTTTTAACAAAAGTGCTTTATACCTGCCTACATTGGTTTCAATGGGTGAAAACCTAAGGATGCCATTTCCAACAAAAGAAGACCAAGCAGTACAGAGGTAATGGCTGTTTTTAAGACCTCTAGCTAAGAGAATCTTTCCCAGAAAAGAAGTTACCTGTAATGCCTGTTTTTATAGTGTTATGGTCAGATATACCTTCTCTACCAAACATGCTCAGAATAGGCATTCTGAAAAAAAGGTGAATACATGAATTTCTCAGAAGTCCTTTGAAATACTAGAATTCTAACCACTGTTGTACACAAAGTTCCTTCAACTCTCCACATCTTTAGTCAGACTCCTGAAGGTTTTCTTTTACTCTTTTAGCAAAAGTGCTTTATACCTGCCTACATTGCTTTCAATGGGTGAAAACATAAGCATGCCATTTCCAAAAAAAGAAGACCAAGCAATATAGATGTAATGGATGTTTTTAAGAACTCTAGATAAGAGAATCTTTCCCAGAAAAGAAGTTACCAGTAATGCCTGTTTCTATACATTTATGGTCAGATATACCTTCTCTACCAAACATGCCCAGAATAGGCATTCTGAAAAAAAAGGTGAATATATGAATTTCTCAGAAGGCCTTTGAAATACTAGAATTCTTACCACTGTTGTAGAAAAAGTTCCTTTAACTCTCCTCATCTTTAGTCAGACTGCTAAAGGTTTGCTTTTACTGTTTTAGCAAAAGGGCTTTATACATGCCTACATTGGTTTCAATGGGTGACAACCTAAGGATGCCATTTCCAACAAAAGGAGACCACGCAATAGAGATGTAATGGCTGTTTTTAAGATCTCTACCTAAGAGAATCTTTCCCAGAAAATAACCTAAATGTAATGCCTGTTATTGTGGAGATATGGTCAGATATACCTTTCTACCAAACATGCTCAGATTAGGCTAACTGAAAAAAAGGTGAAAACCTGAATTTCTCAGAAGTCCTTAAAAATACAAGAATTCTAAGCACTATTGTACACGCAGTTCCTTCAAACCTGAACATCTTTAGTCAGAAAGCTGAAGGTTTCCTTTTACTGTTTTAGCAAAAGTGGTATAAAGATACCTGCCTACTTTGGTTTCAATGGGGGAAAACCTTAGGATGCCATTTTGACAAAAGAAGGCCAAGCAATAGAGAGGTAATGGCTGTTTTTAAGACCTCTAGCTAAGATAATCTTTCCCAGAAAAGAAGTTACATGTAATGCCTGTTTCTTTAGAGTTATGGTCTGATATACCTTCTCTACCAAACATGCTCAGAATAGGCATTCTGAAAAAAAGGTGAATACATGAATTTCTCAGAAGTCCTTTGAAATACTAAAATTCTAACCACTATTGTAGACAAAGTTCCTTCAACTCTCCACAACTTTAGTCAGACTGCTGAAGGTTTGCTTTTACTGTTTTAGCAAAAGGGCTTTATACCTGCCTACCTTGGTTTCAATGGGTGACAACCTAAGGATGCCATTTTCAACAAAAGGATACCACACAATAGAGATGTAATGGCTGTTTTTAAGATCCCTACCTAAGAGAATCTTTCCCAGAAAATAAGTAACATGTAATGCTTGTTATTGTCGAGATATGGTGAGATATACCTTTCTACCAAACATGCTCACAATAGGCTAACTAAAAAAAAGGTGAAAACCTGAATTTCTCAGAAGTTCTTTAAAAT
>WOXC01008255.1:0-320000 GCA_011680675.1 Gymnobelideus leadbeateri
TGTCCCCAACCCTACTGCCCATTCTGGTCCCTTTGAGTTGACCTCAGTGTCCATGTCTCTCTGGAGACATCAGTACTGACCTGGAACTTTCCCTGGCTTTGCTCCAGCCCCCACTCCTGCTCCAGTCTGAGGCACAACAGCACCTGGTGGTGGAGTGGGAGAGGGTGCAACCTGTGAGAGGCAGCTCCAGGAAGACCCCAGCTCCTCTTGGGGAGCCATGTCACTCGGTGGAGAGCCAGATAAGACAGAAGGACTTTACCTGTGGACACTCCTCCTCCAACACCACCAACTCCAACACCAGCCCCCACGCCGCCGCCAACACCTAGACCTGGAGAACCAGAGAAGAAAGGCCTTGCGGTCCAGTCCTACCTCTGCCCCTTATTGACCTTGTCTTCATGGCCATGTTATGTAATCCCTCTGAGCCTCAGTTTCTCCATTTGCAAAACGGGCACACTAAGCCCTCCCCTGCTTGTGTGTTTGTGTGTGGAGGGAGGGTAGGATGAACAAGAAAAAGCTTCCTGATGGCAGAGGTGGCCTGTGGACATGGAGGACACTGCTGCCCTCCTTTGAGGGGAATCCCACGGGGGGGATACTCACCAGCCTTGGCAGCTGCTTTATAAGCTGCTTCTGCAGCAGGGCCCGTCAACAGTCCCCCTGGGTAGGCCCCCCCTGGGAAGCCGCCCAGCCCTGTGGTAGAGAAGCAGTGAGTCATTCTCACTTGAGGCAAAGACAGGCATCTCAGCTGTGTTCCTGCCCCTGTATCCTTCCTGCAGGCCCCTGACCCCGTGGAAGATGCTCAGAAATAACGTCCCTGTGTGTGAGACATTCACCATGTCCAGAGAACCCCATGACCCTCTGCACTCTGTCCTGTTCCTGGACATTAACACCTCCCCTAGTTCAAATCCTGCCCGGCCTTTAAATCTGAATCTCATCTCCTGCAGGCAACCTCTCCCCCTGCCTCCCACCAGCCATCTCTGGACTCTTACCACAATGACTCTTCAGTATTGGGTACCTGAGTTAGTCATATACTGGCTTATTGAATTCTCTATTCAGGCTGTTAGAGCTAAAGGGAGTCCTAGGCTAGTCTAAGTGTTCCTGAACTCTAAAGCAGGGGCTCTTAACCTGGGTCCATGGTAGCTTTTGAGGAGACTATGGACTTGGATGAGAAAAAACTTGCATTGTAATTTTCATTAGCCTTAATTGAGCATTGCCTTCAACCATGAATGCAGGGGACCATTGACGGGGTCTGTAGGTTTTTTATGAGACTGCCCAAAGGGTCCATGACACAAAAAGGCCTAAGAATCCCTGATCTAGTCCACCCCCTTCATGTGACAGTGGGGGAAACTGAGGCCCAGAGAGGAAAGGTGATTTGTCCAAGGCCACCCAGTTCTAAAATGGTATGTTAGTCCTTTCCATATGGAGGTTAGGGATCATGTCTTGTATATCTCCCATAGGATTCTGGGATTGTTCGTTATAATCAATGTACCTGAACAAAATTAAAAGGCAGGATGGTAGACATAATGCTGTAATAGTATATATAATGCTAGACTTGGCTTGGGAAGACCTGGGCACCAGGTCTGCCTCTGACAAATACTGTCTGTGTGACACTGGGTAAATCCCCTAACCTCCCAGTGCCCTGGACAACTTTCTAAGAGCTCGTAAGCTTCAGAACAGGGGTGGGTTTGCATTGGTAGAGGGAGTTTCCTCACCTGGGAATTCTCCACACCAAAGTAATCACAGGATTGGTTAAATGAAAAAAAGAAAGAGAGATGAGAGAAAGAGCTCTAGCCTGGGAATCCAATGTCTCCACATGTAGTTACTTTGTGTCTTGGTCTCAATTTTCCTTATCTCTGGAAAAAATGAAGAGCTCTTCTCTCTCTCTCTCTCCCTCTCTCTCTCTTTCTCTCTCTCTCCCTCTCTCCTTTATCTCTCTCTCCCCCTCTCTCCTTTATCTCTCTCTCTCTCTCTCTCTCTCTCTCTCTCTCTCTCTCTCCCTCTCTCCTTTTTTCTCTCCCCCCTTTCCTCTTTCCCCTCTCTCTCCCCTCTCTTCCTCTTTCTCCTCCTCTTCTTCTTTTTCTTCTTCTTCCTCTCTCTCTCAAAAATTCTCCAAATATGTGTGTGTATATGAGTGTGTGTATATGCACACAAATATGTAGGGATTTATGTCAATATTTGCATATTATCTCTTTATGTATATATAAATCTCCTCTACATAGATTTGCATTAGGATGTAATCTCATCGTATTTGTTTCCCCAGTGCCTAGCACTGCTCCTGGCACATAGGGAGGGCTTAATCAACACTCATTGATGGATTGTCCCTCTGCAAAACGAAGGGGTTGAACTGGATGGCCTCTAAGATCCTTTGGGACCTAATTTCTATGATTTGGAGGCGAGATATAACCTGAATCGGCCCTTGGTTAATTGCATGGATTCCATTTTGTTTAGGGTGAAATTCAGCAGCTGCAGATGGAGAAATCTTTGGGTCACGATTTTCATACTCACCTCCTCCAAGTCCTCCAGGGCCTAGAGAGGGAAAGAGAATAAGTGAGCCCAGGATGAGACTCCCCTCCCCACCTTGTGACACTTCGGGGGAGGGCACCATCCCACCCATACTGAAGTTATTGACTCTCCTTCTCTTGCATTCTTTGTGGAGAGATTGAGAAAGGATCTTGGAAGTGGGGCTGAAACAGACCTCTGAGACCCTCCATTCTACAGAGGAGGAGACTGAGGCCCAGAGAAATAGAATGAGAAGCAGGTTTTGAACCTAGGTCCTCCAACACCTAAAGCCAGTGTTCTTTCCCTTGGCAGCAGAGCTGCGGCTTTGTTCTGTCCCCTTTGCCACCATCTGCTTTATCTTCCTCTGTCTGCCTCCTTCTCTTCCCATCCCATCTCTCTCTCCTCTCTTCTGACCTCCATCTTCCTGGTTCTCTGGTTGCTCCCTCCATCTGCTGCCTCTTGGTTGAGAGCCTTGCTAGTTGGCCATCACCCCCAAACTCTGCAGTCTTTCTCTTTCCTGAGCTCTTTCCCCCTGGCCTGTCGCTTGGGGAGTCCATCCATGAGCAGATTGAAACTGAAATGTTTATGAGGGGTGGAATGGGTCCCTCTGGCTCTGGTCTCCTTTCCCCTTCCAACATCTGGGGCTAATCATTCCCTCTTTCCCTGCTCCAGGCAGAAATTCCACTGCCCTTGGCTAGAGGAACTGATGGGCAATGGGAGTTCAGAACTGTACAGAGTTTGTTTTCAATTATGTGGAAAGACGGTCTTTGTTTTTCTTTCCACGAACTGGAAACACAAAGCCTGGGGCTGCTGGGACCCAGGGGGCCACTCAGCAAGAGACCCAGTGGGGTCAGACCCTTTCTAGTGAATGCCAGAGGGTGACTGGGGATGCAGACTCGGGTGGGTGTGTGGGAGATAGAGAGCAGGAGGGATGGGAACCTCTGAACACCTGACTGGTGTGTGGCCCCCCAGGAATGGGGCCCAGCCTTCTCCTTTGACTCACATGGAAGGGGAATCATGGGATATACTTAGGTACACTGGCTTTGGTTAAGCCTTATTTCTCCCCCAGGAGAGGGAGTCGGCAGCACTCACAGGATGTGGTGAGCCATTAGGGTGGGCTGCAGAACTCTCAGGGGACCCTCGTTTGCCATCTCTGGGGAGTTGGGAGCTCAGCTCCGATGACACCTCAGCCAGAAAGCCTGCCTGCATTGCTCCAGAGTAACTGTGATTTCCCCTTTTTCTGTCCTTAGAGTCTGTGGCATACCAACCAGCACTCAGCTGTGTAAGCTCTTCGAGGGCAGGGGCTGATTCATTTCTGTCTTGGCATTCCCATCACTTAATCTGGCACATAGTAGGTGTTTTAAAAGTACTTGTTAATTAATTGACTGTGCAATGTATGTGAGTCTTTGTTTCTCCAGTCTTTTGGTATCTCTCTCCAACACAGGGCTGGGCACATGGGAGAAGCTCAAAAAAGGGATGATAAGGCCATGGACCTAGCCCTAGAAGATGCAGTGAGTTCAATTCCTCATTTTTTACAGATGAGGAAACTGAGAACTTAATGGAGTGGTTAAGTGACTTGCCCAGAGTCAGCCCCTGGGTCTTTCTCACTCTAGATCTGGTACTCTGTCTACTATGCTGTGCTCCCTCAAAACTTGTTGATTTATTGTCCCCATCCTGGTTCCAAGAGGGAAAGGACACAGAAGCAAAAGAGAATTATGGAGATGACAATGGAGGAGTCAGTGTCACAGAAGCCAAGGGGTGGGGGTGGCCCACAGTGTCAAGGGCTGCAAAAAAAACCAGCAAAGACGGAAGAAGGCCTTTGGGTTTGAGCCCAAGAAGATGGTGCAGATGACCTCTGATAGTGGAGTAGAAAGAACACTGGGATTGGAAACAGGGAGGTCCCCATCTGGGCTCTAGACCTCCTTCTAGCCATCAAGGAAAAAGACACAAATGGGTGATCTCAGACAAGTCTTTCTGACCCTCAGTCTCTTTTTTCTTTAAAGTAATCACAATCCCAGACACAGAGCTGGAAATGATCTTACAAGCCACCTCGTCCTACCCGTCCCTGACTAAGAGTCACTGGCAGGTATCTGCCCAGAAACAGCCTTTGCTTGGAAACTTCCAGTGATAGGGAGCTCGCTCCTGGTTGGAGCCGTCCTTTCCTCTTTTGGACAGCTCTGTCAGGAAGTTGTTTTTTTCTGACATCAAGGCTTACCGGGTTTCTTTGTAACTTCCACTGTTTTCCCAAAGACCTGATTTTTGGGGCCAAGTCAATTCCCTTGTCCACAGTGCAATCCTTTGGATGCCCAAAGACCGCCATCATGCATCCATGTGCCTTTCCTGATCTAAATATTGCCCAGTCCTTTGACCGACCCATACACGACAAGACCTCAGGGCACTTTCAGAAATAATGTTCCACGTCCTCAACTCCTCAGCCCTGACATTCCATGGCCTCATCTCCTTCCAGCCTGGCCATAGCTCTTGATAGCAACTTTAATACATGAGTCTGGCTACCATTTCTCCAATGCTTTAAAATTTGCAAGGAATTTTCCTCCTGACAACTCTGTGAGGTCATTAGTGCAAATATTGTGACCCCATTTTATAGAGGAAGAAACTGGAAGTCCCAGATGTTAAGTGGCTTGCCCCCAAATTATTCTGTGAGTGAAAGCTGGAGTGAAGCCTTGAACCCAAGTTTATAGTCTGAGTCTAGCAACCATCCATTAGTCTACGCTTCCTCATTCTAGGCTGGTAAGATCAAGGTGACTCCCAGAAGGAAGTCTACCTGGATGCTCTTGGAATCATAGAATCTTAGTGTTAGAAGGGACTCGGGAGATTTCCTTCTCCTGCTCCCATGGTGCTCTGGTCTTATCTGGCTAACAAGTGGTGCCATGGGTCCGCAGGACCAACATCAGCCAAAGCTCCTTCAGAACCTGGACTGCCTGTTGCCTCGTTCTTCCTCCAAGGACCTGCCCTAGCGGAGGTTGTTGGTGGCAGAGGAACAGTAGGAAACTTTGCTGAGCCTCAGCTTCAGAGTCAGAGGCCTTGGTAAAAATCCCATTGCCTTCACTTATTTTTTATGTGACCTTGGGCAGAAGGCACTGCATTCCTCCAGGCCTCAGTTTCCATATCTGTAAAGGAGGAGTTGTAGTACCTCCCTCTTGTCTTTTGGTGATGAGACAATAAAATAACAGAAGATGGGAAAAGGCTTTGGGGAGGAAGTGTTGAAAGTGTGTTATGACAGTGAGGCCTCATTTCCCCCTTCAGTAAAACACTCTGGGCCAGCTGATGGCAGATGTTGTCTTCCTAGGATTGGACCTGACTGGAGGCCTTTGAAAAGCGAGGGGAAGATTTCCCTTAAAAGAGAATTGGTCATCTAAGCTCCCCTGTTGGGTCTGCTGGGGCTCTGAAGGGGTCAAGTCCAAGGTCTGTCTGGGGTCCTTTGTAAATGACCGTTCTAGCTTCTGGAGTCCCTCTCGAGGTCTCACCATCTCTGATCTCTTAGGATTCAGCCGATGGACAATCTGGGTGGGTGGGGAGTGAAAAGAATGTCCCAGCTAGAGGCTGCCCTGACTTCCTCTTAGGGATGGACAGAGAATGGCTCCCAATAGGGAAGGGTCTAGCCTTCTGTTCTCTTCTGCCATAAAGAGTCCTTGTGCTACACTCAGCCAACAGGGGATAAATGAACCAGTTATATTATCAATGACTATTTTATATTTCCCTATTTGGAAGGCCAGAAAGGGCTCTAGGGATTCATTTTGTTTCCAAGGGAACAGACCTTCACCTTCCCCCCCCCACAAGGAGCAGGACGAGCTCTGGGCCACCCTCAGTCCTCACTAATGTGCCCTCCAACAGCCTGGGAGAATGATAGAAGGGTCTTAGACTTACCTCCCCCAAGTCCAGTAAGACCACCAATACCTGGAAGGGAGAAAAGGATTGAATGAGCTTAGGTAGGGAGCAGGATAAGGGGTGGGGGAGGATGGGCAGCAGGACCCCCCCCCAACTTGAAATGAGATGGGCTCATGGATACCTCTTCCCCCAACATCCCTCTCGTTTCCTGGATGCAGCCCTCCCCTCCCGTCTACTTTCTTCCTGCCTCTTCCCCTCCCTCTTCTTTGCTCCTTCCATCTCCCTCACTCCCCTTTCTCACTCATTTTCTCTCACTTCCTTCCCCTCTCTATTCTATTTGACTTTTTCTACATGTCTCTCTTATCTCTTAGTCTTGCACCCCCTCTGGGAATCTCTGTCTCCATTTCTTTTTCTTCTCCATCGATGCCTCTTCTCTTCTATCCTTCTCTGACTTTGTCTTTCTGTCATGGTCTCTGTCTCTATTGTTCTCTATCTGGCTGCCTCCCTCTCCCTCTCTCTATCTCTCTGACTCTCTCCATCCTCTCTTTATGTCTCTGGATCTTTTTGATGTTCATTAAAGAGATAATCTCAGTCTTCCTCTCTCTGTCTTTGTTATTCTCCCTGGGTCTCTGTTTACCTCAGTCTCTCCCCATCTTTTTTCTCTCTACTCCTCAGTCTGTCTGTCTCTTGCTCCCCTGTATTGTCTCTGTTTCTCTATGGCTGTCTACCCTTTCCATCTGTATCTCTGTCTTTGTCTCCACTCTGCCTGTTTCTCCATCTCTCTGTCTCATTACAATCTATCTCTGTCCCTACCATTCTCCCTTGTGTCTCTGTCTATGCCTGTCTTTCTCTCTCTTTCTCCCTCCCCCTCCTTCCTTCCTTCTTTCCTTCCTTCCTTCTTCCTTCCTTCCTTCCTTCCTTCCTTCCTTCCTTCCTTCCTTCCTTCCTTCCTTCCTTCCTTCCTTCTTTTGTTCCTTCCTTTTGCCTCTGTTTCTGCCTGTGCTTTCTCTCCCCCTCCATATCTGCTTGTCTGTCTGTCTGAAGCTATTTCTCTTCCTGCTCTCCCTTCTTCCTTCTGTCTCTTTCCCCACTTCCATCTCTGTCTCCACTCTGTCTCTCTCTGCCTCCCTGGTCCTCTTTCCTCTACTCCACCCTATGTACAATGCCTGGAGAGGCCAGCTGCTGGCTCTTTGGGCCCTAGACAGCCCGGTCTCGCTGTGCCATTGCGGGTGGGAACAGCTTACACCGGCAGCAGCTCAGCTCTATGGACACCAAACCCCACTGGCTGCTGGGGATCCCTGGCACAGGTCTGTGCAGGGGGTGGAGGAGGAGGCAGTCAGTGGAGCTGAGGCAGCTGTGATTCTCTCCCTCCCTCTCACCCTGAGCCAGGGGATTAGTTGTTCCCAAGTCCCAAACATGCAGCCCAGCCCCAGGAAGGCCTCCAGAAAGCAGGCTCACCCAAATGTCACCGCTTCAGGCCCTCCAACCCCTAATCCTCAGTCTAGAAGGATCAGAAGTACCCAGATTTGGAGCTTGGAGGGCCCCTGCCTTCTCATTTTATATAGAAGGAAACTAAGGTCCATCAGGGTCAAGGGACTTGCTCAAGGTCACAGCAGTCAGAGACAGGATTTGAATCCAGGACTCTCTAGTGCCAATGCTAATTCTATTGTACCAGACAACCTTCAGAGTCATGGTGTCCATCCCTCTGCCTTGAAGCCATTCTGGATTGCACAGTTATATTATCAATTACTATTTTATATTCCTCTTGCTCCTTTCATCCGGGACACACCACACAGCTTTCCTTATGGATTAGATTAGAGGTCATTAACTCGATGTATGTGACTTGGGCAAGGTGTCTCAGTGCTACGCTCCTCCACATCTTCCTTTATAAAAAAGGGCTAATAGTATCTGCCCCAATTACCTCTCAGGGATGCTGGTAGAGATGCCCTCTCCCTACCAGGGAGCAGCAATTAGGAATCCTGGGGTAGTCACCTCATCTGCATGGTTTTCTCCTCTTTAAAAATGAAGGGGTCAGACTTGCTAGACGGCTTCTAGATCTAGGATCCTATAAATTTAGTGCATGTGTGACCTTGGAAAACTCACTTCTTCTCCTCCCTGGGCCTCAGTTTACCCATCTGTAAAATGAGGGGGTTGGACTCCATGGAGACCAAGATCCTTTCCAGTGTTAGATTTGGGAGCTAGAGTGCCTGGGCCTGGAAGCTGGGGAGCAGCTCCAGAAAGCATCTCGATTTGCTGGTGATAAGGAAGCTCCCAAAGGATTGGTTCTCCCCAGTTTCCTCCTCAGCTTGCAAAGAAACCTTAACTGCTTCTGGCCCCTCCTCTGGCACTGAGGCTCTGTGGTGGCTCCCAGCCCAGATGGATTTTGGAGAGAAACTGAATCCAGGTGTTTTTCAGAAGATTCATTTGCACTTGGCTCCCCGAACAATGGGATGTTGGAAGAGGCCCCTGACATCCTCTAAGAGCCTGAGGCATTTCAGACCTCAGATCTCAGAGACAGGTATGGATGCTGGGCACCAAGGAGGCCACAATGGAGAAGGTCTCCATTGATGGGAGCCCTTGGTGACTCCCCACCAGGAGTGCAATGGTGCCCCAGCTCCCACCCCCATCCAACATCAGCACCCAGAGTCAGGAAGACCTGAATTCAAAGCCACCCTCAGGCACGTCTTGGTCGTGTGACTGCCCAAACCACTTCTGCCTACCTCTGTTTCATCTGTAAAATGAGATAATAAGAGCCCCTGCTTCAGGGCTTGTTATGAGGATAACATATAGGAAGCACTTTGCAAATCTTAAAGCAGTCTTCAAAGGCTATGGCTGTTGCTGCTGTTGTTACGCACTGCAACTCAAAGTGTTCGATTTGGAATCCGTGGGCTGAGGCTTGCGTGTCCTTGGGAAAGTTGCTGCTCCTCTCTGACCCCAGTTTCTTCATCTGTGAAATGAGCGTGTGGACTTGGGAGCCCCATGAGTCCCTTTCATCCGAAATCTCCGATATGTAATGCATAAAGTGCTATATATTCACGCCGTTTTGTTCAAAGACCCTACAGACGGTAATGACATCAATCCGGAGAGAATTTCCAGATGCCTCGTTTCCCATTTGTTCTGGAATCCTTGAGGAAGCTTCAGAGATCCACCCTCATCCTCATAATACCCTTCTTGATGGCTCATCTGTCTCTCTCTCTCTTTTTTTTTTTTAATCGTCCCAGCCTTTCAGGAGAATGGTCTTGCAGGGAATAGGGAGCATTCTAGCCCAACGGGAGATATTCATTGTTTCCCTTCTTGGGGAAGCCTCAGTCTGCTTAAATTTCCCCTTTGGACTTTGCCTTCTTCCCAAGTATCCTTGCCCCTCACGTACCACCCCCTCCCCCCAGCCCATCACATCTCTGGCCCCTGGATGTGGTCAAAGGTGGTGCCCAGAGCTGGGGATAAGGGGAGCCTTCTTACCTGGTTTGGGTGGTTTGCCTCCAGCTCCAAGTCCTGGAGAAGGAAGAATAACTGGTCAGACCCAGCCTGTGTGGTAAGTTCTCCAAGAAAGAGCCCTATTAGACCCTGGCTATCACTTCTACTGTGAAGGGCACTGTCTGTGCTCTTTGAGTGAAGACTCAAAGGCTAGTGCATTTCCCAAGAGGACTGATACTGACCTTCTCCCCACCCCAATGCCCTTTCTTCCATGTTCCTATAGGACAGAAACTACATCTTAGACCGGGTCCCTCTCAGAGCCCCAGGGTCATCTAGAGAGCACGGTATTGAACAAGGGTGTCTAGAAACATGGATTATTCTGGTCCTGACTCTGTCTTTGTCTTGCCTCGTGAACTTGAGCAAGTCACTTGGCTTCAATGGGCCTCAGTTTCCTCGTTTGTAAAATGAATGGATTGAAACAAGATGATTTTAAGTTCCCTCCCATCTCTTACAGGATAATGGGGAAAATCCAGCTCCTGTCTGAGTCTGTGAAAGTGTCTTGAACAGAAAACACTAGATAGCACATTACTCTCTGGCTGTGAGTGTGGCACCAGAGATTTGGCTCTCTTGATCTCCAGCATATAACAAGGTTCTCAATCTCACCCGCTCCTCCTAGACCCCCAGCTCCCAGACCTCCAACTCCAAGGCCTCCAAGACCAGCAGCTCCTACAACCAACCAGAGAGAAATTTTCTGTTAGTTCCCTTTGCTTCAACCCTGCTTGCATTTGTAACCGTTTCTCCTTCTGCATCAACCAGGATCAGTCACTACTCCTGGACCAGAAGGGATTCTAGTCAACTTCAGTGAGAGGAAATGGTGACAAGGGGTGATTCTCCACAAAACAGCCCCTCCTCGAGAGGCACCAGAAACCTCGTTGGAACTGTGTGGGACTGGGTTTGCTCATGGCCAAAATACATGGGTGCTCAGATGAGGTGATTGGAGACCTCTCTATTTCACACTGTCTCTCATTAAAATTCTACCATTAGCATGCCTCCTTAAAAGATGCTTTTGGAGGCTTATGTGTTTTTGAAAACTTAGTTTTATGTTTTTTTTAAATGAACAAGGGTTTGTTTTCTCTCCCTCCCCACTAGAGGAAAAGAAAACCAAGCACAGTCAAACAAAATCCCCAGTTGGCCCCATCCCAAAATATGTGTCCTTCTGCATCTTGAGTACATTACCTTTCTGTTGGGCCATGGGCAGCATGCATCACTTACCTGGCACCATGGTTAGTCATCACATTGAACAATGACATTTATATTTTTTAACTTGGCTAAGGCATTATGTTCACTGGGGAAGGGAGAGCTAATCCCTATCACTACTCACTGTCCCCTTACTGTGTAGAACCCCAAGGCCATAGGACTGCAGTCTGGGGAAGCAGGGGAGAGGAGAGATTCCAGAACAGAGGGGGTTGTCCTGGAGAAAACAGGGCCCTTCTTCTCCTTCCTTCCTGTCATCCCAATCCCCCTACCCCCACCCCCAGTCACTTAGCACTAGAAGAACTAAGGCAGGGTTGGGGTCATATTGAGAGACAAGGCATTGATCTAATCCTGATTGTGTGACTTTGAATGAGTCATTTGCCTTCTGTAAAATGGGGAGGGTAAACCATATGATCACTCTAAAGTCCCTTCCAGCTTTGGCTTTCTAGGGTTCTAGAGCTTCTGTGGTGGTGAGGGGTACTGAGAGAACTAGAGTTCTTGGTTCTTGGAAGGCTGCCATGTTGTTCTTCCTTGAGTTCTTACCAAGCAGGGATGGGGAGGGAATATCCAATGCAATCCCAACAAAGACTTAGAAAGCCCCTATTATGTGCCGGGCACAGTGCTTGGTGATAGAGACATAGAATAAAAATAGTCCCTGCCCTCAGTGAGTTTACATTCTACTGGGGGGGGGGGGACAGGAATTCAACCTTCAATCCAGTTAGTCTGAGAATGAGGTAGAATGGAGCCCTGAAGGAAGCCAATGGCACAAGAGGACAAAACTTCCTGCCTCTAGGCCTTTGCCCTGGCCAGCTCCCTCCTCCCCTCTTCTTAGCATCTCTCTTTTCCTTCCAGGCTGAACTCAAATGTCCCCCTTCCTGATTGCTCCCATCTCCCTTCGGGGCATGGCCCCATCTCCTGTTGCTTTATGCTGACTTTGTTTAAATGCCTGGAATTCACTCCCTCCTTACCTGCCCATCAAAAAGATCCTCTCCTTCTTTAAGACACTGTTCCAAGTGCCATCTTGTACATGAAGCTGCCCAAACTGCCTTCTGTTTAATTGCATAATATTTATTCTGTATATACCTGTATGCATATGGAGGCAACTAGGTGGTACCGTCAACCTCAGTTTTCTCATCTGAAAAATGGGGATAATAATCTCGAAGGGTTGTGAGAATTGAATGAGAATGTCGGTAGAGCTCTTTCTTAGGGTGCTATAAATCATGCTTTAAGACTTTAAATAAAGAACTATGATAAGGTTCTCCCCACTAGAACACTGTTGTTGTTTGCCCTTCATTCTTGAAGAGGACCAATGACATGAAAGACTCTTAAGGAGAGGTGGGTGGCTTTTGTGTTTTCTTGGCACATAGTAAGCACTCAATAAATGCTTCTTGATGGATTTAGGGGAGAAGATAGTGATAACAAGGCATCTAGGTGGTGTAACGAATAGCGCCTGGCCTAAAGTCAGGAAGTGGGGGCAAGGGAGGTGTAGGGTTAATGGAATATAAGATCTTCCCCTGTCTGTTAATAGGCCTATGGGTTCTCTTTTTTCCTTGAAACAGGGGCCATTTTCCCAGGTCTGAAGGTACACAGGTATTTCAATCATGGATGTTCTGCTGCTTTGAGCTCTGGCCCAGTTCACAGCTGTGACACATCCTGAGTCACATAGAGCCCATCAGGTGCCTTGGGGAAGGAACTTGTCTAAGGAGGAGCTTGCTTAGGGGGAAGTTTGCTTACAGGGAGGCTTACTTGCAGGAAGGCTTTCACACCTTTTGGTACTGAGCCAATTAGGCACTGAGTCACACGGGTTGTGATGCCTTCTGGCTCTGAGCCTATTATTCGAAACTATATATATATATATATATATTCTGGAGGTTGATATTTTGCTTTGGGGCTCACTCATGGGAAGAATGTTTCACCTGAGGTCTTTGTGATTCGGCCAGATGAGACTCTGGGTAGTCATTGTTAAGGGACCCCCAGCTTTGTGAACCCAGATGTTGGTGTTCCCTGGTTTAGTGAGATGTAAATTGTTCTATTACTCTGTTTAGACAGTTGGAGCCCTGTCTATTGGATTCTTTCTTGGATACTCACTTCTCTTTACTCATATAGCTTTCTCATTGTTTAATTAAAGTAAGATTATTAACCCCTTTGAAGCTGTCAATTTCCTTTAGAAAAGCAGGTAAAAGAACCTGTGCTAGCAGCCCTTCTGTGTGCTGGTGGATTAGTCTTAACACTTCCACAGCAGCTGCAAGTAGCATTAATCATGCAGGAGGGAAGCTTAGGGAGAAGAGGGATGGAACCATGTTGGTCTTACCTGGATAGTAGACCCCTCCAGGAACAGCCCCAGGAATAGCCCCTGGGACCCCTACAGAAGAAACAGGGAATTCTGTTAGTCATCATCAGTCCAGGTGGGGAGCCCCCACCTGCGGCAGTGCTGAGAGACAAGACCATGAAGCCCCAGGATGCACTGAGGCTCCTCTAGGATCCTTGGGGGAAGGAGAGCAAGGACAAGACACAGCCTCCCCTCAGAGTCTGCTTCTCTCAAGTCTCCTGAAGAGGACCACGTTTGAAGCTGCTCCTCAAGCACTCATTTATACCCTCTCATTCATCCCCTTGGTTACTAAAGCTATGTGATGAAGTAAGGAATCTGAAGGGAAAAAAGGTTTAGAATCAGAACCTGGGTATAGAGTCTGGCTGTCACTGTGTGATCTTGGGAAAGTCATTTCATCTGGGTCTCAGTTTCCTAACCTGTAAAAATAAGGAAATGAGGCCAGTTGGCCTGTGGGGCACCTCCCATCTCTCAGATCTGTGATCTTTCTGTGCCTTGGGTAAGCAGTCAGTCTGTGACTGGGGCTAGGTGGGCAATATGTGGTCAGATTTAGAGGTCAGCTTGTGGTCGGAATTAGGGGTTACTCTCTGCTCAAGGCTGGGGCTCATGTGGCTGGGATTAGAGGTGAGTCAGAAGGCACAGAATTCCTCTCTGTGGAAAGCTCCCTTGATTTCACCTACTGGGCTCAACAGTCAGCCCACTCCCTCCCCTTTCCCCCACAGCCCACCCCCCCAAGTCAAAACTGAACCCACAGAAAGAACTCCAGAAACTTTTGGCCTCTCTGGGATCCCAGTCCATTAATGATTAAGCAATGAGGTCACTCTGGTAGGCTTTCCAGAGAAAATACTCCTGTTCTCACACTGATAGGACCAAGCATGAGGTCACTGTCCTCAGCCCTAGCTCGTGTGGTACATTTGGGAGGGGACTGGGCTGGAGAATGGAGGAGAGAGTCCAGCCCTGGGAAGAGATCTGGTTATTGAAAGACTTAGCCCAAGGCTCAGGATTCCAAAGGAAACATCAGAGAATGAACGATGTGAACAGGTACAGCCTGTAAATGACAAAGGGCCATGTCGGCATTGGCTCTTACTATTCCCATGTGGGTAGGACCTGGATCAAACAGCATGTTCAGAGGACAAGGTCATGGGCCCCATTCCTTTGTAGGTCAGTTGGCTTAGCACAGATGAGAACTAGGCTTCCAGCTGCAGGCTGCTTTCTCCCTGTTGCTGCCACAGATTAGACCTAATTCCAGCCACAGACAGATCCCCAGTCCCAGACTCCTAGACAGAGCTCTAATGGTGATCAGAGATTGATCCCTAAGCTTGGCCCCTAACCCCATGGGCTTGTTCCTAGCCCTGGCCATGGACCGATTCCCCAAGAAATAGCATTGTCTGATGGATGAGGCATTGGGATTCTGCCTCAGGCACTTAGGAGCTTGCCCCCTCTGTAAAGCTGAGCTGGGGGGAGGGAGGTTGAACACAGCAGCTTCTAAGATTTCTTCCAGCTCTAAATTGATGATTCTGTGATTTACAGACCTACCTCTGGCCATAGACTGACCCCCAGTACTGGTTATGGACTGACCCTGGAGGAGTGAGGATGGGGGCATCAGGGCAGTTACAGCATGGACGACACAAGATAATTGAATCTGGGTTGGGAGCATCCTCTCAGAGGCCCTACATCTAATGAGGACAGTGCATTTCAGCCTTCAGTTCAGAGCTGGGGAGAGACACATACAAACACACAGAGTAAGAGACTGAGGTTGAGAGACAGAGATAGAGAAGGAGGAAGGGGGAGAGACAGAGGCATAGAGAAACCAATGGCGACAGAGTCGAGAGCCTCTTCTGGCTACCAGGAGAAGTGGGAGACACATCTGTTCTTTCCCCACTTGAGCAGTACATCTGGAAGGCTGAACAATGTCTCCATCGGCTGTCACCACCACTGAGCATCCAAGATCCACCCAGGGGAGAAACACCAACCTCCCTCCTTCTCCCGCCTAGGACAAGGTCCTGGTCTACCTAGAACCTATCTCCTCTCCCTTACCATCACCCCAGAAGACCCAACAAATCGTTTCAACTTCAGTTCATTTAGGAGTGGGAATGTGGGGAAAGGGTGCTGAAGGTCTGAAGCGGGAGACAAAGGCAAGCCTGCCTGCTTGGGGGGGTGTAGAGATTCTGTGGACGCCAGATTCTGAGCCTCTGCTGTCCAGCCTCCCCCTTTCCCCCCTGCATGGCCTGCGGCCTCTCTGAAGCCCAGCATGGGCCGCAGGCTTTGGGCCTGAGCCGAAGGGCTCAGCTTTCCCCCAGGGCCAGTCTTGCTGGGAAGCGGCCCCTTCATCTCTGTCTTCTGCAGCCAAAAGCTCTGGCCATATCGGTCCAGCAGAGCTCTTGATGCTGTCTCTGGCTCTCTGGCTTGTTCTCTGTCTCTGCTCGCCTCTTCCCACCACCACCTCCCCTCCCTTCCTCTCCTTCTCCCTCCCAGACTGCCTGCTCCAGTACAGACTTGTGCAGAGAGGGATCAGTGTTTCCTCTCTACCACCCCACTTTGTTCCCTCTTTCTGGCTCCCAAAACCAAGGCCTGTTTAGAAAACAATTCCACCCGGACCTGGGGCTCCCTTTCTGCCAAGGGGAGGTGTAGGGGTGTGTGTGTGGAGGGGAGCAGGCTGTTGTTAGGTTGAGGCCTGGCCAGAGGCATAGCATCTCTTGGGGACAGTGTGCCTGAGGTCAAGAAACTCTCCTCCAAGAAAACCCCGTTGGCCCAGACTCTCAGACAGGCTGCCCAGGCCTCACAGGGACCCTAGTAGACCCCTGGGCGATGGCCCAGGGCAGGTCTGGAGCAGCCTTCTCCCCTCTAAGTTCCCCATCTCTCCTTCACTAGGGCATCCCTACTCAGAGGTGGAAATGCTCCAGGGCCAAGGTCTAAGGAATAGCTCCTGATGCCTCCAACTCCAAGACTGGCCAGAGAATTTCTAGAAACAACAAGCTCTCCAGGCTGGTCCTCACTCTGCCAAGTCTACCCTACCCCCTCCTCCTACCCCTTTACTGGTCATGGCTGGACTCTTGTTTGGGCCTCCTTCCTAGGCTGGCCTCTCTGTCTCTTGAACTTTTCTCCTGTCTCCAAGCCATCAGATGGATACTCCCAAAGTAAGGCTTTTAGCATGTTATTTCCCGGCTGCAGAGGCTGTAGGTAACAGGAAACTGCTCAGAACAGTTGTGGAACACGATGAAAGTGCTTTTGTTAGCTGAAGAGTAAAGTCCTCACCTGACATTCAAGGCCCTCTCTGATTGGGCACTCGAGCAGGCGAGCACGCGCTCGAGCACGCACACGCTCCTTGCATTTTCCTGCCTCCAAACTTTTATTCAGGCAATTTCCCCCATTTGGAGTGCCCCTTTCTCTTCCCTCTGCCTCTCCATCCTACTACTCATTCTTCAAGGCCTTGCTCCAATTTACCTCTTCTTAGACGTCTATTTGCCATTCCTAAGGGCCATATGGCACAGTGGGTAGAGCTCCAACCTTTGGATTTGCTTCTGACACCTCCTGTCTGTGTGACTCTAGACAAACCCTGTCACTTGTCTGAGCCTCAGTTACCTCATTTCCAAAATGGAGTTAAACATAAGAAACTTGTGTCCTTCATTTCCTTCCTTCCTTTCCTCCTTCCCTCCTTCCCTCTTTTCCTCCTTCCCTCCCTCCCTCCTTCCTTCCTTCCTTCCTTCCTTCCTTCCTTCCTTCCTTCCTTCCTTCCTTCCTTCCTTCCTTCCTTCCTCTCTCTCTCTCTCTCTCTCTCTCTCTCTCTCTCTCTCTTTCTTTCTTCTTATTGGGATTAAGTGAGCTGTCCAGGGTCACACAACTAGTAAACTCCTGAACTTGGATTTGAGCTCAGGTCCTCCTGACCCCAGGGCTGATGCTCTATCCAGTACACCCCCAGCTGCCCCATTCATTTCTTTTTGTTAGTAGAGTGATCTTTTGGAACAAGCTCTGGACGGGGATTCAGGAGCTTTTTAGAGCCAGCTCCATCCCTGATGTGCTTGCTCAGTGACCTTACGTATTTATTTCACTTTCTCAATCTAACATGAATAACAATAGTAATAATAATATTTGCTGCCCCTTCACCCCAGTACTGGGAGGAGCGGGATTTGGACACTTTGGACTCAGGGCCCGAGTTAGACACCTTCTAACCCTTTGAGGTTGGTCGTTATGTTCGATTTCTGTTTCCTCATCAGCAAAATGATGGGTATGGACCAGACCATAGATTCGGAGTTAGAAGGGACCTAAGGAGCAGCCTCTTCAGGTCCTTTATGTTACAGAAGTCGCTCAAGGAGGTGATCGGGCAGGGAGTCAGCCCTAGCAGCTCTTTCAGACCTCTCTCTCCAATCCTGTGACTCACTGTCTTGGATCAGCCCCATGGCTAGACCCAGCTGTCTCCTGACTCCAGGTTTGGTCTTCCTTCCACTGGCTCTTGTCTCTTGATATTAATAATAATAAGCAGAAGGCAGGAAGATCTGACACATATAGGCTGTGTTACCCTGGGCAAGTCCCTGGAACTCTCCCTTGCTGGGAAAACTCTCTCATTGCAGAAGTTGCAGAACTGTACTGTTAGAGGACGTTTCCTTACTCTACCAACAAAGTGATGGGTCCTGGCCACTCTGCACCCCTCCCCCCATAGCTTGTAATAGCCACTATCATTTAAAAAGTTCCTTGAGGCCTAGAAAGCACTTGGTGCCTTTTATCTTTACAACCACCCTGAGATATGGACTGATACCTTCCCTACTCTGAGACTCAGAGTACTTTAGCCAGGGTCACACCACTAGCAAGGGTCTAGCAGGGGTGGGGAACCCTCGGCCCTCTAGGTCCTCAAGTACAGCACTTAGAATCCAACCTTCACAGAACAAATTCCCTTAATAAAAGGATTTGTTCTGTGAAACTTGGACTTAGTCCAAGGGCCACCCCTGAGGACCTAGAGGGTCATGTGTGGCCTCAAGGCCACAGGTTCCCCACCCCTGAAAGATTTGAAGCCAGGTTTTTCTGACTGTGAGATCAGGTCCATGACTCCCTGTTGCCGTCAATAATCACAAGAATGAAAAGAATGACAGCTGGAGGTTCTGTGCCTTTGTAGCTGAGCCCCTGGCGTACCCCATCTCATTTGCTATCCAGGGGACTGTGTGATGGTCTTTGTACACTGGAGAGTGCTCTGTCCCCAAGATCTTGCTTTCTAATTGCTTCTTAGCCCCTTTCAGAGCTCAGGCCGGGAAGGTGAATGATAGGACTGGAGCTCTGACGATCTGACCTGAGAAAACGAAGACTAGAAGCCAGGGCCCCACTGGAGATGCCTTCAGGGCCCCTCACCCACACAGCTGCATGCATTCTTACCCTGGAGCTTTTGTCCACTCTTCCCACACCTCTTCCGGGGAAACCTTTCCTGATGGCTCTGGCCTGCGGCAATCCCTCACTACTCTAAACTCTAACAGCAATTCCTCTCCACCCATAATCCCAATTATGTAGCTCTTTGAGCCCTCCTGTTCTTAACTTGTCTCCCCCTTTAGACTGGGAAGCTTAGGGGGCAGAGACCCCCAGGACCTGGCATCCTGCCTTGGATGAGGTAAGTGAATCAATGAATTGTTTCCGTCCTTTGCTATGAGCATCCCTCTTATCCCGGTCCTGGGGACACCAGCCTTCTGGCTTTGGATGGAGAAACAGACTCCCCCCCCCCACCCCATGACCCCAGAGACAGTGTGGTATAGTGGGATTAGCCTTGGACAAGGGATGCCAGGAACAGGTTTGAATGTCGATGCCACTGACTTGCTTTGTGACCTGGGGAAGGGCTCTGTACCCTCTGGCCCTCATTTTCTTCACCTGTAAAATGAGGAAGTTAGATTGGATCAGGGAGTCTTAAGTTTTTTCTGTGTGTCATAATCCCTTTGGTAGTTTGGTGAAATTGTTGGTGTTTTCAAAAAACAATGGCTTTACAAAACCTGAATAATTGAAGGAAATGCTAAATTTCAGTTAGACATTAAGATATATTCCTCACCCCCCACCCCAGCTTCTGAAACCTGTCCAGGTCAAAAATCTCTGTCCTAACTGATCTTTAAATCCCTATCCAGCTTTAATGCTGTGATCCTACAAACCTGAGGGCCAAAGTCAATGAAGAGAGGGAGGCCCCATGTCCAGCTCTCTCCCTGGGACTAGCCCTGGTCCACAGCATCTAGCCAGTGCTGTTGCCATGGTGATCAAAACAGAGATAACCAAACCACTAATTCCAGTTAATTATGAACAGAGAGGACAGACTCAAAGAGGTCATGGGATCTCAGAATTAGGGCTGGAAGGGTTCTTAGGGAACATTCAGTCCAACTTCCTCATTTAACAGAGATGGAAACTGAGCTCCAGGGAGAAGCATTCCACATAACAAGTTAGTGGCAGAGCCTGGCCCAGGACTCAGGCCCCCTGACTTCTAGTCCTGGGCTCTTGCCTGCTAAAGCACATTCAGGAAAGGGAGATAGGACTTATTGGAGCCTGACTTCTAGGCTTCTTCTAAGAAAGGCCATCTGATTATTGTAGGATCAGTGGTAGGATACTGTGCCAAGGGAGAGGTTTTGAGGAGACATGCTCTGATGAATGGGTGTATAAAGAAGGGGGCCATCTCTTGGCTCAGGTTGGCTGGGCCAAACTCTGGTAAATTTCCATTGGGGAAGGGGAAGGGGGTCTAAGGCAGAGCTCATGGAAATGGTAGAAGCCAAATGTAGACAAAGGCTTCACTGATCAAAGATGGCAGCATCACAGGGAATTCAAAACCCTGGATAATCCAAAAGTTTTTGGAACACAATGATTTGTTTTTCTGAAGATAAGGGTGGGGCTGGGACAGTCAGGCTAACATTGAACTTAATTAGTATTTACATTTTAAGGTGGCTGGGAGAGAGGACCCAGCAAGGACCACAGCATCCCAGAGCTAGATCTGAAGGGACCTTGGAGTCTCCTACCCTCATTTAAGAGAACAGAAAACTGAGACTCAAAGAATAGAAGGGAGTTGTCCAAAGTTGGACAGGCAAGGACCCAAGCCCTTTAAATAATGGAGGATCTATTGTAAGTAATTTCTTCCCTCCTACTTCCAATCCTCCTTCATAGTTTTGGGAACTGAGTCTCCAGACTTATGTTCATCAGACTTTCTTTGCCATTAGGTGATGTAGTTCAGCCTTATTTCCTAAGCTTTGGGACAGAGACCAAAGGGACAAACAAGAGGGAGATGTTAGAGATAGATGATTGGCTCTGGAATCAGAGGACGTGAATTCAAATCCCACCTTTGATAATCATGATCTATGTGACCTTGGACAAGTCAGAAGCTCCCTGGGTCTCAGTTTCCTTAGAGATTTGGTCCAGATAGTCCCTGAGGTCCCTGCCAGCTCTAAGAAAGCTAGGATCCTTTGAACCTTTATCCCTTCAAAGTCAAGAGAAGTAATTGAGGGGGTATGGGAGCTAGATGTGAAGGGACCTTGGAGTCTAATTGACAAGATGTCAGCCCTTTAAATGCCTCACCAAATGACTGTCACCAAATCATTTCTGCCAGACCAGAACTGAGATCCAACTAACTCCAGTTTTGTTAATCCAGATCTGGGGGGAGCTGACATTTCCCTTTCCCCGCCCTTCCTTTAAAAAAACCTGCTAAGCAAACAGGGATCTAACTGAGATTACAGGGGAATGTTTAACCTGCTGGGAGACTAAATGATCTCGAAGGCATTTGAAACATTGTTTATATTGCAAAGGCTGCTGTTAATTACAAAGAAGCTTATCTATCCATTGCTGAATGGGTCCAGCAGAGCATGTACTTGAAAACACTATGTTAGGAATTAGTGTGAGACGGACTCTATGTACTTGAAAATAATAAAATAGTGTTCTATAAATAAAACTGACCTTGACCCCAATTAGTCTGAGCTAGTGGGGGTGCTGTTGTCTCCATCACCAGACATGGACTAGAGAGCTACAGGGTCCTGGGAGTCAATGCCCTCTCTCTTTCTTCTTCCTCAGGATTGGGAAGGAATTTGGAGATCCTCTAGGTCAACTTCTTTTCCTCACTTCCATCTTCCACAAATGTCCCTAACAAGGGGGCATCTGGCTTCCATTTGAACCCTTCCTGTGGCAGGGTGCTCAGTCTCCCCTGAAGCAGTCCATCCTCTTGTTGGGAAACTAATTGTCTGAAAGTTCTTCTCATCAAACTAAAATCTGCCTCCCATCAGCACTAGTGCTGCCCTCCAGAGCTGGCTCTTCTAATTGACAGCCCTTCAGATATGTGAACTTGGCCTCATGCTCTCTCTCTAGCCTAGGAGGAAATTGTCTGATAAGCTCATTCATACAGCAGGGTTAGGAATTTACAGCTTCTCTCTTTATCTATGTCCCCATTTTCTTCTGTCATTCTAGCCACTATAGGTAGCTGATGGAAGGATCTCAAACTTCCAAATCAAACCCCCAGGCACTATGGAGGTAGGCAGATTTATATGGGCCCAGGTAGTGTATATACCAGGTAGAGGAGACCATGCACATGTGGGAAGTGGGCTCAGGATAGATGCATACAAGGTAAGATTTCTATAATGCCTGGTAGAGGTTCCTTAGGGAGAAGGACCAGTGAGATTGATGGCATGGACAGGGGTTAAAGAAAAAAGAGACTGATGTCTGGGTCTCCAAATATTTTGTAATTGTCCTGGGTCAGAGATGCAGAATTGTCACCTGCACAGTTAGGGGACCTAGGTTTGAATCTTAAAATCTACTTACAACTGGTGTAACTTGGGGAAGCCAGAAGAGATCATACAACCTAGTTCTGACTTTTCTGAGCCTCAGTTTTCTCATCTGTAAATGAGGAGTTGGACTCCTAGAAAGTCCCTGAGGTCACTCCTAGTATTAAAATGAAGGTCAGAATTAAAAAGGGATAAGAAATTTCCCCAAAGCGTTCTTGAGTAGAACTCATTTAACCTTGTCTTGAAGACCTTCCATGAGAGGGACTGATTGCCTCCTGAGGGCAGCCCCCTCCATCATGGAAGAACTCTTCCACTTAAGACTAACTTGAATCTACTTCTCTGAAGCTACTACCCATTTTAGTGGGCTAGTCCCTCTCCTACAAGACTGGCACTTCATAGATTTGAAAACAGTTCTCATGTCCTCCTCAGGCCAATTCATTTTCTCTCTAGCTTAGTTCCATCAACTTATAACTTGCTCTGCAGTTCTCTCACCATCCTCTCCCTCTCCCTCTCCCCATCAGTGTCTTTCTTAAAATGGGATGCCCAGACCTGAGCATAATGCTTCAGACATCATCTGACCAGAGAAGAGCACAGTTCGACATCCTACACCTTTCTTAATGTGGTATATTTACTTCTTTTCACTGTCATATCACCCTTCTGGTTCATATTTAGCTGGTAGTGCTCTTAAACTCTACTTTGTGTGCATGTGTGTGTGTTTTTGCAAAATATTGTTGTTTAGATATACCAACTCTATTTTATAATTGTGAAGTTGATTTTTTGATCCCAAGGCAAAGATTTTACATTTGTTCTAACTAAAGTTTTATTGTAGTCAATTCAGCCTGATGCTCCAAGCTATTTTTGGATAAGGACTCTCTTCCAATGTGTTAGCTATCCCTCCCAGCTTTCTGTCATCTGTAAAGTTGACAAGAACGCCCTTTATGTTTTCATCCAAGATCATTGATAAAAATGCTGGATCCCCACGGGCCAAGGGAGATCCCTGTGATTCTATGACAAGACTGGACCTCGTCAAACTTGTGTAATCAGCAAGCTGTCACTTCAGCATCTTCTTTTCTTTCCAAGCTTTGCTAGAAGGATCCTGAAAGCCTCTGCTCTCACTCACAACTAAGTATTCTGCCTTCCATTCTCCCAGAGCACTGCCTTCTTCTGCTTTCCTAGTCTGCTGGGGTTCCTAAGGATATTAGTCCATCTAAACCTCTCCTAGGTGCATGTACATTATCCTAAGGGATGCTTGATACTTGTAGCAGAAAAAAGGAATGTATCCCCGGAGCCTCAGAGAAGCACCCAGATAGAAGAACTCTCACTGGTCATCTTGTCAAAAACTTTCCCTGTAGGTGTTGCAGTGGATACAGCATCTGGCCTGACGTCAGGAAGACCTGAGTTCAACTCCAGCCTCAGACACTTACTCTATGAGTGACCTTGGGCAAGTCACTTAGTCTTTGCCTCAGTTTTCTTAACTATAAAATGGGGATAATAATAGCACCTACCTCTCACGGTTGTTGTGAGGATAGAATGAGATAATATCTGTAAAAGCACTTAGCACAGTGCCTAAGTAATAGTAGGCACCATATAAATGTTAACTGCTATTATTGTGATTAGACCATCTAGTCCAACCTAGTACATGTCACTCCTCATCTGTAAGGTGAGGGGTTGGACTGGACTATACCTAAAGTTGCTTCTAGTCCCTAGTCTTGAGGGCAAAGGGGATAGAGACCCTGGGGATTTCACTAAGTCCTGAATTTTGTCCTCTTGGGAAATCTGGTGAAAGAGCTCTCCAAACCTACCTTCACTGTATATACATTTTTATATGCTGTTTTCCACATTATAATGTGAGCTCCTTGAGAGCAGGGACTATGTTTTGTTTTAGTTTTTGCTTTTTTTTTGTATCCTCAGAACTCTGCACCATCCCTGGCACATAGTAAGTGCTTACAAATTTGATTGACCAAGTTAATTGACTAACTGACCTCCTGAATTTAAAAAAATAATCCATCTCAATGGCCTAGGAGCATTAACATACATAATCCTAAACCAAGAAAAATCTAAATTATTTATTACTTGGTTTTGGAATCCATAATTTTCTTTTTGAGGGACAAAGAGGCTAGTAGAACATGGAGAAAGATTTACCAGCTGAAAATCTTCAGCTGAAATGCCTCTCCAGCCATGGATGGAGACCTCATTGTGCTCAAAAGGCAGCACAGCTCTGAATCTGTGGAAGTCCATCAATTCCAAATCTACCTAATAGTCCTAGTTCTTCCTGCTGAAGTTAGAGAGTCTAATCCTTATTCCATACATTGAAATGCCATGGCATAGAATGTAAATTCCTGGAGGCAGGGGAGGTTTTATTTTTGTCTTTTAACCCCTAGTACCCAGTACAGTACCCTGCCCTGTGTTAAGTAAGGTATTTAAAAAATTTTTGTTGAACTGGAAGCATAGAGCTTTAAGTTACAAAAATTCAATTTATGTTGGACAAGTGGCAAGAGAACTGAGAGCTAGGACCTTAGGCAAATTGCTCCCCAATGTGGGCTTCAGGAGCCCATGGAGCCTTATATGTAAAGTAAGGCATTCAGCTCCATAACTTTTGAAAGAGGCAATAAAACTGTAAAGGAACTATTGGACAAGAGCAAGGCAAATGTAGTCTTGATTTTTTAAAAAGGGAGAGACTATTATGGATTCCTACCAGCTTCCAGCTTTGTGCCATCCAACCAGTCTGATGAACACAATAGCTATGCCTTATCTAAGTCATTGATGATAGCAATGCTAAGACAGGACAGGGCCAAACACTGATCCTTGGGACACTCCTCTAGAGACCTTTGAAGTAGACACCAGTGAGTTTGACTTCCATTCCTAAGAAAAATTCTAGAATGGAACATTAAAGAGATGGTTAATACATATCTAAAAAAGGAAGCAATGATCACGAAGGGCTGTCATGGCTTCATCTAGGATACTAGACTCACCTTAATTATTATTTTTAAAAAATTGTTATTGTAAACCAAGAGAGAGGAACACTTTGCCTATAAAGTATCTCATACCATCATCTCCTAAAAATTGATATAGACTAGGCAATAAATGGGACTTGGAGTCAGGAAGACCAGAGTTCAAATCCTGCTTCAGACATTTTACTGGCTATGTGACCCTGGGCAAGTCACATATGTTTGCCTCAGTTTCCTCATCTGTCGACTGAACTGGAAAAAGGAAATGGCAAACTGCTTCAGTATCTCTGCCAAGAAAACCCCAAATTAGTGTCATGAAGAGTCAGACATGATTGAACAACAACACAAACCCACCAGAGTTGTCGTGAGAATCAAATGAGATAACATTTGTAATGCCGCTTTCAGATCTTAAAGTGCTGCCTTTCATCATCATCGTCGTTGTCATCATCATCATCATCACCACCATCATCACTGTCAGCAATATGATTTGATGGAGTCAGTGCAAGTGGAATAGTCATTAATGATTCATTGTCAATTTGCCAGGAGGTCTCCAGTGGAGTGTTTATAAGTGTCTTGGATAAAAGCACGAATGGCAAACTCATCATATTTGCCAATGACCCAAAAAAATCAGGATCCAAGAAGATTTTTATGGGCTAGAGCAGGGATGGGAAATCTGTGGCCTCAAGGTCACTGGTAGCTCTCTAGTTCCTCAAGGGTGACCCTTTGACGGAATCCAAACCCCTAGAAGAAAACAGTCAAAGGGCCGCACTTGAGGACCTAGAGGGTCACCTATGGTCTTGAGGCTGCAGGTTCCCCTGGCCTAGAGCATGGGGCCAATCCACTAAGATGACATTCAATAGAAGCCCTTTGAGGGCTAAGGCCATTTTACTTCTATTTTTGTACTTTCAGCACAGAGAGCAGACCCTGGCACAAAGTTGATGCTTAATAAAAAAGATTCTTAATTGAATAAGTGTGATTAAATGTAAAGCCTTCCAGTTGGGTTCAAAAACCCCAACTTGGTCAGTCCAGTCTGGGGATTTGCCCGAAAAGAAATCTGTGGATTTCAGTAGGCTACAAGCTCAATTGATGTTGGCAGGGGGATGTAGCAGACGAATTAATTTGATCTTGGGCTGAGTAATGAGAGGCAGATTCCAGGAATCAAGTGATGATAGTTCCTTTGTCCTAGACTCCATCTGGCCTTACATTCTGGATGCCACAGGTGAGGGGCATTTCCACTGGAGAGCTCCCAGTGGAGGGTAACCAGGATGACGAAGAACCTGGAGTCCGTATTGTATGAGGGATGGGGTGAAGGAACTGGGGGTGCTTAGCCTGAATAAAAGACGTGCAGGTGTGGTAGGGGAGAGGGCTCTCTTCAAGCATTTGAAAGACTGTCTCGAGGGAGAACTTTAGACTTGGTCAGCTCGGTCCCAAAGGGCAGAACCAGGAGCAAGGAAAAGTGACAAAGAGGACGATTTAGGCTTGAAGCCAGCAAAAACTTCCTAAGAATTGTTGTCCAGTTGTTTCAGTCGTGTCTGACTCTTCATGACCCCATTTCGGGTTTTCTAGGAAAGATACTGGAGTACTTTGCCATTTCTCTCTCCAACTCATTTGACAGATGAGGAAACTGAGGCAAACAGTGTGAAGTGACTTGCCCAGGGTCACACAACTCTTAAGTGACTGATTTGAACTCAGGTCTTCCTGACTCCTGGCCAGGTGCTCTATCCACTGCACTACCTAGTTGCCCCTCTGTTCCCAAATGGGATAGACTGCTGTGGAAGGAAGTGGCTTCGACTTCTTCTCAGGTCTTGGAGAAGGGGCAAGGAAGATCACTTGTCTGGAATGTTACATTGGGGATTCTTTTTTAAAATTTTTTTAGCTCTTTCTTTCTTTTTTTTTTTTTTTTTGGAGGGGGGAAGGCAAGGCAATTGGGATTAAGTGACTTGCCCAAGGTCACATGGCTAATAAGTGTTAAGTGTCTGAGGCCTGATTTGAACTCAGGTCCTCCTGACTCCAGGGCCAGTACTCTATTCACTGTACCACCTAGCCACTCCTACGTTGGGGATTCTTTTGGGGGTACAGGTTGCACTAAAGACCACTCTAAATTTTGTGATTCTGGGAGAAGTCAGACTGGGTGATCTCTAGGCTTTCTACTTTTTCCAACATTCCCTGATTCCATGATTTTGTGGCTTACTCACAGCTCTGCAAAAGCCCAGCTGTTTCCTAAAAGGATGGAAATGCATTTTTCATCTGAATTTTTCTTTCAGGGTGGAGAGGGGTGGGAAGTGTGAGAGGAGGTAGGGCGGATGCCTACTTCTCTCAAGGGATTGGCAAACCCCACTCTTTCTGGATGTCAGAAATGGGTTGAGTCCTCTGTAGAGTATTCCAAAAGTCTAAGACTTTTGGGACACCCAAGGACTCCTTTTCTTTCCATATTACCAGGACACAGAAAGCTATTATGGAAAGCACTCCAGGTTTGGAATGAGAAGATCTGAGTTCAAGGTCCAGCTTGGTCACTTCATCGCTGTGTGCCCAGAGGAGAGTCTAAGCCTCACTTTCCTTACCTGTAAAACGCAGGTCTTCATTTTTGTTCTGTTTACTTTATAAGGCTGTTCTGAAGAATGTGCTCCATAAACCATGGGATCACAGGATTATAGGTTTAGAGCTATAAAAAGTTATGTTATTGCTATGACCATATTGGGGAGGTGGCATATAAGTGTTGATAGAGGGCTAGGCTTGGAGCCAGGAGAGAGCTAGGCTCAGACACTTACTAGGTGTGTGATCCTGGGCAAGTTGCTTGACCTCTGACCCTCAGTTTGGGAATAATAACGGTGCTTACCTTCTAAGGTGATGCTAAGGATTAAGAGGGAAGATGTTGGTAAAGTGATGTGCAAACCTTGAAAAGCTTTATAAATGTCGGTTTTCATTGTTATTGTTGTCATAATAATGTTTATTCTCAATTATCCCCACTCACATCAGTTGTCCAGCTTCCTGTCCTGGTAGCAGTTTTGTGTTTCTGGCTACAGAGACCACAGAATCTTCTCACGAGGAGAAGACAAGAAGCTTAGAGAAGACAAAGATTAAAGCCATGACTTGGAGGAAAAGAATGCCCATGAAGTAAGATGGAAGGAGCAGGGCCATTTCCTTCTGGAGAAACAGTCATTGTCACTCTCCCCTGTACACATTCCCACCTCTACACCTTTGCTCACAAGCTTTCCCCTACCTAGAGCACCCTTTCTCCTCCTCTCCACCTCAGGCCCTACCCAGTTTAAACCTCAGTTCCTTTGACCTCCCAGCTGGCTCTGATCTTTCTCGTCTCTGACCTCCTTTCCCAACACTTGGAGTCAGTGCTGGTCCTGCTCACTCAGAAAGCACTAGAGTTAGAAGGGGCCTGGGAAGCCATTTAGGAGGCCCACCTTGGTGAAATGGGAAAAGCCTCTGACTTGGAGTCAGGAGACTTGACTCTTCCAAGGAGTGATCTGGGTGACCCTGGACGAGTCACTTATCTTCCTAAGCTCCACCCACACCAAGCTGCCCATTAATTATCCTAGAGATGGCAGTGGTGGGCTCTGTCATTCTAGAGGGCAGGAGAAGCGGGCTTGAGCTGCAGCGTGAGGAATCGGGCTTGGACATGGGGACAGACTTCTAGGAAAGGAACAAACACAGGCTGATGGAGAGAACAGCGCCCAAGGGAGTTCCTCTGGTGCCTTAGGGTCTGTGCAGAGACAGGGGGAGGGAGGGAATGAGCTCTCCAGTCACTTGGCAGGAGGCCAGAACTGGGTTGCATGGAGAGAGGGTGAGGTTGTTCTGTCCTGTACCTATTTACCCCTGTTCCAATGCAAGCTCCTTAAAGGAGGGCTCAGTGTTGCCTGGCCACACCCAGGGGAGGGGAGAGAGGAGAGAGGTTAATGAGCGCCCCTTTCCCCTCGCCCGGGAATCATCTGTTCACAGCTGGGAGACTGGGGTGGGGCGCCAAGCTGGTGTTCTGTCCTGGGGTTCGGTCAGTCCCTGGGCTAATCTATGGAACTGCAGATCTACCCAGGAAGTTTCTGCACTAGCGGCCCTGCCAGGTCAACTCCAATCTGCAGGAAACAGCTGCTACTCCTAGCCCCCTCCACCCCCATTCCTTCCCTCCTCACTCTCTTCAAATCCCCCAGCCACCTCAGCCCACCTTTCCCCCTCCCTCCTGTTCATAGCCCGTTACTTCTACTCATTCTTTCATTCCTGGCTTGGGAACATCCTGTACCCCAGAGCCAAGCCCCAGACACCTCACCCAGAACTCTTCATGATTGGGGCAAGGGCAGAAGGCAGAGAAACCCAGAAGAGGAGTCAGTAGTAAGCCAAGAGGATGCCCAGCCTTTTTCTTCTTGGAACCCATCTGGGCTCCAGCTGGGCACCCCTTCTTCCTGCCTCCTAAGTGCCTCCCTGCAAACATGGATCTCTCTGCTGATGTGGCTGGAGCTGGATTCAGATGGCCTCTTCTCACTCAGGATCCCCAAGGCTTTATCACCCTCCCTAATCTCTCTTCAGGTCCCTCCCCTCTTCCCTGTCTGTTGTGCCTACCCAAGACTGGCTATTTTGATGGCTCACCACCCTGCTGGTTTTTCTGGTTCCTTCCCATCCTCACCACTCTCCAGTGCTTTCATCCCTGAACCAAAAGGAAAGCTCCCTCCTCTGCCCCCCACCGAGGGGCTGGCCCCCAGATCCACTCTGCGGGCATCCGATGGCATTCCTGCCATTTCTAGCTTACATTTTCTGGACACCAGATGTATCCTCTGCTCCCTCTGCACAGGACTGAGGTGAGAGCATCAGGATACTCTGCATGCCTCCCTCCCTCCTTGCCCATCACAGCCAATGATTCTTCCCCTTCCCTGCCAGACAAGCCTCCACACCCAGCCAGGCTGATATGATGGAGAATGGCACCTTCCATCTTCTGAACATACTCAGACACAGACGCACATCTGCCCGGGAACATGCACACAGATGCCTGCTCCCATTGCATGCACAAACACACACAAAGACATGTGCCGAAGAACATGGACGTGCACACACACACATGAGTGCCACAACTGCTCATTGAGGCACATCTATCCAGTGGCATATGTTTGGTGCTGTCTTCACAGCCGCACATGGACAGTCACTAGCTTAGTGACACGGACTGAGTCACAGACCCAGCCCTCTCCCACTCCCCTCCTGGTGACACACACCTGGATCTAGCCAGAGGCACACAAATCAGTCTATCAGTGACACCCATTGGGCCACACATAGCTCCTGGGCCTGCCCAGGAACTCCTTCCTTCCCCTGTGGCCACAGGTGCTTATTGCTTCTCCCTTCCCAGCCCGCCTTTGGGAGGTACTTTACCCTGTGTGCCCCTCACCCCACCTTCAGAAGGGCCAGGGAACTGAAAGGATTTGCCTAAGGTCACGTAGCATGTTAGGGTGGGACTACAGTCCAGGTCCCCTAACCCCACCCACCTAGCAGAATTGCCTGTTAGCCGCAAGCAGGCATGCACACACATGTACTCCCTTTGCAGGTGTCCAAGCTGCCTGAGCCTTGTAGCCTGCTGAGGGGACACACCCAGAGCTAGGACCCTTTGCTCAGACATGCCGACAATGCCCACTAAACCTGGAGCAAACTCCTCACCAGCCCCAAACAGAACCTGGGATGAAAGATCACAGCCCCAGCTTTTCCCCATTCTGAGCCAAACCTTTGGGGTTGCCCAGACTAAGTCCACTGTACTCCCAAGCCCCAACCTGCAACTTTCTAGGACCTTCCCTCCCAGACTGGGGATCAGCTAAGCATGGTCCCTAGGAGGAGAAAGAGGTAACCTGCAAACAGATGATGCTGGACACCTGCCCTGAGGTGTGCTTCCAGCATCGTCCCTTTCTAGGAACCCCAGATGGAGGGCTTCTGCATGACTGGGCAGCCCTTCCCTCACTCAAGTGGCACCCTGTCCTCTGCTCAAGGGGTTTTCTGTCTGAGAAGTGCCCATCAGCGTCAGGTCAAGGAGAGTGCATCAGTAGGATGCCTATACCTTGAGAAGATCCCAGAGCTCAGAGCACAGCAGAACTTAATGATACTAAGGATGCCCCTTTACACACTCTCTCTCTCTCTCTCTCTCTCTCTCTCTCTCTCTCTCTCTCTCTCTCTCTCTCTCTCCTCTCTCTCCTTGTCACACACACACACACACACACACACACACACCCCACCTGTCCCTTCCAGTCCCTAGAAATAGGGAAATATAGACGCTGATTCTCTGAAAGGTGACCCAGGACTGTGAAGAGAGGGGAGGGATAGAGTGGGAGTGGAATGGGAATGGTGGGAGAGATGGGGACGGGACAGGGAGTATGTGGATGGGAAAGGTGGAGAGCAGGACAGGACTGGGGAGCTGATCCCCTCAGGGGTACCCTTACCTCCTTGCCTCGTGGGGTGAAGGATGGAGAGAAGGAGGAGGAAGACTCCTGGCCGGAGGGAGAGAGCTGTCCGACTCGCCATCTCTGGGAGGAAAGCCTCAGCCCTCTCTCGGGCTGTGTGTTTTATCCTCAATGCTTAATTGCTGTCTACAAGGGATGTGAGGGAAAGAGGGAGGGGGAAGAACAAGGGAGGGAGGGGGCTGTGAGATGGGGGGTGAGGGGGTGGGGGGGAAGCTCAGGACACGACGTAATTACGAAAGGGCAACACACACAAACCTCCCCAGACTGGACTATTTGGGTTTTTTTTTCTTTCTTTGCTTGCCCCCCCTTTCTCTATTGCTGTTCTCTCCAGCCCTGTCCAGGGCCCTGCCAGAAAGCAGCAGGAGGGGGGGGGGGGGGGGATGCTGCCAAAACAGCCTTCAGCAAGAGGAAAGGGGAGGGCTCTAGTCCTTGCCAAAAATCCCTGGCTCTAGCCAAGCCCTGTGATGGCCAGGCCCCAGCGCCCGCCCCACCCTGCCCCGCCCCGCCCCAACTGGGCCCCAAGCCTAGAGTCCGGGGACAAGGGCCAGCTGCCCTGAAGCCCCCCCCCAACACCCCCACTTCAGCCACCTCAGATCTGGGAGGAGCTCCCCCCTCCCCCCCACCCCCCGTTCCTAGCCCCCTTTCAGCCCCCTTCCCACTCCAGCTCATCTCAATCTCTCTCTAATCTCGTCTTCTTGTCCTGGCTGGGGAGGGGGATTTGGGGTAGGACCCGGGAAAAGCAGAGATACTGGTGGGGGGGGACCTTGGGGAAGGGGAGCCTCAGAGTCCCGTTTTCTTTGTCACCTGCTGCCATGGGGGAATGGAAGGGACAATGTCTTTGGACTTAGAGAACATGGGTTTGAGTCCTGGTGTTGCTAACTCAATACCTGTGTGTCCTTGGGATGAGAACTCCTTTCCCAGGGCCTGTTTCCTCATCTTTAAAGTGAAGAAATCAAATGACCTCTGTGGTCATTTCCATGGTTCAGTCACCCCACCATAGGTAAAGCCTATGGTGGGGTGACTGAGCAAGAGGGCAGGAGAAGAGGATATCCTGGTGTCTACAGAAAAGTGATGGCCTTGGAGCCTGTCCCAGTGGCTGTGCTTAAAGGGGTCTGGTCCTAAGGAAGAGAGGATCAGGATCTCAGGCTGGAAGGGACTTCAGATGCCATCTGGGTCCACCCCCTCGGTTTTTTACAGATTTGGAAACTGAGGCACACAGATGGGAAGTGACTTGCCCAAGGTCACACAGGTGCTGAGTTTCAGAGGTAGGATTTGAATCAAGTCATCTTCCCTCCTTGCTTAGAGCCTCTGGACTGAACTCAGAGACTGTCTCCAGGGGTCTCTCCTCTGTCCCTCTCTAAGGCTAAAGACCTTGCAGATCTCCAGAGCAGGTGTGAGGGGGTGAGCTGCAAAGCTAAGGCCAGAGTCCTTTAGTTACCACTTGTAAAAGCCCCAGTGGGAAAAGCACTGGCTGTGGCCTCACCTCCTCCCTGTGCCTCAGTTTCTCCCTCTGTAAAATGGGGGAGCACCAGACGGCCAGTGAGGCCCCTTCTAGCCCTTCAACGTTAATCCAACGACCCCACTCTCATAGCTCGGGGAGGGCCGGCCCCGGGGGCTGTGTCTCAGATGCTCCTGGTCCCCAGCTGAGTGCCCAGCCCACATCGCAGGACTCCTGCCTCCTCTCCGGCTCGCCAGCCCCCAGCTCTCCTGGCCTCGGAGCCAAGCTGTCATTTCCTTCTAGGCCAGGAGGGGGCGCCCCTGTGGTGCAGAAAAAAGTCCTCAAATCCACAGGTTCTGAGTGGAAACCAGGCTTTTTCTTTCTCAGCACCCCTGTCCCAAGTTCCAAGCAGAATTCCACATGTTTGTTTGTTAAGAAACTGGTCCCTGTATCCCTGAGCAGCCGACCTGAGGGGGGTGGGGATCAAGCCCCACCTCTGGTACTTCCTACCTGTGTGACCTTGGACAAGTCACTTAACCCCTTGGGGCCTTGGTTCCCACATCTGGAAGAAGAGAGGAGGTCAAACTAGGAGGCCGCTAAGATCCTCTGACTATGATTCTGTGATCTCCTCTGGACTGGCAGCAGCCCCAGGGCATCTGAGAGCCCCCTGTGTATTCTCTAGCCGGTCTGCCTAGCCCAGTGCTAGGAGGGCCTGGAGTGGGCGACATCCCGGGGAACCAATCCTTGCAGAGCCTGGGGATCATCAGGCCGGGGGCTTTTTGGCCTGGGAACCGGAACTCGCTTGTTTTATAAAAAAAAAAATTCATGCCTACTTCAATGTGGCTTCCTCTACTTCCACAAAGATGATTTTGGTGAGGGGTCCACAGGCTGCTCTGCACAGAGGTGCTAAGACACTCTGCTGCAGCCCACCCCCCTCTGTTATCAGGGGAGGGTCTTGGTCTCCTTCACGAAGGTCATGAGTGAGACTGAGATCTCCTCCCAGAAAACGCATAAGAAGAAAGCAGTGCTTCCCTTCTCCCCCTCCTCAACTCACTGACTGTTAGTTCTTAGAGGGCATCAGATGGAGGCGCCTGGTCCTGTGAGGCTTTTCCCAAGGGCCTGAGTCTCTGGACATTCTCTTTGGGGACTGGCTTCCTGGCTTCACCCCTAAACCTGGAGTAGCATTTCGGCTTTGCCCCCAAGTTTTTTGGGGTGCACCCTTGCTCAGAGACTAAACTCCAGACGTGGTCCCGTGGAGGCAGACGGAATGGCGCAGTAGAATGGAAAGCGTGTTGGGTTTGGAGCTCAGATCCTGATTGGCTGCTGATTACTTGCGTGACCTGGAAGGAGTTGACTTCCTGGGCTTCAGCTGTAAAATTAGGAGGCTGGACAACAGGACCCCAAGATCCCTCTCGATAGAAGGAGCCTTGTCTTCTGGAGAGACCATTGGTATGGACTCCCCATTGCTCTGGTGACCAACTCAAGTCCCACTACCTCAATTATGGAGCATTTATTAAGAGGCTGTTGTGTGCCAGGGTATGAAAAGAAAGCAAATGGTACCTTCCCTCAAGAAGTTTGTGTTCTAGCAGGAAACCTTTCCTGGACATTCCTGGAGGCCTCATACCCCATCCCGATTATTTTGTTAATACACCTCCAGCTTGTCTCCACCGTGAGGTTTCAAACTGTCCTTTAACCCATTCCAACTGCTCAATAAAGACTCTTCAAGTGACCTTAGCCCACTCATGTCTTAAGTCATAAGGTTCTAAGTCTCAGTTTTCCCACCTGTCAAATGGAGGTGATAATCCTTTCTCTCCTGAAGTTCACAGGGCTGTGTGGAGGAAAGGGATTTTGTAAAGATTGGAGCTCCAGAGATGATTGGAAACTATTATTATCCTGGATTGATTGGTTGTGAGGAAAGACAGAAAAAGAGATTTTTATGGCGTTTTCAAGGAACTAGAAGAGGTCATTAAGTCCAGCCATCTCTCCCTCCCTCTCTGTCTCTCTCCCCCCTCCTCTCTCTCTCTCTCTCTCTGTGTCTCTCTCTGTCTCTGTCTCTCTCTGTCTCTCTGTCTCTGTCTCTGTCTCTCTGTGTGTGTGTGTCTCTCTCTCATAGGTAACTATAAAAGGTTAGTTGGGGAACACAGAAAAGGCACAGGGAAAGGTTAAATTCAGGGAAGTGGCTAGATCATGACAGGGACTGTGGTGGCCTATCTTGCAGCCAGGATAGGTGTGGTCAGACACTCAGGAAGGGAGCCTAGAAGGTGGGAATCCTCTCGGGAGGAGGACCTTTTCGTTCTGGTTCATATAAAAAGAATTTTAGAATTTCCTTCTGCACTTGGGCAGTTCGGTATGACAGTGGGAGGCAGAAGGTCCATGTTCTAATTGGGACTCTGCCTCTCAGTGGCTGTGTGCTCTTGGACAAATGTCTTGGCTTCTCTGAGCCTCAGACTTCCCCTCTGTAAAACCGATGTGGGAGGGGGAGATTGGTGCTTAAATGCAATGGAAGTTAATGTCTGAGATACAGGGATGGGAGCTTAGTGCCTCCATGGGGGCAACTTCAAAGAGGGGGCGTGGCTCTGGGGATGGAGGATCCATTAGGGGTGGGAAAGGGGCTCTTAGTTCCTGAGACAGAAATAGCAATTGGGACAGGGGCTTGGTATTGGGGAAGTATGCTCAAGGAGAGGCCTCACTGCTAGGAATAGGGACTCAGGGTCAAATATGGGGGTTCAAAACTAGGAATGAGAATTCAGGGTCGGAGCTAGAAATGGGGGTTCAAGGTTAGGGCTGAAGATCAGGACTCAGTGTTGGGAACAGGGCTCAGAATTGAGGGTGGAGGGTCAGTTTCAGGGACTGACAGTGTTGGGGATTCAAGATAGGGAGAGGGACTCAGAGTTAAGGACAGTGCCCCAGACCAGGAATGGGGGATGGAGGCCAAAGTGGGTGCTCAATGTCAGAGATGGAGCTCCAGGTCAGAGATAGGGGCATAAGGTTGAGGATGGAGGGCTTGGGTAGCGCAGAGGGTAGAAGATTCATTAATTCCTCTGCTCTTTCATTCCCTGTCTCTGCAAACATGCTTCCCCCTGGCCCCTATCCTGGGATAAAGGTTAGGGGACTGTCGAGAAGGGAAAACAGGAAGAGGGTAAAATGAGTTAGTGCTGGAGAAGGGAGAGGGCCCGGCTTTGTTGGCCGCCTAGAGCAGGAACAGGCTGACGGGCCCCCAAACCACAGTCAGGGCTGAGCATTTATTGATTCCAGGACTTGGAGCGAGTCAGGGAGACGGTGAGAGGAGGCTGGGTGGAGGGGCAGGTTGGAGTCTGCCTGGGCTTAGGGGCCAGGCGCAGGGGCAGCCCCTCCACTCCCTGCCCATGGCTCACCAGCCCCCTTCTCTCTCTCTCCCCTCCTGGTTTTCTGCTCCTATGCACACTCGGACCCAGCACAGGGCAAGGAGTCCTTAGGAGGGAGAGCCTAGCAGACAACGAGTTTAGATCCCAACTTTGCCCCTTACTCTGCTGGGGCAGGCTTCCTCTCCCCTCTGGGCCTCAGTTTCCTCATCTGAAAAGTGAGAATGAGGGGGCTGGACCAGGTCTCTAAGGTTCTTTCCAGCCACAACAGCAATAGCAGCGCTGTGAGGAAGGTGCTGTTCTTTTTAAAGGATGAGGAAGCCATCTCCTCCTTTGTATAAACCTTTCCTCTCTGGGTCCTTTGTATACTGGGATGCTGGGTCAGGGAGAGATGGCCCTGGGTGAGGATGTGGGACCTGGGCCTTCTCTTTGGCTAACTGGCCTAGGATCCCCAGGCCCAGGCCTGTCCCACAGAGGATCTTCCTTAGGGACTAGCTACCTGACCACAGACCCTACATAAGGATCCCACAAGCAAAAAGCCAGAGCAAAAAGCCAGAGGGCCATGGGAGGGCGTTGGCTCAGCATCTCATGGCTCAAAGGAGACTCCCAGGCCACTGAGTCCAACCCCATATGACCTAGATCCCCAAGTCACGGGTATAGCTAGAGGGGACCCCAAGGGAGGTAGAGAGACAGGGACCCCAAGGCTGCATTAAATACTTGCTATGTGCTTGCAGGAGATAGAAAGCCAGCTTGTACTCCGGGAAGGCCTCCGTCCAAGTACTTACTGCCTTTGTGACCCAGGACAAGAACCTTGTCAGCATTCTCTCCAAGACAATCTGGGACTCAGCTGCAGGGTGTTACTCACCTACAGGGGGTGTGGTGAATAGACGGCCAGCCTTGGAGTCAGGAGGACTTGAATTCAAATTTGGTCTCAGATACTTACTAGCTGTGTGACCTTGGGCAAGTCACTTCATCCAATTTGCCTCAGTTTCCTCCTCTGTCAAATGAGCTGGAGAAGGAAATGGCAAGCCACTCCAGAATCTTTGCCAAGAATCAGACATGACTGGGATGACTGAACATTACCAACAACAAAACTCACTTACGGGGAGATGATGTACTCAGTAACAGGGACAGAGCCAAAAGTGAGGCCGAGCTTGTCTTAGGGGGCTCCCCACTCTCACAGGGAGGGGGCAATATGTGGAGGACAGTGATGGCCCAGATAAGGACCAGCAGGGAGTGGGTCACTGGAGAGCAGGATCAATAACACTATCACTTTGTATAAAGCCGGAGGCAGATGCTTTCTGGGGGTGGGGGGGTGAGTGAGAACGTGAGGACTGGGTGAGGTGTGGAGCATCCCTAGCCTTGACCCTAACTCTCATTACATTCCCAGTCTGGGGCTGGCTTGATACACTGCACTAGACGAATTTAGCTAGGCCACTTATTAGCTATGTGGTCTCTGGGGAAGTTGCTTCCTTACAGGGGACCCTGGTTTCCTCATCTGTAACACAGGAGCCTTGGAGTAGATGATTTCCAGGCTCTAATTCCTAACCTTCTTTTTCTTTCTCTGTACATGCTAGATACGAGGTAATTGTGGGGAGCCCTAACAGCCGGGAAGACTGAGTTCAGGAAAGGCCTCATGCAGGTGGCATTGGAGGGTGGGCTTTGGGCTTCAAGTGAACACTAGAAAGCCTTTCCATCAAACATCTCATTTTCTAGAAGAGGAAACAGCCTGGAGAGGAGAAGGTGTGACTAGCAGAGTCAGGAGGAGAGCCAGGGGCTGCTGACTCCTAGGGAGGTTTTCACTTAACTGTATAACTAACATAAGAGCATTAATGAAACAAAGACTTGTTCTTCTACCCCCAAAGGGACCATCTAGTGTCCCATTAGAAGAGTCACTTTTCCTGTCCACAGGCCGCTCCTCTAACTCTGGTTATAAATGGAATTCTCATCCTGGTCAAAGCTTGCCCTCCAGCTGAACTCACATGTGGATGGGGCAGCAGAGGCTCAACAGACAGATCAGAGGTGTCTTGGACTTGCTGAAGGTGGGGCTTGTGCAGGCAGGAAGGATGCTCAGGGAGCCAGTGACCAGCAGGGACATCTTCAGGGCTGCTGACATCTTGGAATGCTGCCCCCTTCTCCCTGTAAAGCAGCCAAGGTCCCTTGACCTCTTGCACCCCTCTCCCCATTTCTCCATTCCTGATACAGGAAATCAGGCCACTCCTCATTCCTTATTTAGCAGGTTTGTCTCGCCTTGGGGCCCCAGAATAAGCTCCTCAAGTGCCCCCCTGAACTTGCATTCATGCTATTATTTCTACTTCCTCTGTCCCCCCCCCCCCCCCCCCGTTCCCCATCCACTGCCTCTCTGCAATTCCATTTACCTTCATATCAATCCTCCTTGTCTTTGGCCCACCTCAATTCCTACCTCCTCAAGCTCTGGTCTGGGGCCTTATCTTGGGAAGCAGTGACCCTGGAGGCCCATAGAGGCCATCATAACCTAAATTGGGGAGGACCATAAAAATCAAAGCCTTGTAAACTAGGGGTCATCAAGCCGGGGTCAGAAAGGTTAAGTGTCAGTTAGAAAAGTGTCTGAGGCAGGATTTGAACTCAGGTCTTCCTGGTTCCAAGTCCAGAACTTTATCCAGTATATGGGTCTGATGAAGGATGCTATATCTTCTGAAGATGAGCCTGGCTTAATTTGGAGAATGTCTTTTAACAAACACCCCATCACTCTTTCCACTCTCCGACTTGATTATTTTATGAGTGGTGATGCTAGCAACTCCCTTTAACCCCTTCAGGCTTCCGTTTCTTCAAGGAGGTTGGACTGAAGGACCATCATACTGGAAGCTTCCTGAGGGCAGGCGCCCCCCTTTCCTCCTGCCCCCAGAGCCTGGCAGGATGGTGGGATTGAAGGGCAGACCTACTCCTGGGGGGAATGACTGATCTCAGAACCCCTCAGGGACCTGGGGCCAAGAAGGGAGGCCCACCTGGCCGCCCCTCTCACTCCCTCGGAATGCTGTCAGGCTCCCCATACACTCCTTTAACCTCCCCCCGCCTTGCCAAACAGCTGTGCTGCCCCACCCTCATCTCTTCCCGCACTCTCCGTGCTCCAGAATCTTTCCAAGGGCTGTGAAGGCCCGGGAATGCTGTGGGGAGGCCAGCTACTGCCTGAAGTTTGATCTCAGTATCCCCCTCCACACCACGCTCTGCCTCTCCCCAGGGACCACCCGCCCTGAGCATTCATTCATTCCTGTTGCCCCCCCCATCCTCCACTTCATCTTTCCCTGAAAATCCCAGGCACAGAATCAGTCTTAGGCCCAAGTAGGGGACTAATTAAAGTGGATGGAACTGGTAAGGCTAGCCAGGATGTAGGGGGAAAGGGCTGGTGTTGGCATTGGAAAAGTTGGGGTACAACCTGGCACCTGGGGGCTGACCTGTGACTTCAGGCAGGTCACTCTGATGGCCACAGAATAACATTCAATGGATTCCTTGGGTTGCATGGGCTAAGAATTCATTAGCTAGTAGCTAGCCTGTGGGTCCCTGGGAAGGAGTGAGAGGCAGAGGGTACCCAGAAACTGTCTGCAGCACTGAGCTAGTTTGAAGCCCCCCTGGATTTTATTGGTATTTGAAAAATATTTCACCTCTTTGAGATGAAGAGGAGTGGGACGGAATAATGGAAAGGACTGAGTTTGGAGTCAGCAATCCTGGCTCCCCTATTTATTACCTGGGTGATCAGTCAATCAGCAGGCACTTATTAAGCTTTGCCAAGAAAACCCCAAAAGGGTTGGACATAGATTAAAGGACTGAACGACAAATTTGTTGGAGCTGGGAGCAGTAGCTAGAGTGCTGGGCCTGGAGTAGGAGGATCTGAGTTCCAGTCTGACCTCAGACACTGAATGGCTGTGTGACCCTGGGCAAGTCACTTAACCTTGTTTGCCTCAGTTTCCTCATCTGTAAAATGAGTTGGAGAAGGAAATGGCAAACTACTCCAGTATCTCTGCCAAGAAAACCCCAAAAGAGGTCATGAAGAGTTGGATATGGACATGACTCAACCACAGCAATGTGTTGGAGCTGGTATTACAAATACAAAGATTTAACCAATTTCTATACTTAAGGAGTTTAACCTTCCCTGGTCTCAGTTTCCCTATCGGGAAAATGAGGAGTTGGAAAGGCCTCTGAGGTCACTTCTTCCAAGTCTACATTTGTGATTCTAAGTCATATGACACTGGGCCTCGGTTTCCCTATTTGTAAAGTGAGAGGGTTGATTAAATGACACCTTGCAGCTCATCATCTACATTCCTATTCTAAAGTCAGTTTCCCTGCCTGTAAAATGAAGGGATGAGGCCCCTTCCAGCTCCAGAGCCAGGATCCTAGTCCTTCAGGCCCTTCCATACTGCTGGGGTAGCTCAGACTGAGCCTTTCTTGCCTTCCCTTCTGGGAGCTACAAATGTTCCAGACCAAGAATTATTTCTTCTAGCATTCACTGGCTAAGCTGCCTCTTCCATGAAAACCTCCAAGCTCCCCAGAGCAGCTTCGAGAGATTGGGACAATCACCTATAAATGTCCACTTAACGGTCATTACTCTGACTACGAGATCCTTGTCCAGTGACCAAAGACATCCTGGAGGAATTGAGTCATACCATTACTGACAATCTCACTGTAAATGAAAAGATAGGCCACAGGACCGTCTCAGAGAGGCAAACAAAGGAGTTGGTGGAGTTGTTTTCATTGTGTGTCCAAAGGCAACCAGAGTATCATTTCATCTTGCCAAACAGCCAACCTGCCTTCAGTGTTTGTATCCTCAGTTGTAGAGGGTGAAGAGGCAGATGAATTCTCTAAAGTGCTTAATATTACTTCTCAAAGTAAACCAACACACACCTTAATGCTCCAGTGCAGAAGTGAACATAGAAAAGGATGGAAAAAAGTAGTGTTGGAAAATACGGTTCAGGAGCTGGAAATCAGAGTCTAAGGGCTTTTAGTAAACCAAGAGATCTCATACTTAGGTATCATGAATCCTTTCTTCAAGATGTGAGTTGGAAACTTCTATACGTGGTGAGCATTGAAGAATATTACCTACCATACACCCAATAAGAAACGGATTGTATCTTAAAAGGCAGAAAAACACTGGCAAAAGGTGTGGCAGCCTTTTCTGAATCTGCAGTTTGTGTGCACAGCCAGATCGTGGACTGGATAAGGCAAAGATAAAAATCAGCACCAAGTTAGAAGAGATGTTAAAAGTGTCCAATTAAAACGATTCTACCCTAATCTATTCAAATATGCTACTGGTGGCAGAAAGTGGGATGTGGAGAAAGGAACAGACATTGACCCAGACTATAGCAAAGCAATGTCTTTTAATACTTTTCATTTTTTGCCAGTGCATGCAATAACAATGTTTAACATTTGTTTTTTTTTTAAATGTTGAGTTCTAAATTCCTTTCCTCTGTTCCTACCTCCTTCCTGAGATAGTAAGCGATTTGAGGTATACTATTCATATACAATCATGCAAAATTTATGCATTGCTTCTTACATCAAGCCTTTTCTGCTCTTTCCAAAGTGTTTGTGCCTTCTACCTACCTATCTTTTATTTAGCTTCCTTGTATTTATTTTTATTGATTTTATTTATATTTATGCCACATATATTTATATGTTTTCCCCTTGTTAGAATGTAAGCTTTTTGGGAATTGAGGTTGATTATGTCTGTATTTGTAATCCCAGAACCAACATATTCCTAAGCCATTTCATTTCAGTTGTGATTGACTCTTCATGACCCCATTTAGGGTTTTCTTGGCAAAGATACTGTAGTGGTTCGACATTTCTTTCTCCAGTTCATTTTACACATAAGGAAACTGAAGCAAACAGGGTAAAGTGACTTGCCCAAGGTCACAAAGCCAGTAAGTGTCTGAGGCCAGATTTGAATTTAGGAAGATAAGCCTTCCTGACTTTAGTCTAGCACTCTATCCATTGAACCACCTAGCTACCCATTCCTAGTACACAGTGGTGCTTAATAAGTGGTTGTTAATTCTATAACCATTGTGAAGCAATCACCACAGTGGAGAGGTCATCAGAGTCCAGAAACCAGTTCACTTAGCAGACATTTGATATCTTTGCTAAATGGAGAGGAAACAACAGTTTATAATATAGACCAATTTGCAAAATTCACAGAAGAGGATGTTGGAAGATTATGAGCAGCATTATCCCACAAAACAGCAAACAGTGATCAAGTAAACATAAGTTTGGAGCAAACTTGGCATGAGACTTAATTAAGCTAGATCATCCTAAGAGAATTCACAGATGAAACTGGAAGACAGTAAGTAGATAAAAAATGGAAAAGATCTGCCAGCGTTTGTATAACAAATGTCTTCTTCGTCAGTGATAGTGGATCCATTCATCACATTTGGATTTTACCAGCTCAGTCCCTGATGAGAAGGTGTAATGATGCAGAAGAAAATGAAAACAGAAATGGCAGCTGGACCAGACCAAGTAGAAATAGAGGAAACCTGTGACAGATTACAGAATTTTCAGGGCATTTGATGGATTTATTCTCAAGATTTCTGAAAGAGAAGACAACAAATGATTGGGAAAGTATCTATCACTTCTGAAAAAAAGAAATGAAGAGCGTTAATAGTGACCTAGCCATATATTGGTTTTCTAACATCTATAAAATCCTCCTGAGAATGGCCAATGCATCTATTTGGTAAAATTCAAACTCTGAGAATGCAAGGATCATTTCCTTTTTGTCTTTGAATTCCCAGCTCCTAACACAGTATCTGGCACACAGTAGGCTCTTAATAAATACTTGTTGTTCAATTGATAGAGTGTATGCTTAAAATATGAGGAGGAAACATAGTCTTTTGTAATCAATATTCCACAGTAGATTACGTCTTTACATTCATATAATTGACTGAAGTGTTGAGAAGATAAGATTCTATTCTATTTATTGTTTGCAGATTAAAAAAAAGATTTGACTGAGTAGAGTAAAATAAATCTAAAAACCTCTCTGCTATTATGGTGTCTCCCATGCAAATGGTAAGATAATTATGACTGCTTGTTAGATACCTCTACAGAGATAAATTTGTTTGATGATCCTAAAATTATTAGGCACATAATGCTTAATAAATGCTCTTTGTCTATATGCCTATCCATCCATCCATCTGTCTATCCGTCTGTCCATCTGTCTGTCTGTCTGTCTATCTACATATCTATCAGACACTGCAGAGATGGACAGCAAGTTGGACCTAAATATGAAAAGGAAGAAAGGAGCAGTCTAGATTGCTTTCAGAAAATTTCCCAACTTTCTCCCTCAAACAAAAGCTCCCTCCCCTCCAAAATCATTCTCCTTCCAGGAAGATGACATAGCTATGAATTATGGAGCAAAACCCCCACCATCTCTGAAGAATCAACATGGCAGGTCTTCGAAGGTTGCCTGGGATCTTGCCTATAGTTAGTGCTTAATAAATTCTTTTTCATTGAATTTAATGATGGATATGAACAGGCTGTAGCAGAGAATTAGCCACAACTTATGGGCAAGAATCCTAGGATCAGAGGGTCATAGGGTCATGGGGTCATGGGCTTAGAGTTGACCTTTCCTTGGAGATCGTCAAGTCCAATTCCATCTTACAGGAGAAGAAAGTGAGGTCCATGGAGGTGAAGCCACTAATCTTACTTGCCTAAGGTCATGAGTAAGATCGCAAAAACTTTAACCCACGTCTTAAGTGTCCTAATACTTGGTCATTTCCATTGTGCCATGAACTCTCTTTAAAGATGTCATCAGAACAGGAGGCAGCTAGTAGGCACCATAGTGCGCAGAGTGCTGGGTCTGAATTTGATTCCAGCCTCATATTGTGTGACTTTCTGGACAAGTCACTTAACCTCTGCCTACCTCAATTTCTCATCTGCAAAATGGGGATAATAATAGGACTTAGCCCACAGAATTGTTGTGAAGACCCAATGAGATAATATTTACAAAGCCTGTAGCATCTGGCATATAAAAGGCACTACATAAATGTTTATTGCCTTTCTTTCCCCTCCCCCCCTTGCCCTTCCCGACCCCAACCCCGACCCCATTGTTATACATGAAGAGTAAAGAATAATGGGTCGCAGCACTTGTGTGACATTGGTAGCCCTCACTGCTAAAAGACCCTTGTTGTGTTTGGCCAACTTCCTTTGGACGATGGAGATTCAGGCTGGCAGAGTGGATGGAGAGCTGGCCATATAGCCAGGCAGATCAGGTTCAAGTCTTGCCTCTGACTTGTATGAGTTATGCAACCCTGAATAACCTTTCAGCTCTCAAGACAACTCTCTAAGACTATTAAGTTGTCCATCTGTATTGGGAGAGGGAGTTTTCTCACCTGGAGTTCCCTAAACCAAAGAAATCACAGGTTGAGTAAAAACAGTAATGATAATGATACACGGACACAAAGGCATGAAATTCCTCATCAGCAGAAAGGACAGGAACCGTCTCCCTGACCTGACCATCCCCTGCAGGGACCCAGGGACACGCTCAGCAGGGATGCTGCCTTCTGAGAACGTCCCCTCTGGGCAAGGAGAATCTCCAGCGAAGAAGTCTGTTATCACGTTGTTTACACAGAGTGAAGTGCTGTGAGTGAGCTCATCTGCACTCATCCAGGGAGGAGGCACCTCGCACTCCAGGGGATGGAGAAGCACTGGGTCTGATGTCAGGCAGCCAGCTTTGCTTTCAGATTCTGGGAGGAAGCATCCTCCCTTTGGAGTGCTATGATTTATAATGGCCAGCCTGGGGCTGCTCCCAGCTATACACATCCACGGACACCCCCCCACACCCCCATGCCCCCATACACACACACACACACACATATGCACACATATGTTCCTTGTGTTTAGTGCTGCTTTCCCCCTCTAGTTCTTTCTATTTAGAGACCCTCTCTTGATGTGCGCAACTCAGATGCTCTATCTGCCTTGACCTACCTAGTGAGACTCAGATCAAGTCAGAGACTATCTGGCTGCAACTCCCCTTAACTTAGTTAAAAACCTGTCTGTTACAGTGAAGGGAGGATGCCAGTAATATTTGGCATTTCTATAGTTCTTTGTATAGATCTAGAACCAGAAGGGACCTCAAAGATCAACCTCCTCATTTTATAAATGAACAAACTGATGCCTTGAGAGGTTAAGTGAGTTGTCCAGGTCACCCAGATTTAAAGTTTGCAAAAATATTTTACCTATATGTAACAGGACTGATTGGGGGTTCCTCTCCTAGACTGGGGCATCTCCCATGGAATCGGGCATGAGTTATGGTCTCCTTCTGTGGGACATGTTCTTATCAACCTCAATCATCGACCCTCCCTTTGTTCTTGCTGGAAGCTCAAAGGATGGTGAAGACAGAGAGAGAGAGAGAGAGAGAGAGAGAGAGAGAGAGAGAGAGAGAGAGAGAGAGACAGACACAGACAGACAGAGACAGAGACAGAGAGACAGAGAGAGAGACAGAGAGAGAGACAGAGAGAGAGACAGAGAGAGAGAGAGAGAGAGAGAGAGAGAGAGAGAGAGAGAGAGAGAGAGAGAGAGAGAGAGAGAGAGAGAGAAGGGCAGAATTGGTTCTCCTGAGCTGCCTCATGGGGCACAGCTCTTCCAACTATCTCTGATGAGGCTGGATGCTTCTCTGAGAGTGGGATTTTGGACTCCAGAGGGGTCAGGATTCTTGAAGCCCCTGCAATGGCCAGCCTGCTCCAGTTATGCTGAGCTCAGCTGGTCAGACGGAAGAGGAAAGAAGATGCAGAGAAAATACACTGGGGTGGGAGGAAGGGAACCACCCCCACCTGGAGGAAAGGGGGGATTGAGAGTGGCTGATGGCTCAAGGGGGAGGCAGGGCCCCATGCAGGGCTTGGCAGGATCCCGGAGACCTGGGCGTGCTGGAAAGCTGAGCCAGGTGTGGGAAAAGGAATGGAGTCAGGAGGAGGTAGGAGGCCGTGAGCTGGCAGGAGGGCACAGGATTGAGGAAACAAGGGGAGGAAAGCAAATCAAAGACGCCCCAGAGCTGAGCTCATGCCGTATCTTATTTCGTGCACATTTCTGTATTAAGCCTACCCAGACCCACATTCAGCCAGAGGCTGCTTGGCCTGGGGCACAGTCAGAGCATGGGTGAGAGTGAACTGGGGACAACAATCTGTATTTAATGGTTTCTAGACCCAGGCATAGGCAGAATACTAGGCATGGCTTGGCCATGGGCTGAGCCCCAAGACCAGTCATAGACTGACCTCTAATCCCAAGCACAGACTGACTCCAAATCCTGACCAACCATCTCACATATGTTCAGTGCACTCCATCCCTGGGGTTGGAAAAATAGCTCCCGTCTAATCTCCTAATGCTGGAGCACTAGGAATATTTACTCTTAAAATGAGAGGTGTGCTGATAAGATAATGAAACTGGTTTTATAACAAACAAGAGCATATCCAAAGCAGTGTGGTCTTCCTCTCCTCAATCCTGGAGAAGGAGCATCCCAGGTCAGCTAGTCCAACCCCCTCATTATGCAAATGGAGAAACTGAGGCCTGGGGAGATTAAGGGACTTGACCAAGGTCATCCAAAGAGAAAATTTATTAGAGGCAGGGTCTGAACAATGCTCTTTCCATTGTAGCATGGGTGCAGAATGGCTGAGAAAGTCCCTCTAAATTCTATTATCTGGTGGGCATTTGTGGGAGGTTCTTTTTGGACAATCAGGACACATTCTGTTACATTTGTCCCCGACGTTGTCTTCTTTTGAGACTTGAAAACGGCTGTTAGGCGATAAAATGAAACAAACAGTATACTAGTGGGAGCAGAGAAGGGAGATTGTGAAGGAAAGACACGGAGGTCTTTGTGTGACTCAAGACCCCAAGCACAGCTCTGTGAAAGGATTTCGTGGTTCTGTGGCCAATGCTAGTAGTATTCAGCCCCACAAGGAGGCTGCATGGAAAGCTCTCTCTTTCAAATCACCTTTTATTTCACTCTTTGAACCTAGAACCCTAGAACCTCACTGCAACCTGAGCAGACTACAAGCTCTTTGAGGACAGGGGCATGTTTCATTTTTGTCTCTATACAGGGAAGTGGTCGTTTTCTTCTGGCTAGACAATATATAGCACCAAAGCCAAGGGTTTTTTTGTTTTATTTTATTTTGTTTTTGTTTTTCTTCTTCTAATGCCAGACATTTAATAAGAGCAAGCAGAGGGTTCTTTAGTCATAGCCTGAGGCTATAAACCATTAAATCAACAAAAGGGCTAACAAAGCCCAGGGAAAGTGCTCCCAAGTTAAGATTGAATCCTTCTCGATCCCTTGAATCTGGGGCAGAAACACAGTCGCTTCCCAGACTCTGATTTAAGCTTAGAAATTCCTCACCACTCTTGCTTGGGCAGCATCTGCATCTCAGAATCTGTGGGTTTCTTTTAAGACTCAGTTCAAGTACCAGCTCCTCCAGGAAGTTTTTTCTCATCTCCCCAGCTGCTAGTGCTTCCCCTCTAAGGTTACCTTCCATCTAATCATTCAATTTGTCTTCTATATTCTGATTTCTATTTTGCTATTTTTCTATTTTGCTGCCCCCATTAGAACATAAGCTCTCTGGGGGTAGGGACTACTTTTACATTTATTTTGTAGCCTCAGTGCCTAACATAGGGTATGTAGTGCTTAATAAATGCTAATTGATTAATTAGTCCCCTTATTGCAATTCTAGTTTTCTCAAAGCCCTTTTCAGGGGATTGTTCTAAAACCTCTTGTAGTAACTGTGGAAGCTACAAAGTTCATTTCAGTCTTATAATTATCTCTAGCTCAGAGTGAATTTGAGTTAGAATGAAAGCTGGATAAAGGAGGTAAGGTCACACTGTCTTTCACTCTCTTGGGCTACATTCCTACCTTTATTATACAGACATGATGCCTGCATTGAAATGGGCATAGGCCAAACTGAGAAGTGTGGCATGATGGACGTGAGCCAGGATAGATCTGTCATGGCAGTTCCGATTTATTGATCAGAGGGCAGGGTTTATATAATGAGCGTAAAGCAATTCTCTCTTAGGTTCCCATGAGAAAATGTTTAATGTCCTTGTTCATTGACTTACGTCTGTATGTTTTAATGTCCTTGTTCACTTACATACACCCATGTTTTAATGACCTTGTTCCTTGCATGCATCTATGTCTGAGTCACTGCTTGGTTATCTTGTCCTAAACTCCTGCAAGTCAGGAAGAGAAGGTGAGCCAATCTTAAGACATAATATAGCCCTCACAGGGAGCCGGCTTGGGAGAAATCCTGGACCAGACTCTTCCCATGTATGGACCAGGTCAGAGACCGGCCCTCTACACAGGCATACACACATACATATGTGTCCTTGCAAGGATACATTTATATATATTATAGAAAATATATGTTATATAAAGTATAAATTGTCTTATTTTTTACATATTTTATGAAACCTATTTTATTACACATTTATATATATTACACTATATGTATGTAAATATATGTGTATGCATATATATATATATATATATATATATATATATATATATATATATATATATGTCAGCAGTAAAGAAAAAAAAAGCAAACATCTTCCAATGTGACTTGGCTTTGCTGATGTACCTTCCGATGGAGGGCATTCATTCCGGGACAATGTGAGCAAAAATACAGAGATGGTGGGGTGGGGGTGAGGAAGAGCTAGTTGGTTTGGGGTCATCCTAGAGCACGGATTCTTAACTTGGAGCCTATGAATTTGTTTTTCAAAAAATATTTTGATAATTGTATTTTAGTATGATTGATTTCCTTTGTAATTCTATGCATTGCATTTTATGCATTTAAAAATGGGATTCTGAGAAAGAGTCCATAAGCTTTGCCAGATTCTGCCAGAGGGGTCCATGACACAAAAAGGGAGGAGCGCCCTGTCCTAGCCTCTTTCCTTTACTTCCTGCCTCATAGTTGATCAGTTGCTAAGTCTTATCCATTGCACTTCCATGACATCTCTTGCCTCTGTCCCCTTCTCTCCACTCACATGGCTGCTACCTTAGCTTAGGCTTCCTCGCTTCTCTCCTCCACTTCTCTGCCTCCATTCTCCACTATCCACCCTCCACCCAACTGCCAGAATAATCTTCTCAAGACACAGGTTTGACCTCCTTAAAAATCTGTGGTGGTGGACCCTTTCCCCCAAGATGGAGCCGAAGACGAAGAAGGAAGCCGTTGTCCCCCCCCCAAGACAGAAGCCAAGTCCAAGGCTTTGAAGGCCAAGAAGGCGGTGTTGAAGGGTGTCCACAGCCACAAAAAGAAGAAGATCAGAACATCCCCCACCTTCAGGAGACCCAAGACCCTGAAGCCCTGAAGGCAGCCCAAATACCCTCGGAAGAGCGCCCCTCACCAGAACAAGCTCGATCATTATGCCATCATTAAGTTTCCTTTGACCACTGAGTCTGCTAGGAAGAAGATTGAGGACAACAACATCCTAGTCTTCATTGTGGATGTCAAGGCCAATAAGCATCAGATCAAACAGGCTGTAAAGAAGCTGTATGACATCGACATGGCCAAGGTCAACACACTGATCTGGCCTGATGGAGAGAAGAAGGCCTATGTCCGTCTTGCTCCAGACTATGATGCTTTAGATGTTGCCAACAAAACTGGAATCATCTAACTTCTTGTGTTCAGCTGTGTCCTGTTCCACCTACAATAAAAAGTTTTCCAGAATAAAAAAAAAATCTGTGGTGGTTCCCCATCCCTCCAGGATAAAATATTGTCCCTTCACAATCTGGCTCTGACTTGCTTTTCCAGATTTGTTCCTATTATTTCTCTTTCATACATTATTCCGGTCAAACTAGAATATTGTTTCTTGCTCTTGTCCTGTCTTCTCTTGCCTCTGGGTATTCACACATGTTCTTCCCCAAACCTGAGGGATAGGAACATATTTGACAGAAAATATGATCAATTTATCCTCTTCCATGATTTACTTCCTTTTATCCATTGAACTGAGAAGCTAGGTGGATAGAGCACTGGGTTTGGAGTCAGGAAGACCAGAGTTCTAATTTGGCCTCAGACCCTCACTAGATATGTGACCCTGGGCAAGTCGTTTAACCCTGTTTCCCTCAGTTTCTTTATCTGTAAAATGAACTGGAGAAGGAAATGGCAAACTTGTTCTAGTATCTTTGCCAAGAAAATCCCAAATGGAGTTGTGGAGAGTTGGACACGACTGAAACAATTAAGCAATATCCATTGAATTAGGCATCTGTGGTCCAGTGTATTAAGAGTCACCTTCGGGGCGGCTAGGTGGTTCAGTGAATAGATCACTAGTCCTGGAGTCAGGAGGACCTGAGTTCAAATTTGACCTCAGACACTTAACACAAAAACTACCCTATGACCTTGAGTAAGTCACTTAACCCCAACTGCCCTCAAAAAAAGCAAAAAAAAAAAAATCCACCCTCTGAGTACAGAAGTTCCTTATGCAAACGGCATCACAGATGTGTTTAAAGAAGAGATCTATTAGATCATAAACTCCTATCAGAAGAGTGAGTGTATGTCCCCTCTGTCATTGCCTTCCCACCCCATGACACCATGACACAGAACTTTGCTCATAGTCAATACTTAATACATGCTTGTCGTAGAGTCATATGAAGTGGTCGGGTATTATCATTCCCATTTTATAGATATGAAAACTGAGACCCAGGAAAAATGAGGACTTGCCTAAGGTCATAGGGTTTGCCATGGGTCAGTCAACTCATCTTTATTACATGTTTTCTATGTTACAGTACTATGTGCCAAACCCTGGGGATTTTTGCAAGAAAGGGAAAACAGGCTACCTGCCTTCAAGAAGCTTGCATTCTAGAGAGGGAGACAACATGCAAATAGCCATGTGTATGCACGATAGATCCAACTGTAGATGGAAGGTGTTGGAGAACAGGAAAGCTCAGATGTGAGCTGAATGTTCAAGGAAGCATGGAGGTGGAGGAGGGGAGAAGGGAGGGCCTTCAAGGCATCAGGACAGCCAGGGAAGAGGGACTAAGTTGGGTGGTGATGGGGCGTTTTGTGTGAGGAGCCTCCAGTAGGCTGGTGCACCTGGATCATACATGGAGGGATGCAAAGTTGAAGAAAAATCAGAGAGAAGGGAAGGGGTCAGAGGATTTTATAACTGATCCTGGAGGTAATAGATAGTTACCAAGGATACCCACTCAGATCAGAGTTTAGATCTAACAGGGACCTCAGAAGCCACCAATTCCAGCCCCATCATTTTACACAGGAAGAAACTAAAGCCAAGAGCATAAGTGACTTACCCAGTGTCATACAGCTAAGAAGGGTCCAAAGGGTGATTTGAAACCAGGTTTTTCTGACTCCAGGTTCAGTTCTCTACACACTAAACTCTACTCCCTCTTCTACAGTAAAGAGAGGATTGACCATTCTTGAGCATGCGTTGAGTTAAAAAGTACAAATCAACTTTTGTCAGAATAGGGGCCCCAGTGACCTGAGAAGCTTTCTTTAAGTCCATGCTTTTTGGATAAATGGGACAAGTCCTCAGTGAAGGCCCCTTGCTCTCTTGGAACCAATGGACAGGAACTGTTGTTCTTTGGTTTCTGAGTTTCTTTTAATATACATCCCAGGATATGACATCAATATATAACACAGGTGTGAGTCATGGTAGAAATGCAAGACCACCAACAATGCAGGTGTTTCCCTGGTTCTGCAATCCTTTCTTAATTTTTTACTACAATAGTACTTCATGCTTCTTTTAACTTTTCCAGAACCAAAGGCATGTATAGAGGGTGAGGGGCATGTCCTAGTGTGCCCTTAGAGGGGAAGGGCCAACGGTGGTGCTGGCACACCTGGCCTGTGATCCATGTATAAGACCCATGCCAATTTCCAGAACCAAGATGGCTGGTTTCAAGATCACCAGCCTCAGAAGACATTGTCTTATATAGGCCTATTTCCAATTCCCAGCTCTGGGAAGGGATTAGAAGCAGCTGCTCCTGCAACCACACCTACACATTGGTTTCCTGCCTCCGATGTTCCCACCCTATTGTGTCATCCCCAGGACATGGCCACCCCCGCATCCCGCAGCTGAGCTGTGCCCAGCAGAGACAAGGACCACCACCCCTTTGGCTGAAGCATCCTGGCTGCAGGGGTAGCATTAACTTCTCATATTGGAAAGCAAACCCTACCTTTGTCACACCTGGTCTTCTGCTGTGCTCCCTGCTCTCTTTAAGGGGTCATCCCAGACATAGAAACTGAAGGCCCTCATTCCCTGTGGCTCCTCTTCCTGGGGTGCTGACGTTGCCCAGCTCCAAGATTCATTAAGTCTGTCACTAGAAGCCAAGATTCTGCTGGGATCTGCCTTAATGATGTGGCTGCAATGAACGCTGCTTTGCTTATAGACAAGAATGACCTGGAGTCCTTCAATGTGTACTCTTGTGCTGGAAAACTTTGTCCTCTCATCTCTTTGTCCATCATTTATTCTCAGTGAAGAGTATCTTTCTAACACCTTGAAGAAATCAATCGATTAACCAACAGGCAAATATATTAAACAGTCTGTGCCAGGAAGAGAGAAATGAAAATGATCTCTTTTCTTAAGGAGCTTATACTCTATGGGGATAATTCCTTCAATTAACAAATATTTGAATGCCTACTATGCTCCAGGGCCAATCATTATGTGAAGTGCTGGGTTTGTTCGAACTGTATCCTCCTTTGTATTCTTTGTGTGTTGAAAGGCCTGTATCTGTTGGCATGTATTTTTGGGCTCAGGATCTGAGAACTAGACTCACTGTATCTTCCTTCCTGGGTTCTCAGGGTACCTTAGGGGATTTGGGAGGATCCCTTCCCTCCTGCCATTGGCTTGAGTGCCCGTCAGCTGTATTTTCCCTCCTTGGTGGCCAGTAACTAGAACTCTAGTTCCTTTTCATCACTAAACAACCCAGAGCTGAGCAAGAATCCTGCCTACATCTCCCAGCGGTCATTTAGCCTTTGGCTGGGTGGCCCTTGACATTTTCGGATGGGTCAACTTACAAGGATCTTTTTCCTTACATTGAAACTACACCTATAACTTCCACCCATCACTCCTGGTTCTGACCTCCAGGGACAAGCAGAACAATGCCAAAAACCTTTTCTACCCAACAGTTATTCTCAAGGTTGCAGACAGCTCTTCAGACATAACTTCCAGGAATACAGGAGGGTTAGCTCCATCTTTTTTAGGGAAGACATTGACAAGCTGGAGACTCTCTGAGGGATGATGTGTTTTCTCAAGTGTGATGCCTGGAGCCAAACATAGCCTTCCACGTGTGGCCTGAGTCGGGCCAGTGGGACTATCACCTCCCTATTCCTGGAAGGTCTGCCCCACTTAATGCAGCCCAAGTTGATGCTAGCTTTCATGGATGCCACAATAGCTGGCATTTCAATTTTGCCTCCAGAATTTGCAAAGTGCCACATGTATATTGCATCCTTTGAATCTAATAAAGACACTGGGTGGTAAGCACCATAGTTATCGCCATTGTTACCATTTCACCGATGAGGTAACGGAGACTTAGAGAGTCACACAGCCAGGAATCCGAGATGGGACATGAATCCAGACCCAGCCGTGTATCATTGCACTATGATGTCAGTGGCAGATGGCACAGCCTCTCCCCTCAAATCTTTGATTCTTCAAACTAAATTTTTGTTTGTGCTTTACTGACATTTCCCAGATATCTCTCCTTCCTTTCCCAGAGGACCATCTCTTAAAACAAAAAAAACATTTTTTAGAAGGGAAAAATTAAATTCACCAATGCTAATCAGCAACCCATCAGTCCTGACATTGCTCCACAACCATGTTCCTGAAGTTATGAGAAGGTGCCACATCCTTCTGACCGAGTGTAACTCCTTGGCAGATGTGAGGAGAACCATTAAGTAAACTTTTGTTAAATGCCCTATGCTCTGTGAATGGCTCATTTTGTTCTAATCCTGAGCCTGAGCCACCAGATCAGCCCCAGGCAGGCCTTGCCCAGAATGAGTTTTCATATCTTTTAAAATCTCTATTAGATTCACAAGTATCCTGAACACCCACTTGGGTCTCAGTCACCCAGCTGAGGTTTGAGAATTCTGCAAGCTTCCACTCTCCAACCATGTCCATTCTTGGGTACACTCATGAACTGCCTCTCTTCTCCTTTATCTAAGGAATCATGTCCTCAGTCCTTCCCCTCCCAGGAGTTATTTTGTTCCCCTAACCTAGAATCATTTCCATCACTCTTCTCTGGGCCCCATCCAAGATCTCACATCACTCTTGAATGCCAAGTCTCGGGCCCAACTCCGTGCCAGGCTCAGGCTGGGGATGAAAGCCAAGAACATAAGAGCTATTTTCAGGAAAGCTATAGGATTAAGAAGTCGACAGATTGCATGCCTTAGGGATCCAAATCCTCTCCCTAACCCTCCCTACCCCACAGGGGTGAAGAGGGGAGGATGAGATCACAGACAAAGCTTTAAGAGGTTAAAAAAATGCTTCACAAATGGCTATTAACATGAACTCTATCCACTGATGATGATCTCAGTGATGAGAATGAGAAGCTAATTAACCCAGGGCCATAGTTTGGAATTCCATGTCGTCTAGCTAGCTTTGAGGAGAACCTAGATTTGGCTACAGGCTCCCCTCACCCCCCATTCCTGATCACAGACAAATCCCTAACTCTGGCGGCAATGTGAGAGCTAACTCTATCAGGGTGGTGCGGTGGAAAGAAAATGGGCTTAGTTATCAGAAGACCTATGTTCAAATGCCTCCTTGGATATTTATTCCTGTGGTGACCTTGGGGAAGTCCCATCAGCTTGCTGGAACTCAGCTTCCCCCTTTGTAAAATGAAGGGGTTGGCCTTGATGGTCTGGGGGGGGCCTTTCCAGCTCTAGCCTAATAACCTCACAAATGCCTCAGAGCACATGGTGCAGGGACCAGGCGAGAGGCTGTGGCTAGGTCAGTGCAGAGGATTCCTGCTACACCTCAGAGCCCCTGCCTTGCCCCCAGTGGGTGAGGAGTGTTTTGGGCGTATTAAGGGGTATGGGTTGTATTTGGTGGGAAGGAAAGCAGAGGGTTGTCAAAGGAGCAGAGATAGCCAGGAGCTGGATTCAAAGTGGGACTGTAGAGCTGAGGAGGAAGAGAAAGGAAGCACAGTGTGGTGCTGGGCATGGGGTTGGGGTCAGAGGACCAGGGTTGAAATTTCAGTTCTGTCACTTACTGTCTGCATGTTCCAACTTCCCTGGGTATCAGTCTCCTCTTCTGTAAAACAGTGAGGTCCGATAACGCCCATCAACAAGTACTTATTAAGCTTCACAAGCTCTGAGATACTTTCTAGATCTGAATATCCCATCCTAGAAAGGGGCATATTCGAGATGACCTGGGAAGGCCCAAAGACGATTTATTCTATCCCCTAAAAGTCTCTACAGATTATTGGTCTCTGTGTGGGAAACCTCCCAAGGGTGTCAGTCACACTGACCTCTAGTCTGGGCACCCTGACCCAATGCAGAGCCCCTAACATGCCCCACCCCCAACAGCTCTGGGACTTCACATGCGCCTTTCTCCACACCTGAGATGCCCTCTGCTCCTTCAAGACCCTTCTTCAAATCATCTCTTGGAGGAAGTTTGCCTTGACTGCCCACATGACCCTGGGTGAGTCATTTCATCTCTCTTGGCCTTGATTTCCTCTTCTGTGAAATGGGGGTGGGAGGCTGGGTTAGATGCCTTTAAGCTCTGAGTCTGTGGTCCTACGTGTGACCCAGGTCACTAGCTATCCTTTTTGTTGGGCCTTCTCTGCAAAATGGGGTAGAAGGTGAATGGTATCGAGTTGTTTTAGTCATGTTGATGCTACGTGACCCCATTTTGGGCTTTTCTTGGTAAAAACACTGGAGTGGTTTGCCATTTCTTTCTCCCTCTTATTTGAAAGATGAGGAAACTGAGGCAAACAGGGTGAAGTGACTTGCTCGGGGTCACATGGCTAGTAAGTATCTGAAGCTGGATTTGAACTCATGTTCTCCGGACTGTAGGCCCAGTGCTCTATGCACCATGGTGCCACCTAGTAGGTTGAGCTCAGATGGCCTCTGAGACCCCTTCCAGATCTAGAGCTATGATCCTTTGATTAGCCTACCAATCTCCCATCATGCCTTTATTCTGTATTTTCTTTATTATTCTTTTTCAATGGATCCCTAGGGGATCTTCCCAAAGTCCTTATTATCCTGGAGATTGCCCAAGGCCTCCATCAGACCAGAGCCTTGCTGGGGATGGGCACCGTGTCACTGTCACTAAGTCAGGGGCTCTGAGGACAGAGATTGTGTGGCTTCTCCATCATATTAGGGCTTCTGTCTGTTTGGAGTCTTTGTGGTTAAGAACTTGTCTGTCTCATCAAACCAATGGCTTCTTCTCCATCTGACCAGTGTCTTCCTATGGCAGAAACTAGTGTTTCCCTGATCAGATCAGAGCTACTTAAATGTAAGAACTGTGTCTCCCCTATCAGACCAGGGGTTCCCTATGGGTAGGAAGTGGGTCATTCCCACCAAACTGGGATCTCCTGAGGTCACAGTGTCTCCTTCATTAGACTAGAGCTTCCTGAGGGAAGGGTCCATCTCCTTCATCAGACCCAGGCCTGGGTCTCCTTTCGGCCTCCTCCTCTCCCCATCACAGCACTCAGCAGCCCCCCCCCGCTCTTGGCTGACTTTACACCTCCAGTCCATCCCTAAATAGAGACACTAGTGTCTTCTGATCCTTCCTCCTCTGCTCTCCTTCCCCCAACCAAAGCTTGCCAATGAAGACATCTCCAGCCCGCCAGGGTGACCTGACCCGGAGGATGCCCTGGGATGCAGCCCGACAGCCGTCTGGAACATCTGGGCACTTGCTCCTTCCCCTGGCGGGTCCAGGCTTTCCCTGGGGCAAGGGTGGAGGGGTGGGAGAATGGGGGGAAGGCGGGAGGCGATTTCTTCAGGGAGACAGGGCAGGAGGGGCCTGGAGGGGTGACTCAGATGTTATTTTGGTTTCCCCTTGGGCCCTTTCACTGGGTCTCTCAGTTCCTCCCGGCCTATGTTTAGACGACTGTGTCGGATGTGACTGTATCCAGGCCAAACACAGCTTTCGGCACGACTCACAAGTCTTAAAAAGTCGGAGAGCTTGTGAGGCCAAGGCAAATGCTGGCAGGTTGGGGGGGCCGGTGGGGGGGCATGCAGTCGAGAAAGAGTCTTGTTGACCTTGGCCTCCTCCAAGGCCCTTCAGAAGGAAAGGAGGGGGCTGATGGTGGAGGGGGTGACTTGGCGGGTGAAGGGTGGATTGGGGAGACTAATATCTGTCTCCCACGCTGGCTAGGGGGCTGGCTCTCGAGAGAGAGAGAGAGAGACATTCCTGAAGCAACATCGACTCATGCCTTGTAGGGAGCCCTAGGCTGCCCCCTCACCCTCCCTTTTCCTGCTCCAACTGACTCTGCCCTGGAACAGACAAGATTATCTGGGAGAGCTGGGCTGCCCCCCCCCCCCCGCCCCCAAGGAGACACCTGTCTCTGAGAACCATGGTGGGGCAGACCTGGAAGGGGCTTAGAGATAATTCAGTCCTCACCCCTCTTCTTACAGAGCAGGTGAATGAGGACTAGTCAGGGAAAATGGAGCCTGATGCTTTGGAAGGACAAGTGGCTATGGAGTCAGAGGACGGGGCTCCAGTCCTACCTTGGACAACCACAACCTGAGCTGCCCTGGCCGAGCCACTTTGCCTTTTCGCTGGGGCCTCGGTCTCCTCCTCTGTAAAGAGAGGGGTCTAGACGCAGGGGCTTCCAGCCCTCGGCTGTTCCACCAACAGGATCCTCCATCTCCTGACCCTGGGCATTCTCTCTGACTCTCCCCTATGGCTGGCATGCTGTCCCTCACCTCTGCCTAGGAACCTCCCAGCCTCTTCCAGGTCTCACCTACAATCTGCTCTTCTGTAGGAAGCCCTTCCCAAACCCCTTCGGTCCAATGTCTTCTCCTCTTGTTTCCTATCTCTCCTTTATGTAGTTTACTTGTACATGTTTGCTTGAGGATGCTCCATTAGAGCAGAAGCTCCTTGAGGACAGGGATTGCCTTTTGCTTCTTTTTGTAACCTCAGCTCTTAGCACAATGTCCAACACACAGAAGGTACTTAAGAAGCATCGCTCGCTAGCTCGATTATCCCAGGTCAAGAACATAAACAAGACTCACTCTCTCTTTTTTATTTAATAAATTAATTTATTTAAAGATTCGCTCTTGGGTCAAGGGTCTTTTGGCCTCTACAAAACGCTTTCTGGACTTCCCATTCCAGTACTTAGAGATGAATTACCGCCTTTATGCCCTATCTTCTCCCCTTCCTGAAAGGCCCAGTCCATAGCAAATTAGTGAACTCAGAAAAGACAGCTAATTTCGAACCCTGTCTCCTGTCTACAATCTGAACGTCTCTCTTCCTTAAGGGTCTCACCTTCTTGTGGAGCGAAGGGGTCCCCTGGAGCTCTTCCTCCTCAGCTTCCCAGGGTCTCTCATCCAGGCCTTCCTTCCCTTCCTGGGAGGCAGTACCCCCTCATTCCCCCCACTCCCACACATCTGGATAACATCTGTTCTTTGTAGCCATCTGCAAGACAGGAAGCAAGATAGAATGGCTAGAAAGTTGGAGTGGAAGTCAGAAAGGGTTGGATTCAACCTCTCCTTAGATCCTCACTAATACTGTGACCAAGTCACTTGACCTCTCTAAGATGGCAGCATAGATAGAACCCTGTGCTTGGGCCAGGGAGACCCGAGTTTGAATCCCACCTGCTTCAGACATTTACTAGCTATGTGTCCATGAGCAAGCCATTTAACCTCTGTCTTTCTTGGTTTCTTCATCTATAAAATGGGCATTATGATAGCAGTCACTTCTCAGCATTATTGTGAAGGCCGAGTGTTATAATGCATGTAATGCTTTTTAAGTCTTAAAGTGCTGAGCAAATGATGACTATTCTTATTATCTCTGGGAAGGAGCTGATAAACTCCCATACGTTGGGGTTTTTCTAAAGGCTGGCAGGTTTACGTCTTCCTCTTCCCAGGGCGATTTTGATCTAATTCAATGAGCATTTATTAAGTGCCTATTATGAACAAAACAGTTCTAGACTCAGGGGATGCAAGGTTGAAGGTGCAAAATAATCCCCGTCTTTTGTGAGCATACTATTTACATTGTAATGGAACAAACTCAATTGGACATTTATTCAGTGCCTACTATGTCTTGTGCTGTATACTGGGATGGTCTCAGAAGCATAGACTCTCTGAGTTGGAAGGAGCCTCCAAGGTCACCTAACATCCAGGTGTCTCCTGGAGAACACTACCTGGCAGAAGTCACAGTCTCTGTTTACATACCCCCATTGACAGGGAACTCACTACCTCATAAGGCTGCTTGTTCAAGTCTTTGCATTGCTCATATCATTGGTCTATTATTCCTAGTAATGAAGCTAGAATCCCTCTCCCTGTCACTCACACCTGTCGTTCCCATTCTGCCCATTGAGGCCAATCCCTCTTCCAGGTGGCAGCCCTTCTCATATCTTCCCTCCAAATCTGCTCCCCAAAACACACAGCAGGTGTTCCCCTCTCTAGGTTTCAGAGGCTAAAATGCCTCAAGGCCCCAGAGTAATGGCACTTTAACGGTGGGTCTTCAGATGCCATGATAGGTGGCAGAGTTGATGTTTGTATGGAGTGCCGCCTAGCACTCCATAAATCCCAAAGAATAAAGGAAACTTGGCCCACCCAGCCCAGCCCAAGTCATTCCCAGGCATGCTTCCCCTGCTGATGTCTCACTTCTAGGCCCTTCGCTTAAACTGCAGAAACCTGATCATCTGCAGATCCTAATCCCAGACAGAAGTAAAAATCTAAATTCAAACACACAGGTGCCCGCCCAGGGGCTGTGAGCTCTCCCAGATCCTCACGGCAGGTGTGCCCCAGGACACAAATGCCCTCTCTGGGCACAACCCCAATCCCAGACAAATTTGGAGTGAACTTTGCCTCCCAGGACTGCTCCCACAAGATCTCTTGTCCCCTTCTCACCCCTCCCTGATTCAGGTACCATCCAAGGTCATATCTTCCTCACCTCTTCTGAGCCATGGAATGGCTTCTTGACTGATCTGCCCACCTACATTTCTCCCACTGGAGATCCATCCTCCATGTGGCTGCCAAAGGGATTTCCTTAAAGGGTAGTTCTAACCTTGTCTGCTCACCTATTCAATAAAAGGCAGTGGCTCCCTATTACCTCCAGGATCTATTACCTCCAGAAACTTTTGGGGAAAGTCACTTTCTTGGGTTTCAATTTCTTCATCTGTAAAATGAGGTGGGGAGGGCAAGACGAGATGGCCTCTGAGGTGCCTTCCAACTCTAGAACTGTGGTCCTTAGATCCTGTTTGGTTACTATATCAATGTCTATATCTATGTTTATATCTATACCTGTGTGTATGCATACAATGTGTGTGTACATATACATGTGTGAATATATGTATGTACACACATGTGTTTGCACATGTATATATACATACACAAGCAGCTTCACTTTTGTCTTTATTTCACCAGTAAGTAGGTGCTTAATAAACGCTTGCCCACTGAGGGCTTGGTTCTGAACCAGGTCAGACAAGGCTGCCCTTGGTTCTTCCAAGGGTTCCACATTTAATGGGCTGAGGAGGCTGCCACCTGGGAGGGTTGAGTGGGGCCGGTGTCCGAGTTGCCTTCTTGGAGTTTGGTCTTAGGGTTTGATGTCCTTCATCTCTTCTCTCCAGTGGGGAGAGATGGTTGGAAAAATGGAGGAAAACGTATATGGTGGAGAAGGCATATTTGGCTGCTAGAAAGGATGGACCCCAGACTCTTGCTATCCCCAAACTTTCTGAAGTATTGGGTCAATGTAATTATTTTATAGAGAGGAAACTGAGACTAGAAAAGGAAAGGGACCCATGCCTAAATCACAGAGATGTTTGGGGCCAGAGAGTTGGGTCTTTGGACCCCAATCTGATCTGAGACTCATAGGCCTGAAGCTAAGAAGAATTGTAAAGATCTAAGCTCCTTTAGGCTATTGTGAGAAAATGATATCCAGACAACTTGTGACTTGCCCGAGGTTCCACGTCCAATGTTTCTAAGAGGGGTGGGGTGGGTGGTTCAGGTCTTCCTGATTCCAAGCCCAGAACTATCCACTCCATGATGTTGACACTTTCTAACTTTAGCCAGAGAAGAAACATCTGGTTCTCCCTTCCATTAGCTGACCACCTGTCCCTGGGTGGCTAGGCTCCAGGGACTGAGTGTCTAGCGGCTTGAGTCTCTGTTATTCCCTTCCCTTCAGAAAGGGATTATTGATTTAGAGCGAGGAGGGCCTTCAGAGGTCAAGACCAATCTCTCATTTTATAGATGAGGAATGTGAGTCCGAGAGAAGAAGTAACTTGCCCAGGGTCGCATAAGTACTAAGTGTCTGGGGCAAGATTTGAACACAGGTCTCTCCCATACTAGAGCTCTTCTCTTGTTGCCCCCAACTCCTCAATTGGAATCCAGGGATCTGTAATAGGGTCAAGTTAACCGCCTCCAGTTTTACAGCTGCTTCTCCCTTCTTGGGCCTCCCCTCCACTCCCATGGATGACGCCTAGCCTCAGAATAACCTGGGGGGAGAGGACTATGCAGCTCCAGGACAAGCCTTGGATGCTGGGAGGGTGGAGGAAAGGGGAGGGGGTGACCTAAGAATACCCAGACTATCAGGACATTGGCGCGCTTCTTGGGAGGAAGGTTCCAAGTGGCCCAGGCTCTGGCCAGCCCAGTTCCAAGGTACAGGCAATGGGAGGCTTAGGACATGGTTGGCAGGGAGACAACCACCCTTGCTCCAACAGCCACAGAAGTATGTAAATGGGGAACACGGCCTCCTTATTTATGAGATTCTGCAATGCATTTTTCATTCCCAGAATGAGCACTAATGAAAATATGAAATGTTTCTTCGATGACATGGTCTCCATCTAGAAAGTACATTCCTTTGAGAGGAAGGCAAGAAGAGGGAGCGGGTGCCATGCACTCTGCATCCACTGTGCACTCTGTCTTGTCTCCTCACATGCCATACATATGTGAGTATCCTCATATACGAACATGTGTTTCATGGTGTACGTGTGGGTCATGTTTCTCCTTGGACTACCATGCTCCCATCAGTTTAAATATGCAATGTGTTTCCCTGTGCTGAACACATTGTATGGACGTATATCATGTCCCATTGTACTCTGCATAGCGTCATTGAATGTATATGCCATGTGCTGTAAAGTGACAGTTACCTTGGTCATGCCCTTGGAATTGCCTGTGGACAATGGTCAGGAGAGTTTGGGAGCAATTACAGACTGAATCAAGGATCTTGGATAGTGATGGAAGCAATGATTGATAGTCTTATAGGGGTTGGGATGGTCACTGAAATAATGACTAGTAAGTAGGTGGTGATAGTGATGGCAATGATGTTGGTTGTGTTGGGGAGGTTGATGATGATAAAGACAGTCCCTGTCAATCATGATGGTGACAGGAATGACTGAAAGTGATGATAATGGTGAGAAGCAATGGAGGTCACAGCATGACTGTTAAGCCAATCATGGCAGCAGTGGCAGCGGTGACATGGAGGCTGGTGCTGGTGGTGATGGTAGGTAGTAATGAGATTGTTGCAGATGGTTGTTGCACTGATTATGGGGAGCTTGGTGATGCTGGGGACGAAGGCACTGGAGAGGAGGGAGATGGTGAGGAGGTGGTCAGTGATGATATTGATTGTTACTGCTTTTCATGATGGCAGCAGTGGGGGCCATGTTGATGACTGATAGTGATAAGGGGTGACCATCAGGACTGGATCTCTCATCAATATTGTCTCCTGTCATCATAAAGGGGGAATGAGAATGCACAATGAATAATAAATAACAAAGCCCAACTCTTCATGGTCCTTCAGATGGCTGCCACTGGCACCATGGTAAGATTGATGTACTTGAGGAAGGAGTACTGTGGACCAGATCTTTGGCTCTTCGTCCTGCAGAAGGACAAGAGAGACAAGAGGAAATGCCAAGGATGGAATGAAGTTTAGGTTACCAGCTAGCTGGAGAGCCTCCACAGGGCCACAATGAGGTGAGTGAAGAACCTGGAGATCATGCCCTGTGAAGATCACTTTAAGGACCTTAGACTGGAGAAGAGAAAACTTAGGTCATAGCTGATTTCAAATATCTGAAGGTCTGTCACAGAAAGGAGAGATTAGATTTGTTCTGCATGGCTGCAAGAACTGAAGCATAGAGCCATGGGTGAGAGTTTCATAGAGGAAAATTTAGGCTTGATGTCAGGAAAGAGTTTCTAACAATTTGGGCTACACGAAAGTGTGATGGGCTGCCTTAAGCAGTAGTAGGATCCATTCCTAAGGGAGCCCAAGCAGAGATTGGACAACCATTTATGGTACAGGGTGTGACAAGGTTGTCTCTCAAGTCCATTCCAACTCAAAAATTTTATGAAACCAACATATCCTTTGCTGTGACCTTCCTGTGAGATCCACCTTGTTTCAATGGGCAAGACAAGAGGAGAGGGCAGAATTCTCATTGTTTGGAGAGAAAAGTGGATGCAGGAAAAGTTAAATGACTGTGTGGCCTTACAGTGTGTGATTCAGGAAGTGCTGAAGGCATGGTACAGACAGGAAGGTCCACAGAGGTTCGGGATAGAGAGGGACCAGTGGGCTGGAGTAGCCAAGAGAGGCTTCCTAAAGGAGGTAGAGTTCTGAGTCGAGTCTTGAAGGTTGAATACTATTTAGATTGACTGAGAGGAGGGTGGAGGGACATTTCAGATAAGGGGGGTGGTGTAGGTCAAGGTAGGGAGGAATGCACATGGAGTATGCCAGAGCCAGGGAGGCCAGTCTGGCTGCAGCATGGAACTCATGCAGGGGAGTAGTTAGGAGATAAGGTTGGGAAAGATGGGTGGGGTCCAGTTGAAGAAGGAAGGCCTCTAGTGTCCTGACCCTGCCCAAGGAAACACCCTCTCTTTGAACCCCTCTCTGTTTCTCTGTGGTTTCCCAAGAAGGGACCCCACTCTATAATCCCAAGTCTCAGCCCTGGCCAAACCTCAGTCCATGCTTGGCCTGGTTTCTTCCCTCTTTTCCCACTATATTTCCTTAACCTGGTATCAGGCTAGAACAGTGACTGCTGCTCCCTGGCCTATACATTGTTCGAATAGTTTCTCTGTCTTATTGGAGGGTCTGGCTGTCATTGCTACTTTGCCAAATTTCCCGGAATGAGAGCCTCATAAATCAAGCCTACCTCTTCCCTAATCAGTTTAATTGCTTTCCTCTAAGCCCCTCCTGTCTGCAAAGCTATTTCTGGGGGCCCTGATGGGTCCCAGCAGAGCTGGGCAGAAAGTGTACAAGGCATGGGCTGCCCTTTGCCTCTTCTGTGGGGCCAGCCTACCCTTGGCTCCCTTCTTAGACTCATGACCCAACCAGGCCTCTTCCGAGACTTCCGATGGCTTTCCAGAGCCATGCAGACCTGTGTTTTCAATCATTCCTGGTGAAGAGGAAAGCATTTTTCCAAGGCTGAGTCCCAGGCACTACCTTCTTTCTCTTGATAATTCCTTCCTTTCCTGGCTCCTGACAAAAGACTAGCAAGTTCTCTTAGGACCTGGATGTTGGACAGGCCGAGAGAGGAGAGAAGGCAAATAATACCCATAAAGACAAGGGACAAGGATAAAAACTGGACTTGGGATTGAGTGCTAGAGGGGACGCCTGGGTGACCAAAGTGCCTCTCCCCATGCCAGCCAGCACCTTCCAGACACTTAAAGACCTCCCATAGGAGAAATGCCCTTCTACTAATGCAGGTCATCTCCTCTCATGCTTATATTCTTAGTGTGATCCCTGAAGCACTAAATGGTTAAGTGACTTACCCAGGGTCACACAGCTAGTATTTATCAAGACTCAAACCTAGGTTGGTTTGTTTTTAATCTCAAGACTGGTCCTCCATCTACTATGCAACACTGCATAGGGCTAACCTAAGTAAATACTAACAAACTACAGCCCTTCAAAGCTTACAGTCTTGGGAGCTAAGGAACCAACACCTTGAACCTACTTCTGTTAAGCAGCACCTGAAACCATTAAGGCAATAGGATGTGCTGCTGGATCTGGCATTGGAAGGCCTGGGTTCAAATCCTCCTTCTTCCTCTTAATTCATGTGTGACTTTGAGAAAGTCACTTAATAACCTCAATTTCTTCATCTGTAAAATGATTAGGTTTGGACTAAACATCTTCTAAGTTCCCTTTTTTGTTCAGTTGTGTCTGACTCTCTGTGATCCATTTGGGGCTTTCTTGGCAAAGAGACCAGACTGGTTTGCCGTTTCCTTCTCCAGCTCATTTTGCATATGAGGAAACTGAGGCAAACAGGGTTAAGTGACTTGCCTAGGGTCACATAAACTTGTAAGTGTCTGAGACTGGATTTGAACTCAGGTCTTTCTGACTCAAGGCCTTGCATTCTCTCTACTGTACCACCTAATTGCCCCCAAGTTCCCTTTACATCAAACCATAGATGGTTTCATGGTTCTAGGTGGTACAGAGCCTGACCTATGTGATTTTGGATCAGTTCCCAACATAACATCTGGGGAATGAGCCCTGGATTGGGAGTCCGGAGACGTGGGAGGGAGTCTCAACTCAGCCCTTTGCTCCCTTCCCTGGACGTCAACTTCTTTTGCAGAGATCTCTGACAATGACTCTCCTGCTCTGGGGCCCATTTCCCTATCTGCTAAAGGACTGGAGTGGACTAGACAGAATGGAAATTCTTTTTCAGCTCTTGATGTAATGACAATGACTATCTCTCTGGGCTTTAGTTTCCTGCTTAATAAAGTAGGGTTAATATTCCCATTTTTAGTCCCTCCCAGTACTAATGGGAGGATCCAAGAAGCAACTATGGGAAAGATGGAAAGAGGGTTTTGGAAAGACTTAAGAGCCCCAGGCCCATAAAGGATTGATGGGATAACCATTATTCTAGCTGTCCTCCTCTGGACCTTCTCTGGCTCGTGGAGCCCTGATGTATGGAGGCCTTTCCTCTTCTCCTTCAGGCCCAGCCCCTTCCTGATATCCCCAGGGTTGCCTGAGCTGCTGGCATATTCCCCGGTCAGGAATGAAGCCTCATCCTCCCCAATACAGTAAAGGAGCTTGTCTGACCTGGGCCCCCTCCTGACATCTGTCCACAACTGGATGTGAGGCCATTTATCATGGTCCCTGGGGCCCCAGTCCTGCTGCCAACATTAATTTAATCCATGTGATGGAGCTTGGCGCCAAGGCAACAGCAGTGAACTTTGCACCTGGAGCCCTCCCCAGGCACCATATCAGCTCCTTTGATGACACCCAAATGTCTATTTTCTACCACTCTTCCTTCATCTCTGACCACCCCAGCCCACACTGATCGCTTCCTCCCCCAAACGCCTACAGCCCTTATGTCATTAGGCATTCAATCAAATACTGCTGTGTATGTAATGTAGTATAAGGTTGTTTTTCATCTGAGTTGGATTTTGTCTTTCCACCTAAGCTCTGAGCTCCTGACTGCCATGGAAACATGAAACAAGAGACAGTGGGGACTTTGGGGCAACTTTAGTCCAGGAGTTCTAAACTTGGGTATTCCAGACCCCTGGGGCAGGGGTGGGTCATGGAATGATTGCTAGGGGTCCATCTCATTAAATAGATCAGTAGAGGAGACAGCTAGGTGGTGCAGTGAATAGAGCACCAGCCCTGGAGTCAGGAGGACTTGAGTTCAAATTCGGCCTCAGACACTTGACACACTTACTAGCTGTGTGACTTTGGGCAAGTCACTTAACCCCAACTGCCCTCCAAAAAGAAAAAAAAAAAGATCGGTAGAATCAGCAAGCACACACTCAGAAAAAAAATGGTGCCAACAAATTTTTAATCTGATGAATAAAATGTTAATTCATTTAAAGGCATTTCTGAGCCCCAAAGGGAGACCTCATGGTGTCGTTCATAGAAGGGTAATCTTGGAGTCATGGGATTGTACATTCCGAGCTTGAAAGGACCTTGAGACTGTGAAGTTGAATTCCCTCATTTTATAGTTGAGGAACTGAGTGAGACCTGAAGAGTTTACTTGTCCAAGGTCATAAGACTAATAAGTGGCAAAGCCAGGATTTGAACTAAGCTTTTCCATGTCCAAATAGTGTCAGTCTTTTGCTGCATCAGAACACATGGGGTCTAGTCTTATCTCTGACACATACTAACTGGGGGATCATGGAAAATAAGTAATTTACCCTTAGTAGGATGCAAGTTTTGGATTCTGTAGACCCAGCATTGAACCATAGTGCCTGAAGCATAGTAGGTGCTTCCTAAATGTTTGCTGATTGCTGGATAGATCATGGTGGCGAAGGATTGCCTGGATTTCCACTAATCACTTGACAGAGTCTCCCAATAATGTCCTTGTGGTCAACACGAGGAATTGTTGTTCATCCTTCATTTTTCAAAGAACTACCAATGGCATCATGATGAGTTATGCCTTGACTTACGATTTAAGTGAGGCAGAATTGCACAGTCATCAGCCTGTCTCTCCCAGAGTCAATGAAGTCCAGTAGCAAAACAAAAGTTAAGACAACTGGAGATGGCCCAGGGACACAGGGGATGACTTTGGTGTCTTTGAGGTCTGACCTCAAAGAGATCCAAGACACCTGCAAACTGGATAATCGTAGAGTTAGCAGCTTTTGGAAGTTTTCCATGAATGGACCCAAAGAGGGTGGATTAAAGAGTCAACGTCATGGGGTGACTAGGTGGTGCAGTGAATAGAGCACTGACCCTGGAGTCAGGGGGACCTGAACTCAAATCCAGCCTCAGACACTTAACACACAAACTAGCTGTGTGGCCCTGGGCAAGTCATTTAGCCCCAACTGCCTCCCCCTCCCCACCAGAAAAGAAAAATAAAAGAGTCAATGTCAGTCTCAAGGGAAAGTGTTAGTTGAATGCTATGGAGGTCTGTCCTTGACCTTACATCTTTTTTTTTATTTTAATCAAAGATATGGATGAAGGCATAATAATACCATAGCAGCTAACATTTCTATAGTTATTTACAACAAGTTTTACAGATATTATCCCACTGTGGTGTGCTTCTCCAAACTGCAAAAGTCTAGAGGCTGAGTGGGCTAGAGAACATAATTTGTTGGATGAGAGGATTGGGATAAAGAAAGATCTGGAACAAATTGGAATGTTCAGCTGAATTGTCTGTAGTATTTCATGATTTAATCGGTGTAGGCACTTCTTCTATCCCTGCGAATCACTACCTTTCTAGACTTGGTGGATGGTTCTTGAGAGTTGCCAGGGCCAAAATATTCATCATCTTGGAGGCAACTTTGGACTGAGCTTCTGCAGACGCACTCACCTTGGCAGGTCCTTGAACTTCATAAGTAAAGTCAATCTCTGGAATAATTTTCAGAGGAATCTAGCAAGATTATATTTAATACAAATAAACTAAATATACTTAATATAAATACTGTCTGTGTGCTCCTCGTTGATAGTCACCCAAGGTCAAGAGGAAGGAGGGGGGAAGGAACAAGCATTTATTAAATGCCCACTATATACCAGGCACTGTGCTAAGCATTTTACAAATTTTTGTTTCACTTGAAGCTACAACATCTCTGAGATGTAGGCTCTATCGTTGTTCCTATTTTATAGTCAAGGAAACTGAGACATTGACTTGGAAGTGACTTGCAGAGTCACACAGCTAATAGGTATCTGAAGCAGGATTTGAACTCAGGTCTTCCTGGCTCCAGGTACAGCACTCTATGCACTGTGCCACCTAGCTGCATGGAGGACTTAGACAAGAGTTGGTCAGGATGAGAAGGGGTGTATGGTTGCAGTCTTTGGCATTGAAGGAAATGTCTGTATCTGCAAGATCCCAGGTCAAATGAAATGTCAAAAGACTGAGTCTTATCCTTGGGTTACAAAAACCCACCTGCACACGTACAGGATGGGGAAAAGATGTGATGGGAAAACCAAAGCCAACCAAATCTGAGGGTCTTAGTGGTCGGCAGCTAAGAATGAGTCAATGGTGTGAAATGTCTGCCTGAAACAAAAAGCAACCAAAGCAAAACAGCAACAAACCAAAAACTAACATGATCTCAGCCACATGAAGCAAAGCACAGCCTGGAATTCCTAAGCCTCTCTCTCTATTTTATAAATGCTGCAGAATTGACAGTGTTGACAGGGAGAGCAAGAGACTCGAGTGTGAGCCCTCTGGGGTAGAGCAGTACCATGGGTGTGGTGGCTTGGGTGGCTTTTCCCATGTGTCAAGTTTGTCCCCAGGGAAGAGCCTCCTGGAGTAGCCTGTCCTGCACACAGCAGGAGGTTATAAGGCTCATTATATACTGAAAGGACTGGGCAGTGATAAGGCTACAGAACCGGGTCAGCTACAGCTACACCCTGGATGACAGCTTCCCCATTCTCCTGGTCCCTCTGGGCCAGAGTTCAGGGTGCCCCAACATCCCCAGAATAGTGAGGAGAGAGGAAACCATTGCCCATGAAGTCCCACTGCAGGGGATGTTTAGCCTGGAGAAAAGAGGACGTGATCATTTTCTTGAAATATTTGGCAGGTTGTTATATGGAAAAAGGATTATGCTTGTTCTGTTTGGTCTTGGAAACCAGAACAATCAGTTGACAAGTATTTAGCAAGAGCAGACTTCATGCCTGGCATGGTGCTAGACATTGGGGATACAAGGATGAAAAGGAAACAGTACCTGACCTCAAGGAGCTTCCAATCTAGCGGGGGAGATTATATCTATATCAATTTATGTCTATATAGAATATATACAAAGCAAATTTGTCAGAGAGTGAATAATGACTGGGGAGTGAGGGAAGGCTTCCTCGACAAAATAATGCTTGAATTGGACCTTGGAGGAAACTAGAGATTCTAAGAGGCAGATGTGAAGAGGGTGTGTATTCCAAATGGCTAAATGAGGTCTCTCTCCCTGTGTCTCTTTTATATTCCGTATAGTATATAACATATATGTAATTTGTTCTATATATTATATATAGTCTTGTATATTATATATAATATATTCTATAAGTATATTATATACAATATACTAATACTTATAGAAAATTCTTAATATATACTATAATGGATTATATGCATAATTAAATATATAAGGTATAGTCATATTATATGTAATTAAATATATTCTAGAAGTGTATTCTATAATTATACTTGTAGACTATGCTAAAATCAGTGCATGCTATAGAATACTTTTATTACATGCTTATAGAATATACTTAATTGCTGTTTGCCCTTCATTTTTGAAGAGGACCAGTGACAGCATAGGATGATGTCTTGACTTGCGTGTGAATTGGATTTAAGTGAGGTAGAGCTGGGCAAAGTCGTAAGCCTCACTCTCTCTTCCAGAGTCAATGAATTCCAGTGGCAGGACTAAAGTCAAGATGCCTGGTGATGGGGTGATGGCCCGGGCTGCAGTGGATGACCTTGGCATCTTCGATGTCTGGCCAAGCTCTAAGCACTCTACAGTGCCTGCTTCAGCCACCCTAATGGCCTTTGGAACATCTACCCGTTCCACTGAGAAATGTCTTCACATGCTTTCGGGAGACATCCCCCATCTCACCAATGTGTTTGAGGCCCATTGGTTACCTTAGCCTGGTTAAGCCTATATGCTGAGGGTAATTGATGAGCCTCAAACCCATTGATGGGATAGGGGTATGGATCTGGTGAAATAGTAGATATAAATTGAGTGGCAAACATTAAAGGGCCACATAAACACTGGCGATCATACACAGTAGGTACTCAATGTTGTTCAGTTGTTTTTCAGTTAAGTCTGACTCTTCATTTTCTTGGCAGAGATATTGGAGTGGTTTGCCATTTCCATCTCCAGCTCATTTCACAGATGAAGAAACTGAGGCAAACAAGGTTAAATGACTTGCCCAGGGTAACACAGCTAGTAAGTGTCTGAGGCAGAATTTGAACTCACGAAGATGAGTCTTCATGACTCCAGGCCAGGTTCTATGCATTATGGTGCCGCCTAGCTGTCCAAGGTGCTCAGTGGGGACCTATTTAGGACCATCAGAGCTGTAATGGACCCTGGAGATTACTTAGCCCAAACACCCCCTGACACACTTATTTAATCCAAAACATGTTTTTTCATTGAATCTCGCCATGTTCCCCAAGCCTCCAGACTGTTTATGTCTCCTCATTCCGCCGAGGCCTCTGTAGGACAGTTTCTTTTAACACCTGTTCTGTTACTTTTATGATGTGTGTTCAAGCACAGAGTTACCAGATGGGGATTTTTGGGCCGGCTCCTCATCTCTTCTGGGAAGATCAGGGCCACCTCCTGGATCCAAGGCGCTTGGTGCCCTTAGCTCAGCTTTCCACTGCAGAGTTCAGAAATAAATTGAAAGGGCATGGCCAAGGCTGTTGACTGAACTCGGCCGATGTGGGCCTCCTTCAGGCCATCCTCCCCGCCACCACAGACCCCCTCCCACCCCAAAAGCACATCTGTTATGGATCAATAATAGCAAAGGCAGTTCCCAAGTGCTGCATCTTGCCTTAGGTTAAGAATGAAGTGGCTTAGGGCCAAATCAAAGAATCTTAGGATCCCAAAAATGTAGACTCCTAAACGCAGAGTGATGGAAAAATGCTTCTGACAGCGGCTATGTGACCGGGGTGAAGTCACCTGGCCTCAGTTTCCTCATATGTAAGTTTATTGTTGTTCAATTGTTTTAGTTCTGTCCAACTCTTCGTGACCCCATTTGGGGTTTTCTTGGCAGATACTGGAATGGTTTGCCATTTCCTTCTCCAACTCATTTTCCAGATGAGAAAATTGAGGCAAATGGATTTAAGTGACTTGTGTAGGGTCACAGTTACTAAATGTCTGAGGCGAGATTTGAACTCATGAAAATTAGTCTCCCTGATTCCAGGCCCAGCTCTCTGTGAAATATGGCACCCTCTACCTGCCCACATAAATAGGCATAATTGTGCCTCTAGGAGTGTTTGTCAATTCAATTCAACTCAACAATGAATAAGCATTTATAGTGCACCTACTATGTACCAGGTACATAGTAGGAGAAATTATCTAGGAGTTAAAGAGACCTGGGTTCATTTCCCACCTGGCACATACTGGCTGTGTGACTCTGGGCCTGTCTCAGTGTCCTAGGTAGTGTCCTATGACAATAAGTTGAAGATCACGCGTCCATCTGTTTCATAGAGTATCCTCAGTAGAATTTCCCTCTGCCTAGGATGAAATCACATTTCTAGTTTACCAAAAACTGTGCTATGTCTGTTCTGGGGATACCAAACCCAAAGCGAAAACATTTCCTGCCCTCTAGAAGCTTGTATTCTACTTGAGATATTCAGAGGTATAATGAAAAGATATAGATGAGTAAGTTTTAGGAGGAAAGACCATTAACCATGGGAGGGCTGGGGACAATCAAGAAAGAACTCACGGAGAAGGGTGTCAGAGGACTTGAACTGGAAAATACAAAGTGATTTGGCTTAGGAGCAAAAGATCCCAAGATCTTCTGTGCATTTGGGGCTTGTAAAATTAGAGACTGGGTCATATGCTATCTAAGGGCTCTTGGCTCTAAGGTACAAGTATGAGTCACTAGAACTGTAGGACCGGAGACGCTTCTGGCTAGAAGGGACCTTTACACACACAGACAGATGCCTCAGAGTTCTCCTAAAGATTCCCAGAGGTGGAGGCTTCCCAGCCACCCCCAATGATGGTAGAGTAGTCAAATTCTGGCTCACCCTCATTCTTTCCTTCAATTCCACAAGCATTTATTAAACGCTTACTATATGCTAGAGACATACAGACAAAAATAAAAGGATACTTGCCTTCAAGGAGTCTTTATTCTGCTCAGCTCTCTGAAGAACTTTGGAATAGATTGCATGACGTGGGAGACACTGGCAAAGGCTCACCCAGCACGAGACACCTGCATCAAAGATGGTGCTGTGTTCTATGAGTGACCAACCAACCAATCAATCAATCAATTCTGTTAAAAAATAGTTTGACGGGAGGGACATTTAGTAGAACAAACCTTGCTTTAGGTTCAAATCCAGGGGGAAAATGGCTTCTGTAGCCCAGGAAAATATAGGTCATTCTCAATCATTCTGGCATGGATTATCTTCCCTGGGGATTTTGTTTGGAGGTTCTAAAATGATTGAGTTTTTGAAGGAGGCTGGGAAAGGTGGCACACAGGTGGGGATGTGGGGTATGGGAGTATGTGGTGGGCACAGTGATGTCATACTGCTTTATTTCCCCACCCCCATCATTGGAAGTGAGGGGGAAGTTTCATCCCTGTCTGGTGATAGAATCCATAGAGTTTTAGCAGGAGAAAGCCTCTTGGGTCTCTACCAGAAGGGACATGTCACCGTGCTCATATAACCACCAGTAGCCACCTTCTCAAAGCTCAAGAGCTTAGTCTTTAGCCTGGGAAGGACAGACTCAAGAAGACTATGATAGAATGGGAAGAAAGTTGATCTCTGATTCAGGAAATCTGGCCTCAGACACTTCCTAGCTGTATGACCTCAGGCAAGTCACTTGACCTTTCTGTTCCTCAGTTTCCTTATCTGTGAAATTAAGGGCATGACTTTTAAGGTCCCTTCTAGAACAAAATCTGTGATCTCATCTTTGACATTTACTGGTGTGTGACCCTGGACAAGTCACGTGCCTCCTCTCAATCTTAGTTTCCTCATCTATAACACGTAGATAAAAGCACATGCATAGCCCACCTCATTTAAGGAAAATAATTTGTAAATTGTTATAAGGAAGTTAGGTGGTACAGTGGACAGAGTGCCAGGCCTGGAGTCAGATCATCTTCATGAGTTAAAATCTGGCCTCAGATACTTACTAGCTGTGTGACCCTGGGCAAGTCACTTAACCCTATCCGCCTCAGTTTCCTCATTTTAAAATGAGCTGGTGAAGGAAATGGCAAACTGCTCCAGTACCTTTGCTAAGAAAACCTTAAAATGGAGTCACAGAGAGTCAGACATGACTGAACAACAACACGAAGGTGTTATAGAAATGTGAACTAATAACACAGACTCCAATATTTCAAGGATGCCTATGACTTTGTTGGTTGCAGGTCACAAATCAGGGTGTTACTGTGACTGTGTAGATGGATCATAGTTCTAGAGCTGGGCATTTAGTCCAAGTCCCTCATTTTACAGATGAGGAAACTGAGGCCCATGGAGAGGAAGTGACTTGTCTCACGGGGTGGCCTTTGATAGTCTCTGTGGTCAAAAATTCGCTGTCCTGCAGTCAACTTGGTGACTAACCCTTCCATCCCAAGCCAGGCTGGCCCTCAGAAAATAGACAGACAAGCCGTCACCAGCCACACTTGAAGACTTTCCATTCTTGTGGGACTTGAGAACTTGGGCTCCATTGGCATAGTCGTGAGTGCCCAGAGGTCACATCCATGCCAGGATGAAGCATTAGAGAAGAAATTCAAATCAGAAACTATTAATCACAACCTAAATAATCAGTCAGGCAACAACACCAGGTCAAGCCCTGCACTGTGAGATCACCCTCAGCAGAACTAAAATTAAGGTGGGGGAGAGGGTGTCGCTAGGGCTCTGTCCCAGGCGCTGACATTCATAGAGGTGATCAAGGAGCTGTATTTTCCCTATGGTGGTCCAGAGACCACTACCTCTGACAGTATTCTGCTGACACTCCCATGGAGAGTAGGGAGAGAAATGGATCCCAAGAGAAGGCAAGAAGGCCAGCAGAAGTCAGGGGAGAAAGAGGAGGGATTGGCTTGCTCCTTTCTCAGCATGAGTGTCATAGTTGGACTGCCCTAGAAAGCCCCCACCCCACCCCCATCCTCTGCCCTTAGAGATGATCCTGCAGTTCACTATATGGACTATTCGTGCCCAACCTGTGCTCGAGCCTCCCCAGCTCATGCTGGTCTGATCAACCACAATAGGACACACTGTACCTTGACCCCAACATAATGATGTTATTTTGGTCACTCTTCGAGAACGAGAATGAAGGACAACAACCAGTCAACAATTCATCTCATCCAACAGAAGAGAGAGCTGAGGCCTAAACAATAAGGTGACTTGCCCAAGGTTAAATAGCAATTAGTGGTGGGGCCTCAGGAGTTGGGAATCTTGGTTCAGCGCTGACTTTTGGTGATTTTGCAAAGAGAGACAGGAAAGTGAAAACATATGTAAACCCTAAAAACCCCATTAAGGAGACAGAGCCACAGAGACACACAAGGATACATGCAGACATATGCACATGGAGACACATAATGCCCCCACCCCAGACATGCTGAGACACCAGGATAGGCACACCCTCATTTGTTTTATTGACTGCTGAAGAGTTTTTTCCCCAGTCCCACTATTTTCTCTTCCATCATTTTGCTGTTTTTCCTTCTTGTGTTCCTGCTGGACATTCTTGTTGGAAGGGATCATAGGCTTAGAGCTGGGTCATGTAGCCCAACTGTCTCATTTCATTTCATTTTATCTTATTTTATTTTTAGCAAGTAAACCTATTTACCCAAGAATATAGCAAACAGAAATTGGAGATGTTCTATACATTAGGATACATGAGAAAATGCACAAGTCAATAAACTCTTGAGATTGGAGGGAGACAAGGTCCCAATCTTGTCCAAGGGGAAATTCCCTGAAGACTAGAGAACTAAGTTGGAAATCAGGAGAAGCCTGCAGCCTGATTCCCCAACACGTCTGCAGCTTCCAAAGTCTCTCACCCTCTCCCCATGAGTCTGGAGTGAGTCCCTAAGAGAGTCTGGACTTCCTAGTTTTATAGGAGAGAAAACAAATGTTCACGTAGGAAAAGGGACTTACTCAGGGTCCTACAAAGGCAAAAGTGGGATGTGAACCAGGTTCTCAGAATGTAAATTCAGTGTTCTTCTGGCTAAACCCCATGACATTTCTTGATGGGTAAAAACTACCGTTAGTATCTTCAAAGGATAGGGTTTGGGCTCTGCTTTGCTCAGAGAAAGGGGCAATAGGGCAAGGGGACCATGAAACACACACAAATGCCTTGTTTGCTCCTGGGAAAGTTGCCCTGACAGCCCCGATTTTGACTCTTTCTAGGACCTTTGCTGACCAGTGGAATAGCGTCCACTCCCCCAGAGGCTGTTTTGTCCACAGCTCTCCTTCAGCCATTTCCCTCCCCCCCAGCCCACCGAGGGCCATTTGGGCAGTCTGGCTTTGCTACGGCCGGCCTGGGGCCCTTTGCCTTCTTCCTGACCCTTCCTCCCTTCATCACCATAGCCCCGTCATCACATCCTCTTCAGCCCTGACTTCATGTCTGGAGTGGCCCACAAAGAATAGCTCTTGGGCTTCCAGCAGCCCATGAATACCAGGGGAGAGAGCCAGGCCAGCTTGCAAGATAAGGAGGGCATTTCAGAGCACATGCTCCCTGCCAAGGGAAGGGTGGGGGCTGCACACCCCTCCCCCCACCGGCGGGTTCCTGTGCCAGCCTTCAGAGACTGGGCACATGAGTCATCCCTGGGGCCCCGGGCAGGCCCTTGGGGGTTGGGCGTTAGCACAGAAAAGCTAATTTTGAATAGATGGTAGCTGGACATCTCCCCAATCCTCTGCCACAGGGCCCCAGCGTGGGGCCTGTCTGGACTCTGTTCTACCCTTCTCCAATACTGAGCCTGAGAGGGATGCCATGACAGGAGGGATGAGGGCGCCCTCAGAAATGAGGGCTCCAAGGCCACGAGGCATCAGGGACACAGGCAGGGTGTGCGTATATTTTCCGTTAGTTTGTCTGGCTACACACTGTGTCCACCCCTTCGTCAGGAGAATGTAAGTTCTTTGGAGGCAGGAACTGTTCCCCTTTTCTATTTAACACAGTACCATAGGAAGTGCTTAACCCATGTTGACTTGAAATGAAGATTTCTCCCCATTCCAAAGATGGGCATTTGAAACCCTTCCCATGGTCAGTCTGGTCTCCCAGCACCTGTTCTGAGCTAAGAAGGATGGGTTGCCATGTGTCCTCTGGTGCCTTCTCATTCCCGGATTTATCTTTTGTAGCTTTGTCTAAGAAGAGAGGCTCCCTAAGCCTCACCCCCTAAAATTTCAATTCCTCTGCCTGGCAATCAAGGCCCTTCAGAACCCATCCTGCCCCCTGCCCAACCTGAGCTCCTCCTGCTCCCCAACATTAACACAAGCTGTTTCTGCCACCAGACCAGAGCCTCCCTATTGATAGGGCTCTGCTTCCCTCATCCCCAGTTCACAGCTCTGCCCCCATCACAGCAGGTGCTCCCCAATGGTAGGGCTCTGCTTCCCTTATCAGACCAGAGGTTCCTCAATGATAGGGCTCTGCCTCCTTCATCAGACCAGGGGCTCCCTGAGGGCAAGGGCTATATCTCCCCCACCCCACTACAAGATTTCTTGTGTCTTTCCATCAGACTGGATGTTTTTTTAAAAAAATAATTGATATTGATATCTTCTGTTTTTCATCATCTGAATTTCCCAATACATGCCTCCCCCAAGCTTCCCCACCCAGACACTGAGGGCTTCTTGAGGCCTGCACTCAGAGCCTCTATCTTCCCACAGCTCCAAGAACCAAGTTAGGGTCAAAGAAGATGGAAGGACAGTTGTGGCTCTCTTGTGACTGGGACAGACACATGGGAAGGGAGGGGACAAAAAAGCCATTTTTTTCTCAGAAGTCTGCATCATCCTGGCTTTTGGAGCTGAAGGAGGGGTGAGGGTTCAAGGGGACTGGGAAGGGAAACTGAGGGCAGTCTTCCTGGTGCAGAGTGAGAATTAGACATGCTGAAAGAACCACAACTTTGTGGGCTGAGATGTCGATGCTAGGAGGGCCTTATTCTTAGAGATAAGGAAGCAGTTCTCCAAAGGAAAGTGTGCCTTTCTCAATTGCTATTGTCCTCTCTCTGGAAGCCCACCAGCCCCCTCTCATTGCATTTTCTTGGACATTCGGGTCCAATCAATCAGGTAAGTGAGATTGCAGTAGCTCCAAGTCTGAAGGTTAATAAAGGTTCCGAAGTCCCAGGCTCTAATCCCCCAGCAAGCCTGGTTCTTTAGTTTGTTAGGGTTCTCCAGGGATTAAAGAGCCCAACAGTTGTCATCTGAGTGAGGAAGATCAAGTCAGTGGGGGGTCTCTATCTCCACCAGCTACAGGGAGCTGTTTCTTCTCCCTCGGGGCTTCACAGACAAAGGCCAGGGGGCCAATGGCCAAGGGCTGGGCCAGAGAAGAGCAGCCCTCTGCCTGCTCCCCCACCCTGTCCCCTGGCCCTTAGTCACCCCATAAATCTCAGGGTGTTATTTATTGGTTACAAAACTCAAACCTAGGAAAATTATTTGAGGCATCATGGAGGTGGTGGGGAAAAGGGGTAAGCATAAGGAGCAAGGACGTGGGATCCAAGGGCTGAGGGTGAGTTGTAGTGAAGGGGCCATGGGTAGAAAGAGGAGAGACCCCACAGGAGAGCAGTCAAGACCAAGGAAGGACAACTGGATGCTATCCATCCTTAACACAGTTTGGTCCTGGGCAGTGAGGACAAGCAGAAAGGAGCCCTGTGGAGTAGGGAGATTGGGTTGAGGGGAGGGGGCTCTGTGGGGGTTCAGCAGAATTAAGGATGAGATAAACAGAACCAGAGGGCTTGGGTTTGGCAGGTAGCCAGCCTGCTGTCGGGACAGTATCAAAGGTACTTAGCTGTTATCTTCTGGGGGTAACTGACTGCCCATCTTGAACCCTTTGTCTGACCTCATCCAGGCTTCAGCTTCTTCAGGGTAAGAGCCCCTCCCATCATGCTGCCCTTCCCTCACCCCCAAACCTGATCTCCATCCTCAGCTGCCTCTTTGTCCAAATTAGACCCAGTTCCCATTGCTCAGAGAGAAAATTGGGCGGCAAGCCACAGAAAGAGAACGAGGCTGACATGGTCTATGGGACTTTGTATAAACTACCCAGTTTGGGGACTTTGGGGGGGGGGGAGAATTTTATTTAATATATTTTTATTTTCTGTGCAGCCAACTTCTAAACTAATCACTCTTCTCCCCTTTGGCAGGGGCCCTCAGTCCTGCGGTGTTGACCTTGGCTCAGCATTCGTCCAGGCTGGAGCGGTTACACTATAAATTCCTGTCTTCTAGGAATCCAGCAAGGGAAAGAAAAGGAACATGAAGAGAATATTTGATTAAAATTTTTCAAACGTGACCACATCACAGAGACGGTGTGGCCGGGAAGGCTCGCCCTGGGAAGGGTGGGTTGTTTTGTCAGCCCATGCCTGGCCTGGTTGGGACAAGGTGGGGAACTGAGGAGGAGGAGGAGGTGTTAGGAGAGGAAGAAGGCAAGCTGGCCTTCCTGGGGAGGAGTGGGGAGGGGGAGAGAGAGGAAGGAAGAAAGGGTGGGGTCTGGGCCTTTGGGATCAGCAGTCTGCCTTATGAACAAGACTAGGACCAAAATAGGATAGGCATGATGATGGGACCAGGGTATTATAATACTACTACTAATCATAATTATTTAGTCGAAGTTTATGTGACATACAAAGTCTCTGAGAAAGCTTTGGGGTTTGGGTTCTCTGTCTCTGAAGATTAAAAACCAACATTAATACTGGGTTTAATGCCCAAAGCAGCCACTAGAGACAGTCCATTCTCCCAAGCTCCATCCCCAGTGCTCTCCTTGCAAGCCCTCTCTGTTTGGCACTGCAATGCAGCTGATTTGGGGCGTATCAGCATGCTCCCCTGTAGCACCCCTTTTATGGATGGGAGGACTCAGGCAGAATCTGTTACTTAACTCCACCTGCATTCCTCCTGCAGTTTATGACTTCGGACAAGTTACTTAATCTTTTCGTATCTCAGTTTCCTCATCTGTAGAATCAGGCAGTTGGACTCATGACCCGTGAGGTCCTTTCTAGATCTAAATCCTTGATTTTATCATCTATCCCCTTGTTCTGGGCTGACATTCAGGGCAGTGTCAATAAAAGTTATGAGGAAAGGATAGTTAAAAGGGAGTGAAGGAGAGAAAGTTGGCAAGACTAGAGGGGGGTGGGGGAGATGAAAGATAAATCCTAATCATCAAAGAAGATTCGAAGGCTTCCAACCTGAGGGACTGAGAGAGAACTGAGGAGGGGAAAAGCAGATTTGGGGATGGTGAGTTCAGTTCTGGCCACAGTAAACTGGAGGAAGCACGGAGTAGAGACTGGAGCAAAAATCTTGGGGTCTAGAGGTCTTGGGGGTCCTCTGACTGGGGTGCTCTTGACCTAGGAGGTGTGTCAAGTGTTGTCTTTGTGACAATGTGACTCTGGGGGAGTTACTTAACCTGAGGCAATTTGCCAAGACTTTAAATTTCAGAAAGAGTCCCAACTAAAATCCCACCTTCTACATGGAGCCTTCCCTAACTCCTTTCAGTTCCTGTGCCTTCCCTCTGTTAATTATTTCCCATTTAACCTGTGTCTATCTTGTTTGTATGTATTTGTATATTGTTTCCTCCATTAGACTGTAAGTTCCTTGAGGACAGAGATTGTCTTTTGTATCTGCAGTGCCTTGCAACTGAAATGTAATAGATGCTGAATAAATGTTTATTGATTGATTGGTTGACTTGTTTTGGTGAAGAAAGTTCCTCACTGAAAGATCCCTAAAGAGATGAAATCAGCTAGCCCTCTCCCCTCTCTCCTCCCAAGAAAAAGTTGGAGATCCCAGTGCATCCACCAGGTAGACATGCTCAGTGGGAAGTTAGAAATGCTGATTTAGAACTTGGCAGGGAGCTTGGGGCTAAGACAGAGATCTGGGGAGTTAGCAGCACTGAAACTATGGTTTGAAAACGCTGGAAATGAATGAATGAACAAGCATTTATTGCACATGTAACAGGAGGTCGTCATCAAGGGATTCTATGACAAGAAGAGCTGGTGGACTGGTCAGATGGCGAGTGTAAGGGATACAGGTGGAGAGCTTGGGTGTTCTATTGGTGCCCTAGTGATGCCCAAAGAAAGCCATGAAGATCTCCAGCAAGTTGGGCAGATTCCCAGTGGAACAACGTGGACTAGAGTCATATAGGCATGGATGGACTGCAAGCTACATCCCTGGTGGGGACTCATGGCGATTATAAAATTTTCTGAGTGTTTTGCTAGGTACTAAGCTCTGGGGTAAGTACTTGTAATGCAAACACAAAAGCAGAGACAGTCCTGGCCTCAAGGAGTTTGCTTTCTAATAGGGGAGAGACAGTACTCATTGGATAGTGGTGACCCAGGAGGGCTCTTTTGGTTTGGAGAGTTACAGGGATGGTGAGTGGAGCCATAAGGGAAGAAACTGCCAAACTCTTTCCAGTAGGAATGGCAGGTATTAATACCCTTATGATTCTAGAACTCTGTGTGTGTGTGTGTGTGTGTGTGTGTGTGTGTGAAAGGTGGAATTCATCTACTTCTCTCATTTTACCAGAGGAAGAATCTGGGCCACCCAGGGTCCCAGGTCACATAGCTAGTTAGAGGAAGGAACTCTCAGTCAAGGTTCCAGGTTCCTCTAGTGGGCAAGAAGTCACCTTTTCATGATTAAGTGTGCAGAAGACCCTGCATTCCCTTCCCTCCAGCTGTTTCCCCATGAGCGTGTTTTGCTTTGGCTCCATGTTCAAGTCCTCTGCCTTCTCTGTCAGATTGGAACCTGTCCTTCTTGGCTCTCCAAAAAGTCTCTCTTTCCTCTGTCTTTTTCCTCCCTTTCTCCTTGAGCCCAACTTTGAGCCTGGTTCCCAGGCTCTGCGGGTTCCATAAACTGGGAGGTTTACTCAGACTCACACATCCAGACTTGAGTTCACACTAACAAGGATGAACACACAGAGGGATTCTCACACAAGTTTGGGATATTAGGATGAACACACATCCTTGGAGTCACTGTACATGTTTGAGTGCACGCGCACATGCACCTGCGCAAGCACGCGCACATGCATGCACGCACACACACACACACACACACACACACACACACACAGAGTTTGCTGCTCAGATAACAAGTTGGATAGAGGTAACAGTCCTCTTGGAGCAGACTCGGGCCCCATCTGTCTGCATGGTTCTTTGGAGAGCCTTGGGTCTTGCTCAGTGTCTAACTGAATCCAGAAGACTTGGGTTTCTTTGAATCCTGCCAGACACAACAAGCCAGTGAATCACTCAGGCAAAGCTTGTCTTGTCAGGAGCCTCAGTGGCCCTTAGTTGGCCCTTAGTTGGCCCTGGCTCACATTGACATAGACCCTTCTCTTATTCCCCCATCCTGGTACACTGGCAGGAGAAACCGACCTGCCTTTCCTTTCATCCTTTGTCCTCCAAGCCTCAATGTAAGGGACTCAGATCAATCGATCCATCCATAATTATGGATGTGTTAACCATGTGCCAGGCGTCAGTGTAGAGAGCTCCTGGTATGGAAACACCAGCTGTTGATGCAGGTGATGACTCATTCAGCACTTACAGTCTTAGGCTCTTAGGTGGCACAGTGCATAGAGTGCTGGACCTGGAATCAGGAAGACCTTAGTTCAAATCCTGCCCCAGACACTTACTAGCTGTGTGACCCTGGGCAAGTCATTTAACTCCTTCAGCATCAGTTTTATTATCTGTAAAAAAGGTATAACAATAGCTCCAAACCATAAGGTTATTGTGGAAGATCAAATAAGATAATGTATGTAAAGCTCTCTGCAAAATCTTAGAATGCTATGTAAGTTAACATTAGTGAGTTGTGCTAGCTATGGAAAACACGAAGAAAAAAATCTCTGCTCTCAAGGAGCTTATATTCTGTTGAGGGATCTAATATGCACTTGTACAAGAATATACAAAAGAGACTTAAGCTGGCTGGGTTGAGATGGGGTGGGGTAGAGTTAGTCCAAGGACTCACACATAGCTTGGGAGACCAGGAAAGAGCTCGAGCAGGACTCAGGACTTGAGTTGAGCATTGAAGGAAACCAGAGATTTTAAGAGAGGGAGATGAGGAGTGAGAGTAGATGGACTTCTGGGAGTGGAGCCAAGATGGCGGGGTAGAGAAGCTCTCAAGCCAGAGATGGTAAGGGGACCTGGCAACTGGTCAGAAAGAGATTACAGGGTATCCGTGTGTTAGCACTGGACACAAGAGCAGATGCTGTTTGGCATCTCCATTGCCTAGAGCACTTTTGGTCAAAAGGGAGTGGAAACCCTAAAGGGTTTATTACAGCTGCAAGGAATCAGGAATAGGAACAATGAGGAACAATATTTTTTCTAATACCAAGGGAAGAGGAGCTCTGAGGAGCAGGACTGATTGAAGTCCCAAGGGATCAGGGGCCCTTCCTGGGTAAGAACCAGAGCGTAGACCAAAAGAGAGTGACCACATCTCTCTCCAGAAGCACTAAAAACTTCCAACTACTCAGAACTAGCTCTGAAAATAGGAGTGTAGGAAAAGTCTGAGGTTTGATACAGAGTCCCTCTTCCCTTCCCCCCTCCACCATGCTGAGAAAAGAGTCTAACATTAACATAAAGTTCCAAATTGAGAAGTAGAGGGGGGTAAATGAGTAAACCACAACAATGAAAGAAACTGACCATTAAAAGTTACTATGGTGATAAGGAAGATCAAGACATAAACTCAAAAGAAGATAATCAAGTCAAAACAGCCCCAAGTAAAGCTTTAAAAATGGGAATTGGACACAAGTCCAATAAGAATTCTTGGAAGAGCTAAAAACTGATTCTCAAAATCAAATCAAAGTGATAGAAGAAAAATTAGTTAAAGAAATGAAAGCAACGGAAGAAAAGTATAAAAAGACAATTAACAGCTTGGTAAAAGAAGCAACAAAAATGCCAAGAAAATAATGCTTTAAACAAAATTAGCTAAATGGAAAAAGAGGTACAAAAGCTCCCTGGAGAGTGTATGGGGGACATAGGGAATGGCTAATGCAAAGTCAGAGCTAGTATGATGCTGGGGACAAGTGCAAGTGATTCCAAGCCAAAAATGAAAGATTCCTTGGCCTCAGAGAGCTTCCATTATGGTGGGGGAGAGGGGATGCTACAACATGTTTCCAGGAGCCTTGGATTCTATCATTAGTTTCAACTACTACTGTCATGAATTCATTTTCCCTTCCCTGATAACGAGAAAGAAATCTCAGACTAACACATTTTAGGCCTATGCGGCTTGGCAGAAGTTTATAGCTAGAATCCATCTTAGAATGGTTTCTCTTGTCATCTGAGAAGGCTTGGTCAAGGTCCCAATATGTTGCCATAACTCATAGACTAGCAAGGCTAATTGATCTCTGCCCAGGGATTTCTGTTTCACCAAACCTCCACCCAGCTGGGGCTCTGAAACCTTTAGAAGGAAATCTTAGGGGGTGGCACCAACTTGCAGACAAGAGGCAATCAGTCAATCATTAAGCATTTATTAAGTACTTCTTGGGTGCCAGGCATGGTGCTAAGCACTGTATATACGAAGAAAAAGCAATACCATTCCCTGTCCTCAAGGAGCTTACTTATACTCCAATGGAGGATGCAACATGGACAAAAATAGATCCAGACAAGATATATAAAGGGAAGATAAAGGGTATTCTTAGGGAAGAAGGCACCAGCATCTGGACAGATGGGAAAGGGCTCCAGCAGAAGGTGATACTTGAACTTGGTCTCAAAGGAAGCCAGATGAGGAGGGGGAACATTCCAGTCAGGAGCAACTTCAGGGCCAAGGTGTGGAGGGAAGATGGAGAGGCTTAGCAAGGATGCTAGCATGGCTGGACTATAAAACTTACAATGATGGAATCCTAAGTCCTTTGTGAATGTAGGAACTTCCCTAGATTTATGGCTCCACTTCAATGACTCAGCCACCACATCACTTTTGTGGCCCAGTAAGATTACACTGGCCTCCCCAGAACCAACTGGTGACAAGATCCCTAGGAGCAGCCAATGTTCTGACTATGTCATATAGCCTTGGGATCCACTGGTGAGTCTGGGAAGGACTGAGAGGCAGCTTTCCCCTATGGCTTTGGGTTAATTCATGATTGGGGTTAGAGCTCATTTTGTGGTGGGAATTAGGAATCGGTCTGTAGCTAGAGTTAGGTGCTAGTCCCTGGTCAGTCTTAAGGGGCTGGTCTGTGGAACAACTTTTTCCCCTGTGAGAAGCTGGCTAGCCTTTTTCAGGCCCTTGTTCTAATCCATCGGTGTCAAACACAAATAGAAATAAGGGTCACTATTGTATATATAAGGCCATTTATTGACTTAGTTTTAAAATATGTTATCTACATTTTATTGTATTTTTTTTTCTTAAGTATTTCCCAATAGCATTTTAGTCTGGTTGGGGATGCTAGGGAGTGTTGGTCCCAAACTGTGTTGAATTTTCTGCTCTAATCAACGAACCATCCCTGACATTTTTGAATACTCCCAGGTACCACATGTATCATAAACCCATTTACTGATGATAAACTTGAGATCACCTCCCTACCTGACCCAATTCTTTTCTTCCACTTTTAAAATAACACCATCCTGTCGATTCCTTTCAATGTGGAAGAGCAGGGACCTTGGATGTTTGTAGATCTCCCAATGCTTGGTGTTCTCTAATTCACTCTTTCCTGGTGGAGTGCCTATCTACTTCAGTAAGTGGCCCTTTCACTGAGGAGAATGGCTGTGATCACCAGAAATCAGTCTCTTGTGTTTCTCATGACAAACGTTTACGTTTAATAGATTCAGGAGAGAGGCAGCATTGCTTGGTGGCCAGGGTTGGCCTTAGAGTCAGGATGACCTGAGTCAAACCTCTCTGACACTTACTAGCTATGTGATCATGAGTAAATCACATATCCTCTCTTGGATTTAGTTTGTTCATTATAAAAGGGAGATAATCATTGCACTGACCTCATTGGATTGTTGTGAGAAATGAAATACCAGATATAACACACTTGGCAAACTTGAAAGTGTTATGTGAAGGCTATTGAATGTTATTGTGAAAACAGGGATAGGAACACCTACTAGGGCTGTTGAGAGGCTCAAATGAGATGATGCAAGCTTTGCAAACATTAAAGTATTTGAATATGTCATGTTTGACAGGCAAGTGTCGAAAAAGTGTCAAAATTTCAAAACAAAGTACTGTAGAAATGTCAGTTATCGTTTTTAGGAATTTGTGTTTTGGAACTTGGAGGGAGTCTCTCATCAACCATAGAGAATAGAGAGCTGATGACTAATCTTCCTTATCCTTAGATCTTGTCCTCACTTCTCAGCTCAAGAATCTTCAATGGCTCCCTATTCCCTATGGAAAAATCAATTAGCATTAATATTAAGTGCCTATTATGTGCCGGACACTGAGCTAGGAAACAAAGACAAAGATGGAAACAATTTCTTCTCTCAAAGAGCTTACATTCCACCTGGGAAGATAATGAGTACTTATATATGTACATACAGAATAAAGCTATAGAGAATAATAGATGATGCAATGGAGAGAGTGCCAACTGGAATCAGGAAGACTCATCTTCCCAAGTTCAAATCCAGCCTCAGACACTTCCTAGCTGTGTGACCCTAGGCAAGTCACTTCACCCTGTTTGCCTCAATTTCCTCATCTGTAAAATGAGCTGGAAAAGGAAATGGAAAACCACTCCAGTATCTCTGCCAAGAAAACCCCAAATGTGGTCACAAAATTGGACATGACTGAAACAAATGAACTACAATAACAAATGTAATTTCTTTTTTTTTTTTTAAAGCAATTGGGGTTAAGTAACTTGCTCAAGGTTACACGGCTAGTCATTATTTATGCGTGGGTGCTCATTTTCTGAGGCCGGATCTGATCTCGGGTCATCCGTACACGGCTAGGTTTTTTGTTTGTATGGATTAAGTGTTGGAGGCCGGCTCCGAACTCAGGTCCTTCTGATTCCAGGGCCGGCGCTCTATTCACTGCGCCACCTAGCCGCCCCAACAAATGTAATTTCATTGGTTTCAGTAACTTGGGTGACTGGAATTCCATGACTGGAATGTGGCTTTGGAAAGACATGTTTTATTCAAGAGAAATAGGGGAGGAAAAGGGGTAGTGGTGGGAAAGAACACTGTATTTAAGGAGATATAATGAAGTGTAGATCGAACGGAAGCTGAATATGGAAGCAGTGGAGAACATTCAGGGGGAGAACAGTGAAGCAACAGCAGAAGTAATATTCTCAGCAGAATAATATTGAACACCTGGGAAGGAAAAGGAAATAGATGAGGGTTTTGGAAAGCAAATCATAAGCCTGAACAGAGAAATGATAGAGTAGTGATGGGGGATGTCATTTATCCAGACGCCTGCTGGAAACTCTTTCTCTGCCAAAAGCAGGACCATGAATTACTTATTAACCTTCCTCATTGGTAATATCATCCTTCAAAAAGTGGAGGAACCTACAGGGAAAATCAGTATTGAATTTCATTTTTCATTTCTTTCAAAAATCTTGATTTTTGAAAGGATTCACATTGATCATCAATACAACCAGTTAAACTTGCTAAAGGACAATTTATGTTTAAAACAAATCATTTCACTGCATCAAAGTTCCCAGGTTTTTAGCTCCTCTATCCAAGATGTGCCTGCTCAGGGCTATTTTTGTTTTTTCACTTTTCTCCTGTGTGTGTAACCCCGGCTTCCCTGGGCATGCTCAAAAAGTCCTCCAATGGCATTTCTGTGGTGGAGCGTGCCCAGAGAATCTCGAGTCACACATAGTTGTAGCTAGTATTTTTTCCTTGTTTTTCTTAACTCTGCATTATTTCATAAAGAGTCTTTTCAGGTTTCTTTATGAAACTGGGCTGTGGATGTAGATTCAAGGTGTATTGTCAAGCATGAAGCAATATTCAACTTTGACGTTGTTGTTCGTTCTTGAAGAGCACCATTGACATCATGGGCTGATGTCTTGACTTGTACATGAATTGGATTTAAGTGAGGCAGAGCTGGGCAGGGTCACCATCCTCACTCTCTCCTCCAGAGTCCTTGGAGTCCAGTGGCAGGACAAAAGTCAAGATGACCGACGATGGCCCAGGATCCGATGACAACCAATTCAGGCTAGGAAGGAAAGTTGGATACAACAAAAATATGGTGGTGGTTTTTTTTTTCCATTAAAACTATATTGAGAGTGTTATCCTTCTTGGACATTTAGTTAACTACTAAATGAATACAATAGACATATTCATGTTTTAATTGGAATTTTCCATAGCTTGCATTTTAATTCTTTGGTTCTTTGCTGTTTCTATTAATCTATAGCATTATTTTAATAACTGTTATAATACCTACCTAAAAAACTCATTTGGAGAAGAGAGGAGGATCAAATAAGGGGCAAGAGACCTGGTCAGGTTGGATGAGATGATGATAAGGGACTAAGAAGAGGAGGTAGAACTACTAAACTTTCATTTGACTCCTGTTTCCTCTCCCAGGAAAAGGGATGATCTTTGGGTTAGAAAGGACCAAAGGAAAATGACTGCTAAGAACTGATACCCAAGACAGATGTGGAATAATAAAAAGGTAACTCATTGTTCTGTATTAATTCAGATCAGCAGATATGGAAAGAATTGGCAGCTGTAGCCCTTGAAAGACTGGAGAGAGCAGCAAAGGTAGTGGACAATGGGAGCAATGGAAACCATCTTGATTTCCAAAAGGGCTTGGTGGTGAAGGTGCCCTGAGAATCAAAGCACAGCTGAGAGGAAGAGAAGGTTGGCTGGCCTGTGCTCCTCCCCCAGATGGCGCCCAGCTCCCCTCCCCCCCCAGAGGAATTCACTGGTGGGAGAAGGGTATGAGGATGTTCCAGGGTGAAGAGGGAAGGTCTTGGGAGAGATAGTGGTTGAGGTAGCATGGTGCCAATGCCTGGAGAGTCAGATGCAGGGCCAGGGGGGGAATTGACTTTACAGGGTCACTCATCCAGTGGAAAGCCAGTGGAGAGAGTGACTTGGAGAGAGAGGAAGAGGCTCGGGAATCCAGTCCCGCCCACAGCATTTCCCTTCTCAGTTATGATGCACTCTTCTAGGATATGAGGTTGGGTTTGAGGACAGACCTTCCATATACACCATGGACCTATAAGAACAAAGGGAGAGAGGACAGACTGACCCAGATGAACTCAGGATTATAGAACTCAAGCTGGAAGGGACCACAGAAGTTCTTATTTTACAGAAGAGGAAGCAGATAAGAGCAGTGGGTTTATCTGTCCAAGGTCACACATCGCAGGCAACATTGGAACTCAGTTCCTTTGACTCTTAAGTTAGTGCTCTTTCCACTCTCTGTGTGAGGCCCTCACGGAGCCTCAGTTTCCTCATCTGTAAAATGTATGGAGCGAACTGCGTGACCTGTAAATTGTCTCATGGCTCTGACATTTGGTGTTGGCAAGCTCTGAACGGGGGAGGGGAGGCAGCCATGTAGCAGGGCCCCTCCTGGGCTGGTGCCTGCCCACCCTTCTGACCCAAGGAGACCCTGGGAGGGACTGAGCGCACATGTCCCTGCCAGTGGCAGATGGACTGTTACAACCCCGCATCACTCCATTGTTTAAATACTTCCCCTTTGTTTGGGCTTCTCCAGCTGAGTGTTTCTGAAAGCAGCCCAAGCCTTTTCCCAGGGATCAGTACAAAGCTTCCCCTGCCTGTGGCCCCTTCCCCACCAGGGAGACCCTCTCTCCCTCCTCTGTGCAGGAAGGAGAGCTAGGACGATGCAGAGAGCAGCAGGGGACAGAGTGTGTCCGGCATAGTTCTGGCGTGGCCGAGGGCCAGGCAGGATGTAGCCCATCTCCATCCACTCTGGCACCAAGCCCCCATTCACAATACCGAGCTCCCATCACAGATACTAAGCCTTCTCCCTGATACCAAGCCTCTATTCCAGGCACGGAGTCCTCATTCTTGACACTGAGCCCCCTTTCCCTAACACCCAGTCCCATCCCCAACACTGAGCCCCCTCCCTAATACTGAGTCCCTCCCCCAACACTGAGCCCCCTCCTTGGTACTGAATCCTATCCCCAACACTGAGATACTATTCCTCAAACTGAGGCTCCTGTCCCCAATTCTGATTCCTCATCCCCAGCCCTGAGCCCCAATCCTCCACCCTAAGCCTCCAGTTCCTAATACTGAGCCCCATCCCAGGCCCTTAGTTCATATCCATCATTGCCTTCCCCCATTTGTGACAAGGAGCCCTGATCTCCAGCCCCCAAAGCAAGGGCATTTCCAATTCCTTTCTGTGGAAGCACAGAGGGCTCATTTTTAAGCCTCTTACCTCTACCCTCTGTTGGACTGAGAAGACTCCCTAGCACCCCACCCAGTGCTAGAACCCAAGTGACCTCCAGCTTAGTGGAGGTGAGGACAGGCCTCTGGAAGGGGGCGGACAATGTAGTCACACTCTTCAGCAAATTGAGCAGGGAGGTGGGGCTGGCACCTTTGTTCATGTCCCTAAGAGCAGAGCACTGAGCCTGTTGGAGAAAGTCATTGAAAATGTGGTCCCAAGATGGTGGCCTAAGAGGCGAGTGGGAAGGTTGTTCTCTGGTCCAGCCTTAGGGATGTTGGTCTGGGGATAGCCACTTTCCTCAGCTTCACTGCTCCTAGAATCACAGGGCTAGAGCCAAAGAGACCATCTAGTCCAGGCCTGACATTCCAACAGATTAGGAAACTGAGGCCCCGGGGTGTGTGTTTGTGTGTGTTTTAACTAAGGTCACAAAGTGAGATGATGACAGACCAGTGTCAGAAGACTGGTCAACTGACTCTAAACCCAGCACTCTTTGCACTAACTACACTGTTCTGTACTGTCCCCACCTGCCTTATGAGTGTGTGTGTGTGTGTGTGTGTGTGTATGTCAGTGTGTGTGTGTGTGAGTATGTCTGTGTGTGTGAGAGTGTGTGTGTGTGTGTGTGTGTGTGTGCTAGAATGTGTGTGAGTATGTCTGTGGGGGGGGTTGTGAGAGTGTGTGAATATGTCTGTGTGTGTAAGTGAGAGTGTGTGTCTATGTGAGAGTGTGTGGTCTTCCGTTCAGCTGTGTCCCCGACCCCTTTCCCTAACCCTGTCCTCTTTCCCTTCCTTTCTCTCTCCCAGGGCCGAGGCTGTTGGGGCAGGGGACCATCCCTTGGCCAAATCATGAAGTCAGGAATTTTGTCTTCCAGCTTCAGCAGCCTGCTCTGCTCTGCTCTGCTCCAATGGCACCTTGACAGACCCTCAGGCCAAAGGAGGGCTGGATGTCTCTGCCTTGGAGCAGGTGGGGAGGTGCCTCTGATTGGGGAAGGGGGGTCCTAGAACTCCACCATGGAGGTGCCTGTGGCAGGATCACATGGGGACTGCTGGATGCTTCAGTGAGGAGTGGGGAGGGGAGGGGAGGTGCAGGAGAGGGGGAGGGTGGGAGCCCTGAGGACACAGACCCGAAGACAATGAATCCTTATGCTAACTGAGCACTTGTTTCCAACTCCTGGACAAATATGACCTCATTCCTCCTCCCTACCTCCCAGGCTGAAGAGACTTGGGTAAGATTTATTCCACCCCCAGCCTCCCCACCCCCATCCCTATTCCTCCCATTTTACAGATAGGGAAACTGAGGGCAGGGTACAGAAGGACATTGTGAGAACTCAGTACCCCTGGATGTCAGGCGTCGAGCGAGTCCTGGCTGCTGCCGCCTCTCGGTCCATCCCACAGCCTCCAAGAGATAGAGGAGGGTCAGCCACTGGGTCAAGAGCTGAACAATTCCTCTGGCAGTCAGGAACACGCTTATCCCCGGGTTCTCCAGACCCTTCTCCTGTCCCATAGGGGACTGACGGCTTAAGTACTCAGGGTCCAGTTACTCCCAAGGGCCTCTGGGGCAGATACATCCACACCCCACACTCTCCTACTGAAGCCTGTTGTGGCTGTTGGACATGTAAGGGGTTTCTGGGAGGTAGAAGGGGAGAAAGAGCTCTCAGGGGTGGTCACAGCTTGGCTCTGGGGCAGGGAATGGGGTCTTTCTGAGTTCTGCTATCAGGGAATGGAGGGCATGATTCCCGTTAGCCCATAAGCACTTATTAAGTGCCCACTGGGTACCAGGCACTGTTCTGGGGGAGTTCACACTTCACCACTTGTGATGATGAGGTTCTCCTTGCATTATGATCCTGGGTCCTTAGATCCTAGACCAACATTCTTTCCTTTTTTGATTGGGGGAAGAGGAGCGAGGGGGAAGGGAAAGCCCCTACTATGTGCAGGTTACAAAACCTCACAACAATCCTGGGAGGTAGGTGCATTATTAGCCCCATTTTACAGATGAGGAAAGTGAGGCAAACAGAGGTGAAGTGATTTGTCCAGGTCTCAGAGCTGGAAACTCTGTGGCTAGTTTTGGACTCAGGTCTTTCTGACTCCAGGCCCATGCTCTGTCCACTGAGCCACCAGCTGCCTCTAAAGTATGATTATTCCCATTTTACAGATGTAGTGGTGTTAGGTCTTTCTTCTCAGTTCTAAGGGATTTTGTCCTGGATTGACCCTCTTCTACTCATAAGGAAATCGTGGCTTAGTTCAGTGACTTGCCCAAAGTCACATTGCTAATGTTAGAATAGGGGTTTTAACTCAAATCTTCAATGCCAGCCTCTTTCCAGTGCACAGTTATTGCTAAATTGTTTTTCACTCATGTCTGACTCTTCATGTCCCATTTGGGGTTTTCTTGGCAGAGATACTGGAAGGTTTATCATGTCCCTCTCCAGCTTATTTGACACATGGGGAAACTGAGGCAGACAGGGTGAAGTGACTTGCCCAGGGTCACACAACTAGCAAGAGTCTGAGTCTGGATTCTGACTCAAGAAGATGAGTCTTCTTGACATCAGGCCTGGCGTTTTATCCACTATCTACCTCAGTAATGTTTCTTGTTTATTTAGGAGGGTATCAGATTATAAATCTGATAATCCATATAATCCACATAATCCAATCATTTCATTTTATGATTAAGGCTACTGAAGATCACAAAGGAAGGAAGGGTCAGGGAATGCTGGTTCTGGGTTTGTCCCTTAACCCATCTGTGTTGGGGACTGAGTCTCAGCCTCTTTGGGCCTCTGTCTCCTCACTTGCTGAAGTCAGGGGTTGAAGTCCATGATCTCCCTGACCCCCACAAGCTTTATGTTATGATCCCAAATGGTGGGGCAGATTCAAGCCCAGGCCTCCTAATACCAAATGCACCACTCACTATACTACTAAGTCTTCTTCCCTCCAGAGAGCCAGGACCAAAACCCAGGGCCCCCAAGTCCCAGTGTGGCACTCTTTGCCTCATGCTACATTAAAAAATGAATCCCTGAATTTTAAAAACCTGCAGCTTCTGGGTACCCCACCCTACAGCCCCATCCTCCATCCCAACACACACACACACACACACACACACACACACACACACACACACACACACACAACCATGTACATGTTCAGTGATGGCTCGGCCATCCTGGCCACACCCGCCTTCAGCATAGCCTTGGTGGGGTCCAGGGGAAGAGTGAGGCCCATGGCTGGCCCCAGGGGGTCCCCTCCCTCTTGAAAGTGGCTGGGTCCCACTCCTCGGCGTGGCTCCCCATTGCTTGGCCGAGGTTTCCCTGTCTGGGGGCCAGGCGTTCCCACTGAAATAAACAAGTGTTCAATGGGAGTAAAGATGAAGTAACATGGAAGATATTAGCCGGCCTCCACCCAGCCCCCAGCTCCTCCTCCCCCTGCCCAGCACAGCCAAGGTGGTGTTTACTGGGATGCTGGGCCAGGCATTGAATGCCACTTAGGCACAAAGGGGCTCAGTGAGGGAACCCCAGGCCAGACCACAGCCTGCTCCTCTTGCCAGAAGCCAGAAGTCTAGAGCAGAGCTGTGCCTCTGCCCATCCAAACCCAGGGATGGCTTCCCAGGCCTGGCACCTAGTCCTAAGCCCTTGTCTCTCTCTGCACCATAGCAAATGCTAAATCTCCATCCTGAGAACTGAACCCCCCTATTTACTGAAATGAGCTTCATCCCCTGCCCTGGGTTTCTGCCACTCCTCCCTCTCCCATTAGGTTCCTGCCACAAAGTCAGAGTCAAGATTCCAGAGCCACTCTTAGCCCAGCCTCACCATCATATCAAGCAAGGACACCTTTCCACATTCAAATTCATTTATCCATTGGTCTTATCTATAGGAAACAGGGTCCAGCTCCCAGAACAAGTGAGTGGAACTCAGAAGTCCTGGGATCCTGATGCCTATTGCCCTCTGTGACCATTCCTCTAGGGATATATCTGCTTCCCTACAGCAGATGGGGATGGGATGGGGGCTCTGAGCTACATCTTCAGCAGTGGGAAAAGATCTCTGTTCATTATCCCCTACGGGCAGCTAGGTGGCACCATAGTACACAGGGCATTGGGCCTAGGTTCAAATTTACCCTTAGACACTTACTAGCTGTGTGACTGTGGGCAAGTCACTTCACCCTATTTACCTCAGTTTCCTCATCTGTCAGATGAGCTGGAAAAGCAAATGGCAAACCACTCCTGTATCTTTGCTGAAAAAACCCCAAAAGGGAAGAGCTGGACATGACTGAAAACACCTAAACAAGAATCACCTCCTATTTATTCTCTATATAGCTTGCTTTGCATATATTTGCTTGCTTATAGGCTCTCCCATTACAGTGTAAGCTCCTTGAGGTCAGGAACTATCTCATACCTCTTTTTTTTATTTCTGGTGCTTAGCATAGTGTCTGGCACATAGTAAATGCTTAATAAATGGTTCTCGATGTATGGCTTGGTGTTGTGGTGGAAAGACTCTAAGATCTTTGGCTCATTTGTTCAGTCTCTGCACAAGGCACTAAGCTAGGCAAAGGGAATTTGAAAACAGAAAATGTGATAGATCCTGACTTTGAGTAACTTACATTCTCCTAAAGAGGGTAGGAAGAGGTGGGCCAGACCTATGGTTTTATTGTCATGGGGAACACTTTTGTGAGGGAATTCTCTCTACCAATGTAGGACAGGCACCTCTTTGTAGTTGATGGTCTGAGTGCATTTCCCAGGGCACCGAGAGGTCCATTGATAGCTGGCATCTTTCAGAGGATGGAGACGGTCTTCCTGACTCCATGGCTTTCTCCCCAACCACTGAACCACATTGTCTTTGGGTGACTTACTGAGGTCGGAGGGTTCTTCTTCCCTATAGACACAGATAAAATAGGCAATGATGGGGTCAAAGGAGGAAACGAGACCAAGTGGTTCTGAGGGAAGATGTGGCTCCTGAATTGCTGTGGGTTCCAATCCCAGCTCTGCAGTAAATGACCTGGGTGATCCTGGGAAAGTCACTTCCCCCCTCTCCACTTCTGTATTATCCTCCGAGACTGATAGAATTGCCTTTTCTTAGCACTTTTGGTGTGAGGGCTGCCAAGTCCTTTCCAGGGATGCTCGTCTACCTTTGGTGGCCACCCAACTCTCACCTGTGGCTCAAAGAAGCTGTACTAAGTGCCACAGGCCACAGCTCAGTACAACCACCTTGGCAAAGGATAGCCCCAGTCTCAGCCAGGTTAAGGGCAGCCCGTCAGTGAGTGTGGGGGATATCTCCCCCAGCAGAATGGGTGGATAAGAACAATTTGTTCCAACCACAATTGTGCTGTGGTGTCTGATATCTGACCAAGTTCCTTCCTTCAGGTCTGAGGCTCTATTCACTGTGCCATCTAGCTACCCCAAACTTATTTTGTGAGAGACTGATAACGAGGGGCATCATGACAGGCCTCCTGAAGGAGATGGTTCTTGAGCTGAGGTTTGAAGGAAGCCTGGGATTCCAAGAGATGAGCTGAGAAGAGTATTTCAAGTCTGAGGAGTAGTGGGAGATAGTGAGTTGGCCATGTTGGCTGGTATGCGGAATGTGTGTGTGTGTGTGTGTGTGTGTGTGTGTGTGTGTGTTTGTGTATGTTAAGGCAGTGTGTGGTATCAGGGGAGTGAAATGTACAGTTATTCTAGAGACATATAGACCAGAGCTATATTGTGTAGGACTTTAAATGACCGACAGAGGAGTCCAAGTTTTATCCTAGAGTTAATAGGCAGCCCCTGGTACTTCATGTGCTGGGAGTGTGGCAGTTAAGTCAAGATCAGTTGGGCAGCTTTCTTGGTTGGGCAGGGGGAGAGCAATAGAACAGCAGGGAAACTCAGGAAAGGTTTGGACAAGAAGGGGTTTAGTTAAACACTTGCTCTAGAGAAAGCATTCTGAGGCTCCAAGACTCCAGACATGGAAAGAGACGCCAACAAGCACACACCCGGCCTCCCAGGGTCCAGAGGGCTGTGTCCCCTGCAGAGAAGGGAGTGCAACACTCCACTGGGGATGGTCCAAGGAAGACAGGGTGGGAGGTCAGGGTCCAGCGTCATCAAAGGACTGAGAACAAAGAGCTCTTGGGAGTTTAGGGCTGATGGGTAATGGAAGGCTGATTTCCCCAGATATAGTGCTCAATATCAGAACAAGGAGTCTCAAAAGCACATTATCAGATCCTTACCAGCAGAATTTCCAGCCAATCTCATCACCCCCTCCTCCATCACAACCACTTCAAGCAGATCTCTGAGTTCTCCCTCTGATTCTTGGAGGAACATAAATTGTCAAGGGGGAATTCCATCTTCTTTGGGCACACATTTACAGGAGAACCTGCTCTTACCCATCAGGAAGTATTGACCATCAGGGAGAGAAATACAACAACCACACAAATGGATGGGCTGGAAAAGAACTCTTGAATAGCTGGGATTAATGGGGCTTCCCCAAGACTACGACGTGAAATAATATTCACCCCTGCAGAGCACAAAGTGAATAGTTTTGCTTCCTCTTTGTAGTAGGAGTAGTAGCCTTACCAGAAATACAAGCAATTATCAAGGAGAACTGGTCTCAGTAACTAGAGATTCTTAATCTGAGGGTCTGAGAACTTAAAAAAATTTGACAACTGGACTTCAATATAATTGGTTACTTTTGTAACTTACTAATTTTTTTTTTCTGAGCAGGGTTGTTGCCTTTACCAGTCTGCCAAAGGTGCCCATGATTAAAAAAAAGATTGGGAATGCTTGTCTAGATGTAAAGGAGTAAAATTAGTGCCACATGATCAGGAACTTGGCGGGGGTGAGTCTCATGACTGGAATATGGCTCTCAAAGTAAAGTTAAGCCTTATTCAAGAGGAACAGGGTAAGAAAAGGGGGAAGGAGTTGGAGCAGCGAGGTATGTTAAGAAGATATACTGATTTTTGGAGAAACCAAGAACTGGAGGGGAAGATCAGTGGAGACAGAAGTAGGAGCTATATTGTGATTGGCGCAGAACCCAGACCACCGAGACAGACAGAGGAAATAAATGAGGAGTTTGGGAAACAGATGACACAGGGAACCTTGATTATCCAGACAGATGCTGGAGATTTTTTTTTCTCCTAAAAGCAAGACAGTGAATAATTTCATATCTTGCTTTAATGGCAGTTTAATTCTTTGAAATGTGGAGAAACCTGCAAGGGGGTGATGTTCTGGATCTGACACTCACCAGCAAGAAAGAACCAGTTGCTAAGGAGGCCTTGCTAGGATAGGGTGGAGGTAATGATGGGAACCTTGGGACTACTTCATAATAGATTTGGGGTAAAGGCAAACTGGACACGTCCCTAAGAGTTGGGGAAATGGGACAGTAAAGGGTTTAGAGAAAAAGTATGGTGGATCCTATGGTGGGGAGAAAGGACTTGGCCCAAACAGATTGGAAGTTTTCAAGAATGAAATTCTGAAGAAACAGAATGAAATGATTCCAATGCCATATTCTTCTCCATCTTCTTCCTTTTTAGGCAACTTCCAGTTCATCTAAACATTGATTTGAGGCAGCTAGGTGGCTCAGGGGATTGGGCACTGGGTCTAGAGTCTACAAGTCCTGAGTTCAAATCTGACCTCGGACACTAGTTGTATGACGTTGGGCAAGTCACTCAACCTCTGTTTGCCTGAAGAAAGACACGGCAAACCACTTCAGTATCTTTGCCAAGAAAACTTCATGGACAGTATTGGTATACTATGGTCCATGGGGTTAAGAAAAGTCGAAAGTGATTGAACAATTGAACAACAACAAACATCCATTCGGCTGTAGTTAGAGTGTTGTGGGGTTTAGTCGAATGATACTTCAGGCCTTTTTCTCCACCATAAGTTCTATTTGACTTCTATGCTCACCCTTGTTTCTTTGCGTACTTTTAAAAAGGAATCTCTTGTCTCTGTTGTTATTGTCTTTAGTTGTATATGCATTGAGCTTTCTTATATATCTGTTGTTTGCTGTGTTTGCAAGACAAATCATTTGTTCAAGTCTAATTTTCTTCACACAAACATTCCTTTTTATTGAACATTCATCTTTTTTCATGAAACTTGGGTTGCATCGTAAGCTCTTTGCTTTTTGGAAGACATCATTCCCCTCATTCTTGCAGTTTCCTGTGGATACAGAATAGTCTTATGTTATATCAATATTCTTTCTTCGGGTCGCTTGCAGAGTGTATTGTCATTGGGATTGCTAAATTTAAAGACTCTGTATCTCAGAATTTGCATCAGAGCTCCTCCCACCCACCCACCCACCCACCCAGAAGTGATCTGTGCCTTCTTTTAATTGTCCCTTTGTGTTTAGAAGCTCTTGGCAGTTTTCTTGCATTGATTTTTGAATTATGGTGTTCAGGTTTTTTGACTTGTCATGCTCTTTTGGGAGACCTATAATCCTTAAGTTGTCACAACACATTCTGTTTTGCTTGTTTGGAGATCATGCTCTTTGTTTCTCTTCTTCCTAACTGTCTGTCACTGCTGTGTATTTACCAATCAATTATTCACTCTTTATTCCTCTGGTGAGACATGCCATGGTAGATCCAGGTTTTTTATTCTACAAATTATTTCTGATGTTTGGGTCAGAAATTCTGTTTTTACAATTCTAATTTCTCTTTTAAGTCACCCAGGAACATTCAGCTGTGGTTCCATGCTTTCTTGGAAATCTTTAATATCCTCTGTCTCATCAGGTATTGATTCATTTTTCTTTGTCTTGTAAAATTTATTCATCAATGTTTGGACTCTTTGAGCTGATCTGGAAGCCATGTCCTCTTTTGTTATTATTTTCTTTTAGGCTGGTTTATCTGTTTGTGCTCAAGAGCTTCAACTGAGTTTTCTTCCTCTTGAGATCTTCAGTCTTTTCTCTTTATATTTCACTATTGTTCACTTTCTGGCTCCTTCCCCTCGGATAGTGGTGTCCCTCGGTGCTGGACCTCAAAGCTGCCTCAGCTTCCTCCCACTCTGGGCAATTCACATATCACTGGCCTCAGTCTTTGCCCCAAGTGACTTTTGGGAGAATAGAACTGAAACCAGAGGGATGCTGGGCTCTTTCCCTCAGGATTAGTGGAGTGCCACACAGTCACACACATGCGTCCTGCCCCAGTTTCTTTCATTCTTCAGTTCTCTGAATGAACTCTGTTTCAATGCAGAGCAGTGCTGCATTCTTGTCCCAGACCAAGCTTGTTGGTTGTCCATGGTATTGGGAAGAGAGAGTGATAAAGATGAGTTCTGTTACAAGCCTATGGGTCAGCTTGTACAACCCTGCTATGGGTAGTAAGGGAGAGGGTGCTGAATGAGGATGTTAGAGGTTAGAGATTAGCCTTCTCTTTTGTTAGTTAATCAACTAGTCTTATTAGTGTTTTTAGTGTCCTAGAGAATGGAGATGATATTCATAATTCCTATTCTGGAGAGGTGTGAGAGGTCATAAAGAGCAGAGAAAATGTCTAGTCCTCCATCTTGTTAATCACATGGCCAAGAACTCCCAAACCATTTCAATGACCAAGAAAATTGGGAATGAACTTGGTGATTCATCAATGAACTTGGTGAAATAAATGGTTTAAAAAGACATGAAACAAGTCATAAATGAACTCCCTGAGAAAAATTCCCCAAGATTAGATGGATTTACAAATGAATTCTATGAAACATTTAAGGAATGATGAATCCCAATACTACATAAGCCATTTTAAAAAATAGGTAAAGGAGTCCTACAAAATTTCTTTTTTTTTTTTAAAGCAATTGGGGTTAAGTAACTTGCTCAAGGTTACACGGCTAGTCATTATTTATGCGTGGGTGCTCATTTTCTGAGGCCGGATCTGATCTCGGGTCATCCAGACTCCGAGGCGGGTGCTCTTACTCACTGCGCCACCTAGCCGCCCCTTTAGGGCAATTGGGGTTAAGTAACTTGCCCAAGGTTACACGGCTAGGTTTTTGTTTGTGTGGATTAAGTGTTGGAGGCCGGCTCTGAACTCAGGTCCTTCTGATTCCAGGGCCGGCGCTCTATTCACTGCGCCACCTAGCCGCCCCAACAAAATTTCTTTTATGACACAAATATGACTTTGATACTTAAACCAAGGAGAACAAAAACAGAGAAAGAAAACTATAGACAAATTTCCTTAACAAATATTGATGCAAAAAAATTAAATAAGATATTAGCAAGGAAACTACAGCAACATATCACAAAGATCATATACTATGACCAAGTGAGATTTATACCAGGAATACATGGATGGTTCAATATTAGGAAAACTATCAACATAATTGATTATATCAATAACAAAACCACAAAAATCATATGATTTTATAAATAGATGCAGAAAAAGTCTTTGACAAAATACAACATTCATTCCTATTAAAAACATTAGAAAGCATAGGGAAAATGGAATATTTCTTAAAATGATAAGTAGTATCTATCTAAAACTAAGAGCAAGTATCGTCTATAATGAGAATAAACTTCAAACTTTCCAAATAAAATCAGGGATGAAGCAAGGATATTCATAATCACCACTGTTATTAAATATTGTACTAGAAATGCTAGCTATAGGGGCAGCTAGGTGGTACAGTGAGTAAGAGCGCCGACCTTGGAGTTGGGATGACCCAGGATCGAATCCAGCCTCAGAAAATGAGCACCCACACATAAATAATGACTAGCCATGTAACCTTGAGGAAGTTACTTAACCCCAATTGCTTAAAAAAAAAAAAAAAGAAATGCTATCTATAGCAATAAGACAAGAAAAATAAATTAATGGCATAAAAACAGTCAGGGATGAAACAAAACTATTACTCTTTTTTTTCTTTTTGGAGGGCAATTGGTATTAAATGACTTGCCCAAGGTTACATGGCTAGTTTTTTTTTTTTTTTTGTTAAGTGAATGAGGCCAGATTTCAACTCAGGTACTCCTGACTCCAGGGCCAGTGCTCTATTCACTGTGCCACCTAGCCGCCCCTATCACTCTTTACAGATGATATGATAGTATACTTAGAGGACCCTAGAGAATCAACAACAACAACAAAAAAGCAGTTGAAACAATTTACAATGTTAGCAAAGTAGCAGGATATTAAATAAACCCCCACAAATTATCAGCTTTTCCATATGCTACTAATAAAACCCAGCTGGAAGAGATAAAAAAAGAGATTCCATTTAAAATAACTGCAATCAGTATAAAATACTTGGGGATCTACCTGCCAAGACAAACCTAGGGAACATAATTACAAAACACTTTTCACACAAATAAAGACAGATCTAAACAACGGGAAAAACATTAATTGCTCATGGGTAGACAGAACCAGTATAATAAAAATCAAAATTCTATCTAAGTTAATTTACTTATTCAATGCCATACTAGTCAAGCTACCAAAGGAGTATTTTATACAGCTAAAAAAATAATAACAAAATTCATCTGGAAGAACAAAAGGTCAAGAATAATGAGGGAATCAATGAAAAAAAAAAAGCAAAGGAAGCCAACCCAGGAGTACCAGATTTCAAACTATATTTCAAAGCAATAATTATCAAAATAAGAAATTAAGTGGTGGATCAGTGGAAAAAAATAGGTACACAATACACAGTATAAATGACCACAGTAATCTAGTATTTGATTTATCCAAAGATCCAAGCTTTTGGAGTAGAACTTACCATTTGAAAAAAAAATTGCTGGAAATTTTGGAAAGCAGTTTGGCAGAAACTAGGCATAGATTAACATCTCCCACTCTATACCAAGATAAGATCAAGACGGATAAATGATTTAGACATAAAAGATGACATCATAAGTAAATTAGGGAAGCATGGGGAAAAACCTATTGTATCTATAAATAACAGAAGAGTTTATGACCAAACAAAAGATAGAGAGGATAATAAGAAGTAAAATATATCATTTTGATCACATGCAATTAAAAAGCTTTTGTACAAACAAAACTACTACAGCCAAAATTAGAAGGAAAACAGGAAATTGAAAAAAAATTAGAGCAAGTTTCTCTGATAAAGGCTTCCTCTCTCAAATATATAGGGAACTGAGCCAACTTTATGAAAATAAGAGACATTTCCCAGTTGATAAGTGGTCAAAGGATATGAATAGGCAGATTTCAGAAGAAGAAATCAAGGCTATCTGTAGTCATATAAAATGCTCTAAATCACTATTCATTAGAGAAATGCAATTAAAACAACTCAGCAGTGAGAAAGGGGCCAGAAAAGGTGCCCTAAAAATTGTCTGCTTTACCCAACCCTGGCCTGCTTACAACAACAGGTGGGGATCCCACCCTAGGATCAAAACACACAAAAATATACAAAAAATTTTGTGAAGATGATTCCACTCACCATTTATACATGGGATGTGCACATGCTTATGGACAACATGAAATCCAGTAGACCTGAAAGTACTGAATCCAGGGTGAGTCCAGATAAGAAAAAGGCTCATTAGTGGACAGAGAATGGGTGCAGTGTCCCACACCCTTGGACAATGGCTCTGATAGTAGATTTGACTTTTTAAACACTCACACACACACAGGAGGCTAGGTGACCCTGTATGTGTCACTTAACTTCTTGGTGACAAAGACAACTCTGTAAAACTTGGCTAACCCCCAGTAGTAGAGAGAGCTCTTCCACAGGAGCTTCCTATGCCAATGAAATCACTAGTCCAAATTAGCAGTTGGCTAGCACATAATAGGCCTTTAATAAATACTAACTGATTGACAAAAAAAAAAAAAAGGTATGCAGAGAAGCTGGAAACAAGGGCAGTCAACAGAGTGGGAATTTGAATGCATAAAAACACCAACCAAGTGAGTGAGATTTTTAGAAGTAATGGTAGGGAAAGGAAAGGGCCAAAGGGTGAAACTCTTTCAGGAAGATGGGCTGATGTTCATGGACCACAGAGGGAAGATGGAGATCTTTATTCCCTGCTACTACTTTCTCTGCCATGGAGAGAAATCTTACAACTGGAAAGGACAGAACAAAAAATGGCAGATATGGAATGATTCCCAAGAGAGGGAGGGAGATACTAAGATAGCCAAGAGAAATTTAGGGGGGCAGCATGGAGCTGGGACTAAAGAGCCTGTTTTGGAGTCAGGAGGATTTTTGATCATCAATAGTGCACACTGGCCAAGTGACCTTGGACAAGTCACTTAACTTTTCAGCACCACAGGTGATGCTCTAAATTGCTTCAAGGATGGTTGTGATTTGCATCAGTAATGGAAATTTCCTTACAACGCTACAATAACTGGTACAGAAAAAAAGATAAATTCTTGCACAGGCTCTAAAAAGTGTGCTTCACCAGGAGCCAGTGGGGGAAGGAGGACTATATAGCAGTTTGCCAGGGCAGGGGGATTTGGATATTTGGTGGCCTGCAAATTCCATATGTGTCAACAGGGCACCTTATAAAGCTAAAGCAACCTCAGACTGCATGAAGGGAGGCAAAGAGTCCAGGAACAAGGAGGTGACCATCCTGCCGTCCACTGTCCCAGTCAATCGACAGCTGGAGTATTGGTCTCAGTTCTGGATGCCCAGTTTTAGAAAGCTGGAGAGCATCCCAAGGAGGAAAACTAGGATGAGCAAAGACCTTCGGGTCATGCCTTCTGGGAACCAGTTAAAGGACTGGGGGTTGTTCAGCCTGGAGAAAAGTGGGGATGGGGAGTTGTGGTGGCTGTCTCCAAGTACGTGAAGGACTGTTGTGCAGATGTGTAGGCTTGTTCTGCTGGGCCCCAGGAGGCAGAACTGTGAAGTGAAGTTGGGACTTGATGTAAGGAGAAGCTTCCTCATGATTAGCCCTTACCCCAAAGTGTAATGGCTGCCTTTCTATTGTTCAGTCATTTTTAGTCCTGTCTGACTTTGTGTGACTTCATGTGGGGTTTTCTCAGGAAAGATTAGTGAAGGGATTTGCCATTTCCTTCTCCAGCTCATTTTACAGATGAAGAAACTGGGACAAATGGGATGAAGTGACTTGCCCAGGGTCACACAGCCAGTAAGAATCTGAGGCCATATTTGAACTCAGGTCTTTGTGACTCTAGGTCGGGCACTCTACTGCAGCACCTAGCTGCCCAATGGGCTATCTTAGGTAATAGTAGTTCACCTTTCAATGGAGGTCTTCAAGTAAAGGGCGGATGGCCACTTGTCTAGGAGGGAATTCTTGTTTCAGTAAAGTCTGTACTTGAGGGTCAGATTCTGAGCCTATGATTCTGTCATTAAACAGGTCACCTACAAGAGAGCTGACTCTTATGCTAGCCTTCATAATGGCTGCTAATGAAATAGGGGTAAAGGAAGGGGAAGTGAGACCTTAGTAACTGCCTTGGTGATGGAGACCTTCAGAAAGGAGGCTTCTAGTTCCACGGGTCTCTGTTTCTCCCTCTTCCCCTTCTCCTATCTGCTCATTTCCCTGTGGCAGCCCCAGGGTGACCACTCTAAAGGTCTGCACTGTTGGGGGCTTGTGGCTCTGATTAAATCCTTTCCATTTTGGGGAAAAGGGACTTGGGCAGCTGAGAAGTGTCTGAATAGGGTGTGTGAGTGAGTGTGTGTGTGTGTGTGTGTGTGTGTGTGTATTTGGGGTCAGAGAGAAGTGTGTATTCACAGGGTAAACAAGACCAGTCTAAGGCCCAATTGAGAAATTGAAAGTGCTGGAGGTGGGGCCTTGTCCCTGAAAGGGTGAGTCTGGTCAGATCCTCACAGGCTTGGAGGCCAGAGGAAGAAGAGGCACGTTCCAGGGCTGAGGCCACAAGAAGATGGGTCTTGCTAAATAGTATGGTGTTGAGATAGAGGGGCCCCTTATCTGTCTAGGGGCATGTGCCTGGGTTTTGTGGGGTCTGCCTCTGCCTCCTGTTTCTTCTGAAGTATGTTCAACTGCAGCGCCCAGGCCCCTCTGCCCTCACTGCTCCACCTGGCAATGCCTGGGTCTGCTTGGCAGCTGGTGCTCACTGGGACAGCCTGTTCAGTGTCTGTTTTTGGCAAACCAGCCCTTTGGAAAAACCAGAGTGGGCGGGTGATCTAGATCCGTTGGCTAAAGGTTGAACAGAAGTCATGCAGATGCATACAACATTGTACAACCAGCTATCTGCTTTCCCCTAAGCTCGGTGGGCATTGCCCCTGCCCCCTCCCTCCCTCCCTGGCACTTCCCCCTTCATCTGAACTTGTGTCTTTGGGAGGGCTTCGAGTCACAGTGAGTGGAGGGTAACCTATGGTGTCAGGGTTCAAAGGCTGCCTTTGGTGCTTTCTAGCTGGGGGACAATGGGCAAGTCTTTCTGCATAACATCCAGCCTTCCACAGCTGTGAGTCTCCCCCCCCCCCACCCCCGACCCCAGGCCTGGAATGCACTCCCTCCTTCATCATCTTGGACTTCCTTTGTTCAAAGCCCAGTTCAGGCACCACCTCTCCCTGGACATGCTCATTAGTCCTCACTCCCTCTTGAAGTTACTTTGTCTCTAACTTACTCATCACTTATTATATATATTTCCTTCTTTACTTGGTGTGTTTCTCTTCTAACTCCCTGAAAGTAAGCCTCTTTGAGGACAAGAATTGTTTTTGTCCACAGACAAAAACAGAGTCTAATAGAGGGCTGCAGATGTACTTGGTACTTAGTAAATGTTTGTTGGCTTGAATCAAAATAAATTAACCTCTAAGTTTCCTCATCTATAAATGGAAATAATAGTAATACTAATAATGTTTGTAAAGTGAGAAAATACTAGTCCCAATTCAGAGGGCTGCAATGAGGCTTGACTGATATAATGTATTACAAAGCACTTTCCAGTCTTTAGGATACAACTTTAACTTATTATAGTAATAATTAATCATATAGAATAACTGATAAAATAGCAGTTATTAGTTTTTTGTCTCGTCTTAATCATTTATGTGATGATTATGTACCAGGCACTGGGCTAAGGTCAGGGGAGACAAAGTAAAAGGGGAAAACCCCTTTTTTCTCTGTCCTCAAGGAGCTTCCATTCTAATGGGGGAGACATTATCTCTAGATAAAAGATTCCTACGAAGTTGATGGAACATGGCTTTAGTGAGGCAGTTTCCAGGAATGGCAGCCAGAAGAAGGTGGCAACTGATTCTAAGCCAGGGATTGTAAAAGGCAATGAAGAGGATGAAGAGCTTTCCAAGCTTGGGAGGACGATAGGGGATGTAGGGGGGTGTGATGTGGAAGAAGACTGGAGAGACAGGAAGGGGCCAGGTTGGGAAAAGTGCTAAATGCAAGAGTCTGGCTTTCTTTCTTACATCCTTTTCAAATTTAAACAGCTTACATTCTTTCAAAAATTTTATTTTATTTTTTTTAATGAACAAAAATCTAATTTCTTTTTCCCCTACTTCCCTTCCATTCCCCATTAAAAAGACAAATAAAACCCGTGTAACAAACACGCATAGATGAGCAGAAAACAGATTTTCCCATTGGCCATGTCCAAGTGAAATTCGATGGTATTGTGAAGCCTGTGACTCAGCTTTGCTGGTGTTACAAGGGGAAGGGAGGGACTGACCATCCATTCTTGGTGCACCTTTTCTGGCAGCATCCTGGATTTTGGACAGACCCATTTCTTCCCTGACTTTGCCCTATCTGACCTCTATGGAGCCTGATCCAAAGCAGGACAGCCACCACTTGGGGGTAGGGGGTGAAAAGTCTAGCACTTAGGGCCTGAAGGTCAGAGCATGGATCCTGTAACTGGAGCTCCAGGTTATAGGATGGGCATTCCTGGGCTCAGAACCTAGAGCAAAGGGATTTTTGGTGATATCTTAAACAACCAGAGGCTGAGCCTGGTTGTTTCAAATAGACAAGAACCCAGGGTCCAGTAACTCAGATTACTTGGTCCCTGCTCCCAGTTGCTTCTTTGGAAGATGGAGGGGTCAGCCAGTCCCTGGAGGACAGTGCTCCATGGGAGTTAAAGTCCATTCCTCAGGCAGGTCCCCTCTGAAAAGGGGAAAAACTGAGAGGCTCTTACTTTCCCCCCACAGACTCTAGGATGATTCTGACCCACGTGGAGCAAACTCATCTGTCTTCAGTTCTAGGTCTGGTCTGGGCCTGTCTTCCTCCTCAAAGAGACATAAATGAGTAGTCCTCCAGACCTCTAGTGCTCTCAAAGAGATCACCAATGGGCCTTTGAGGTGGAGGCATGGGGAATAGTGGATACAGGAAGGAATCTGGAATCACAGAGGCCTGGGTTCAAATCCTTCCTCAGACACTTACTAGCTGTGTGATCCTGAGCAAGTCATTTTACTTCTCTAGGTCTCGATATCCTCATTGAAAAATGAGAATGTTGCCCTCAATAACCTCTTAGGTCCTTTCATCTCTAGATCTATTATGGAAGCTCACAAGCTCCATGGGAAGATACAACTAGCCCCTAACCAAAACTTAGTAACATCCCAGAAGCTTATCAAGTTAAAATGACTGTATCCTTCCTCTATTCAAAATCCTTCAATGCATAGTTCTAGGGGGTGGAGCCAAGATGGCAGAGAGAAGCCAGGAAGCTACTTGAGTTCTCCCCAATTTCCCTCAGAAACAATGTTAATTCAAGGCTCTAAAAGAATTCTAGAGTGGTAGAATTCACAAAAAGAAGGAGTGAAACAGTTTTCCAGCCCAAGATAACTTAGAAGGACTTCAGGAAAAGTCTGTCTCATGTGGGTAAAAGACGGGCATAGCCCAGCACAGGTGGTGTCTGGGCAAACCATCAAGGGCCTCTTAGGCATAGCACAGATCAGCAACCAAGGTCCTGGGGTCCTGGATCAGTGGGCCAGTGGTATAGTAGACCAACTGTGAGGCCTCCAGCCCCAGCACAGCAAGCAAGCTGCCAGCCTTGGAAGCTGGGCACAACAGGCACAACTAGGCTGAGCCACCCTAGCACAGAAAGCTAGTGACCAGGCCCCTGACACCCAGTGCAAGAAGTTTGGGGCATGGATCCATACCCAGAAGCAGAGCTCAACTTTTAAAAATGAGCAAAAAACAAAACAAGATCCCTGACCAAAGAAAGCTACTATGGCCACAGGAGAGATCAAAACATAAACACAGAAGAAGACAACAATGTCAAAATGCCTACATGCGAAGCCTCAAGGGGAAAGATGGGTTGGTTACAAGCCCAAAAAGTCCTCTTGGAAGGGCTCAAAAAGGATTTTAAAAATCAAGTAAGAGAGGTAGAAGAAAAGTTGGGAAAAGAAATGAGTTATGCAAGAGGATTATAAAAAAAAGTCAATAGCTTGGAAAACAAAACACAAAAATTGACTGAAGAAAACAACTCCTTAAAAAATAGAATTGGCCAAATGGAGAGGAAAAAATCCACTGAAGAAAACAACTCCTTTAAAAATAGAATTGACCAAATGGAAAAGGAGGTATAAAAGCTAACTGAAGAAAATAATTCCTTAAAAATTAGAATTGAGCAAGTGTAAGCTAATGACTCTATAAGACATCAAGAATCAGTTAAAGAAAATCAAAAGAATTAAAAAATAGAATAAAATATAAAATATCTCATTGGAAAAACAACTGATTTGTAAAATAGATCCAGTAGAGATAATTTAAGAATTATTGGACTACCTGAAAGTCATGATCAAAGGGGAGAAAGAGAGCCTGGACAGCATCTTTCAAGAAATTGTCAAGGAAAACTGACTCGATATCCTAGAACCAAAGGACAAAATAGTCATTGAAAGAATCCACCAATCATCTCCTGAAAGGGACAGCAAAATGAAACTCTTAGGAATATTGTAACCATGTTCCAGAACTATCAGGCCAAGGAGAAAATACTGCAAGCAGTCAGAAAGAAACAATTCAAATATGAAGGAGACACAGTCAGGATTACAGAAGATTTATCAGATTCTATATTAAAGGACCAGAGGACTTGTAATGTGATATTTTGGAAGGGAGAAGAACTGGGATTTCAACCAAGAATCAACGGCCCAGCAACCTTGAGCATAATCTGTCAGGGGAAAATATGGATGTTAAATGAGATAGGGGACTTTCAAACTTTCCTAATGAAAAGACTAGAACTGGACAGAAAATCTGATCTTCAAACACATGATTCAAGAGAAGCATAAAAAGGTAAATAGGAAAGAATAAACAAATAAGCCATGGTATTCATTAAGGTTAAACTGTTTAAATCCCTACATGGGAAGATGATACAACTCTTAAGAACTGTATCTTTATTAGGGCAATTAGAAGAAGTATACTTAGAAGCTTTGATGTAATGATGGGGGAAAAAAGCTTAAGAGTTGAAAAAAAGGATTGTACTGGGAGAAGAGGAACAGGAGGAGGTGAAATGGTGTAAATTACATTACATGAAGAGGCTTGAAAGACCTATTAGAGTAGAGGGAAAGAAGGGAGGGGTGAGCATTGTTTGAACTTTATTGTCATTGGATTTGGCTCAAAGAGGGAATAATATACACACTAAGTGTATATTGGGTGAGAAATCTATCTTATCCTTTAGAGAAGTAGGAGGGGAAAGGGGAAAGAAAAGGGGGGGAGGGGCTGATAGAAGGGAGGGCAGATTGGTGAATGTGGTGGTCAGAAGCAGAACACTGATGAGGAGGGACAGTGTGAAAGGAGAGAGAAAAGTATAAAAAGAGTGAAAAATAGGATGGAGGGAAATACACAGTAATCATAACTTTGAATGTGAATGGAATGAAATCTCCTATCAAATGAAAGGGAATAGCAGAGTGGATTAAGAACCAGAATCCTACAATATGTTGTTTACAAGAAATGTGTTTGAAGTGGAGAGACACCGAGTAAAGGTAAAGGGCTTGAGCAGCTGCTTCAGCTGAAGTAAAAAAAAAAAAGAAAGAAAGCATGGGTAGTAATTCTGATCTCAGACAAAGCAAAAACAAAAATAGATCTAACTAAAAGAGACAAGGAAGGAAACTACATCTTGCTAAAAGGCACCATAGACAATGAAGTAATATCAATACTAAACATATATGCACCAAGTACTATAGAATTCAAATTCTTAGAGAAGTTAAGTGAGTTACAGGAAGAAACATACAGCAAAATTATGCTAGTGGGGGACCTCAACCTCTCCTTCTTAGAACTAGATAAATCTAACCATAAAATAAGCAAGAAAGAAGTTAAGGAGGAGAATAAGATTCTAGAAAAGTTAGATACGATAGATCTGGAGAAAATTGAATGGAAATAGAAAGGAATATGCCTTTTTCTCATATACACAAAAAGTGACCATGTGTTAGAGCGTAAAAACCTTACAATCAAATGCAGAAAGGCAGAAATATTAAATGCTATCTTTTCAGATCATGATGAAATAAAAATTACATGAAATAGTCATAGAAAGATAGATTAAAAATTAATTGAAAATTAACCTAATTCTAAAGAATGAGTGGGTCAAACAACAAATCACAGAAGCAATCAATAATTTCATCAAAAAGAATGACAATAATGAGGCAAGATACCAAAATATAGAGGATGCTGCCCAAACAGAGGAAATTTTATATCTCTAAATGCTTACATGAATAAAATAGAAAAGAGCAGATCAATGAATTAGGCATGCAATTAAAAAAAAAGCAACACTAGAAAAAGGACAAATTAAAAGTCCCCAATTAAATGCCAAATTAAAAATTCTGAAAATTAAAGGAGATATTAATAAAATTGAAAGTAAAGCTATTGAACTAATAAATAAAACTAAGAACTGGTTTTTATGAAAGAACCAATAAAATAGATAAACCTTTGGTTAATTTGATTTGAGAAAAGAAAGAGAAAACCAAATTACCAGTATCAAAAATGAAAAAGGTGAATTCACCACCAATGAAGAGGAAATTAAAGCAATAATTAGCAACAATTTTGCCCAACTGTATGCCAATAAATCTGACATTCTAAATAAAATGGATGAATATTTACAAAAATATAAATTGCTCAGATTAACAGGAGAAAATAAAATATTTAGTAATCCTATTTTAGAAAAATAAATTGAACAGGCCATCTACATCTATATCTATCTGTCTCTCTATCTCTATCATTGATCCCCTCATTTAAATAGATGTATCTAAATTCAGATTGTGGATCCCCAGAACATTAAGGCTCCAGCATGGGTCCATAGAAATTCCTCTGTTCACATCTTGGCCCAGCCCATCTTACTGACCTTATTATGTGTCACAGTCTAGCAAGCCTGGTCTCTCCAAGGTTCCTCATACATATCATTCAAGCTCCCATCGCCATATCTTTACACTAGTTCTTCCTAATGCCTCCTCCTCCACCTCAGACTCTGGCCTCTTAAAATGCCTTGTCTCTTTCAGAATTCAGCTTGAGAGCCGCCTTCTATGTTGGGGGTTCTGAACTTCCTTTTATGTCCCAGGCTCCTTGGTCAGTCTAATGAAGCCTATGGACTTTTTCTCAGGATCATATTTTTAAATGCATTAAGCAAACAAACAAATGAATGAATAAATAGATAAAAAGATAAATAAATGAACAAATAAATAAATAAATGAATAAGTGAATAAGCAAATAAATAAATGAATGAACGAACAAACAAACAAATAAATACATAAATAAATGTGGGATGACAAAGGAAGCCAAGTCTCCTGAAATAAGGTGATCAGTATATCAGAGTTCCAAGTTCATAGCCCCCAGGTTAAGAATCTCCATTCTACATGAAACCTTTCCTTATCCTCCCTCTCCCTGCTAAGTGCCTCCTTTGGGTTCACTTTTATACGTCCCTTTTTATGTATTTGTATTCTCTCTGCGAGAACATAAGCCCCTTGAGGGCAAGATTGTTTAGTTTTTGGTTTTGTAGCCTTAGAGAGTAGTGCAGCATGTGGTATACAGTAAGTGTTTAATAAATGCATGTTGCTTGATTGCTTAACCCAGAGCATGGACCCTAAATCATAGATCTTAAAACCCAGTTCAGACATAGAACCCAGAGCCCATCATTCAAAACCTAGGGTCAGAAATCTGGAGTTCAGCTTCCCCTAGCCCCAAGATGTAGTAGATATTCTCCCAGCATGCACCAGGAAGTGAGGGGACCTCTTTTCCTAGCCTCCTTCCTGGCTCTGCAGCTGGGACTGCAGGCAGGCTGCTGTGGGAGCCCCAGTACCAGGAGGGGCTGAGATTGTTTCTGAAAATGAGCTGGGGATGAGGTGACTCCCTGTGTGCTTTCCAGAAAGCCTCTTAGCAAGGGCAGACAGGCCTACAGGAAACATACAATCTGTCAGCACGGGCCCCTTGATGGGCTGGAACACAGCGAGGCCTTCGGCAACATGAGATTCGTGACAGACTGAGAGGATGGGGGGGGTGCGGTAGAGGAGGCAGTTCACGAAGCACCGCCCCCCCCAACTACTCCCCAGCACCTCAGCCCAAGCCTGCCCAACATGGGGGCAGGGGCTGGGGTGAAAGGTCTGCCAGGGAACAAGGAGACCCTGTTCCCACTCTGGGGACCTCCCAGTGTGAGGCTGCTGCCCTGTCCACTGTCAGCCTCATGTCTGGGGTCATACATACCTAAAAACTCCAGAGAGCTGGGCCAAAGACAATATATACAAGCCATTCGTGATTAATTGCAGATGTGCAGAAATCTATCTCCTCCATTCCCTCACTCTCTGCCCCAAGGGGCTCCTTACCTTCTCTGGAGTGGGGCCTGCAGACTGCTGGGGAAGGGGCTGACTGCAGTCGGTGGCAGGGGGAGGCGGGATCTGGGTCAGGCTATAAGCCCTTGGGCTGGATCCAAGGAGGAAAGAGCTTGGAGTAAGGAGGCCCTGGTTCTTGTATGGTACTTTCTACTTTGTTTAGCTGCTAGTGACCTGTTAAGAGACCTTGGGTAAGTCACTTCCCGTCTCCTCAAAGGCAGTGTAGTAGAGAGAGTGTGGTCCTAGAATCAGGAAGACGGGTTCAAATCCTCTTTCAGACACCTACTAGCTGTGGGACTGTGGGCAAGCTATTTAGCTCCTCTAGGTTGGAGGTAGCTGGGTGACTCAGTGGATAGAGGGTCTGCAGTCAGGTACACCTGAGTTCAAATCTGACCTCAAGCACTTCCTAGCTGTGTAACCTTGGGCAAGTCATTTAACCCTGCTTGCATCAATTTCTTCATCTGTCAAATGAGCCAGAGAAGGAAATAGCAGACCACTTTAGTGTCTCTCCCAAGAAAACTCCGTGGACAGTATGGTCCACAGGGTCTCAAAGGGTCAGACACAACTGAACAACATCATCAGCTACAAGGTCTCAGTCTCTTCATCTGTAAAATGACCTCAAAGGGCCCCCTCAGCCCCCTAGTCTACGGCTCTATGACCCTGGCTTCACCGAGTGGGGCAGAGCACATGCCAGGGCACAATGGGAGTGGGTGGGGTAAGGGACAGCTCCCTCCTCAAGCTGAACTCATTGACTAAGATGAAATGTTTGGCCAGATTCTCCTCTTCAGGTCCTAGTGCAGGTCTGGGCAAAGAGACTCTGTCCCTGCCTTCCCTCAGGGAGCTTCTAGTCTAGCTGGATCCTTACATAGGAAGATGCAAACAAGACAACATATGCCCAATGAAGCAGAAAAAGTCTGGTCTCTGCCACTTACCAGCCCCGTGACTCTGCTTCTGTTCAGTTCGATAATCATTGATTGAGAGCCTTCGGTGTGTGAGCCATCGGCAGTAGCCCTCAAGTTGTCTCCCTCTCTCCAAGCCATTCCCCACACAACTGTCAAAGTGCATCCCCTCCAATGCTGTGGCTCCCTGTTCTCTCTAGAGTCAAATACAAACCCCTTGTTTGTCACTGAAAGCTCCTTTACCCACCTCTTCAGGCTTCTGATGCATTCCTCCTGTGCTCAGTGATCCAGCCCAACGGGCTTCTGTGCATTCCTCACATAGGAGACTCATCTCCCATCACTAAGCTTTTGGCCCAGCTGCCCCTCATGCCAGGAAGGCTCTCTCTCCTTCCTACTTCTCTAAGAATCCCTGGTTTCCTTCAAAAGCACTTTCTGCATGAGGTCTTTTCTTACTCCCCCACATCCCCACTTTCCCCTGTGCCAGCTACTAGGACTCCCCCACTCCCTCTGCTGCCCAGATCACTCTGGGTTTCATACATATGCCATATCTGCATTCATGCATGCATGTATACAGACACACCCTGGTTATCTGTATATAGACACTTGTGTTTATATAGAGCTATAGATGTATGTGTCTATATACATGTATAACTCCTTGCAATACACACATATATGTATATCTATGTATATAGACATATATATGTGTACATGTGTGTCTCATCAAGTACTTATGGACATACACATATATACATGTATTTATGCATACCCTCCTTGAAGGCAAAGTCTTAATGAAGGCTTGTTGATTGGATTAAAGATACAAAAATAAAAATCCAACAGTTTCTACCCTCCAGGAATTCGTTCTTTCCTGGGAAGTGGGGAGTGGAGGTGGGGAATGGAGAGCCCAAGTGCTGTACATGCCTCACATGTGAAATCATACAAAGTCATTTCAAGGGGGTGAGCTAATAGCGCTTTGTGCAGGTGGTGACATCGGGCTGTGCTCTGCAGGAAGCTGAGGACCCCGGTGTGACCTCTGAACAGGCCCTTTCCATCGCTGGCCTCAGTTTTCCATCCTGTTAAATGAGGGCCCATGACGTGTTACCATCTGTCAAAACCGGTGCTCAACAATGACTGGTAAGGGACAAAGGAAGCCTAGAGCTGGCAGGCGCTCCTGGGGCTGTCAGGTCCAGTCCGTCTGAGCAGGGATCACCCCTACAGAAACATTCACCCAGGCTCTTGGCTTCTTGGGAAGCAGGCAGGATTGCCTTGGATGGCTCCAATTATTAGATGTTTTTCCTTACATTGAGCCAAAATCTTTCACCCGCCTTACTGTCTGCCCTTCCTCGTGACAACCCCTCAAATGCTTATGGACAAACCATCATGTCTCTCCTCTCCCCCAGGCTAATGAGCCTCATTCCTTCAATCCATCCCACAGGGGTGAGACCCCCCCCCCAGTCCCAGTCACTCCTCTCTGGGTGTTCCCCAGTCTTCCCTAAAAAAATGCAGTGCCCCAAACTACACAAATTCTCAGATGAAGCCGGACCAACCAATCCATTAACAGGTATTTTAAAATATTGTTCCCGGCATCCAGGGCAACGAAGATTCAGGGAAAAAAGTAGTCTCTACCCAGCAAGGACTTACACCAGAGTGGAATGTAGCCAGACAAGGTAGACAGTAGAGGTATCGCTCTATCCATTTTTCAGATGAGAAAATTGGGATTTGGAGAAGTAAAAGGATCATGTCTGAGCTGGAAGGGAGCACAGAGCCCAGTGAACTTGACTGCCTTATTTTACAGATGAAGATGCAGGGGCTCAGGGAGGTTAAGGGACTGACCCAAAGTCACACAGGTGGGAGGATTTGAACCCTGGTCCTCTGAATTCACAGCCAAGATTCATGATGCTATTGGTATAATGGAAAGACCCCTGGATCTGAAGTTAGGGGAGCTGGATTAAACTGTTTTTGTTGTGTACAACTGGCATGACCTTAAGCAAGTCATATAATCTCTGTAGGCCTCAGTTTCCCCATCTGTAAAATGAGGGGCTTGGGCTAGCTGGCCTCTGAGGTCCTCTCCAGCTCTTATGATGTCTATGCTCTGTGGTCCAAGCTGGTACTTTCAGCCTATCTCTGAGGTCCCCTAGGGAAGAGGGCTGGAACTATGATTTCATCTGCACAGGGAACTCCCAAGTAGGTAAACTCCCTCTACCAAGGCAGGTATCCATCTTTCCTGCTCCTTCCTGTCTAGGAGAGTTGAGTGGAGCACTGAATTAAGTTATTTGCCCAGGGTCACACAATCAGGAAGTATCAGAGAGGTACCTTGAAACCAGTCCTTCTTGCTTTGAAAACTGACTCTAATAGTGTCCCTTGCAGGTCTAAATTCCATGAATTTATGATTCTAAGTGTAAGTTAATTAAATATCCCTCCTTCCACCAGTCAAGTTCTCTCTCCCTTGATTCTCCCCCCCCCCAAAAAAAACCACTCCAGGCTAAAATGGTGCAGCTGGAAGAGAGTACAGGGGCCTGGACACAAGCCCTGATTTGACTTCTTGGTCATTTAGTTTTGGGGGGCCTCAGTTTCCTTTTCTGTTAAATGAGGACTTAGATGACTGAGGTCCATGAGAGTTCTCTCCGAGCCTATGATCAAGGGTATCTTTGAGAGGGAAGATCTGTCTAAAAAGGGTGACTTTGGGGACAACAGAAGGAGGCAGATTGACCCCATTTGCCTCAATGAGGGGTGCCCTCAGGTTGCCTCTCTTCAATCCCTACCCAGCTGCACAGGAGCCCCAGTGAGCAAAAGCCTGCACACTCAGGTCACGATGACTTTGGTTCCCTGGCCCCATCTGAGCCCCGGCTGGCTCCCGCTCCCACTCCAGCCCCCTTCACCCTTCCAAGCTTGGATCTTGGGTGATGTATCCAGACGCCACCTCCTCAGGCCTCTCAGTCTCTGCTGCTTTCCAGGTTCCTCTGGCCCAGAGGCCTCCTCTGGCCCTGGATTCCTCCTCTTCCCAGAATCATCGCATCTCTGAGTTGGAAGAGGCCTCTGAGGCCATCTAACCCAACCCACACATGAACAGAAATCGTCTTTTATGCTCAGTTTCCTCATTTGTAAAATGGGCATAAAAACAGCTCCTCCCTCCCAGGGTACTTGGGAGGATAACGTATGGAAAGCCCTCTGGAGACTCCAAAGCTCTGTCTAAATGTTAGCTATCATTGGTATTAATAGCCTTTGCTTAGGACTGCTAGGCAGGGGAAACCGCTAATCGTGAGCACGTTTTTCTTGACACTGAACGGATCTCTGTCTTGCGCTGGAAGCTCTGCCCCCTGGGGCACACTGAAGCCCCTTTCCCCAGGACAGCCCTTCAAATAGTTAAAGAGCTGTTTGATGGGAAATAGTCAAAACCTACTAAGGTTCAGTAAAAACCAGCAAAGCTTGATAAAGATGTGAACTAGTAAAAATGGTTAATGGTATCAAGACGGTTAAAAACAAAAACATAAAAACACCCAAACCCACCATGTTCCTTCAGCCCCTCCTCCCCTGGCATGGACTCTAGGGGGCCAGCCCGACTGGTTGGAGGAAGCCCTCCTCCGGTTTCTGATGTCTTTCCTCAAAGACACGGCCCTTACAGCTGAGATCTGATTAAGGCAGAGCCAGTGTCAGCTTGGGCCTGGTTTGGCTATTTCCAGCTGGAATATTGATCTTGTCCCAGATCTCTCCCACGTTCTTGCCCAGCCGTCTCTCACCTATAAGTGTAGTCTTGCCCTATTAGAAGGTAAGCTCCTAGGGGGCAGACACTGTCTTCAATTTGTATTTGTATCACTGCCAGTTTAGGCTTAGCACAGACGGTGAGTGAGCAATGAACGTTACTTGTTTATTCATTCATTTCAAATAACCTAACCCACAGTGTCTTAGGATGTTTCTCTTTGTTCTAGTCCAGGGGTGGAGAACCTGCAGCCTTGAGGCCACATGTGGGCCTCTTAGTCCTCACGGGTGGCCATTTGGCCGAATCCAAACTTCCCAGAACAAATCCCCTTCATAAAAGGATTTGTTCTGTAAAACCTGGGCTCAGTCAGAAGGATGCACCCAAGGACCTAGAGGGCCACATGTGGCCTAGATGCCGCAGGTTCTCCACCGCTGGTCCAGTCTCTACTGACCCTATGTGTCCAAGAGCCTGGATTCTGAGGAGTCATGGACTCTGGCCCTTCACTGTGGCTAGTCACTCTCTGTGACCCCATTTGGGGTTTTCTTGGCAAAGATGCTGGAGTATTTGCCGTTTCCTCCTCCAGCTCATGTGACAGATGAGGAAACTGAGGCAAATAGGGTGAGGTGACTTGTCCCTGTCTTCCCAGGAGGCCCCTTCTCTTTTCAGGAATTGTTGGGAAGCTTCCCCCCCAGATCAAGCCTAGATTTGCTTCCATGACTTTTAGCCACTTACTTTTCTCTGCCTTTTGAGTCCAAGCAAATCATCTCCAATCCTGCCTCTGGAGGACAGCCCTGCAAATACTTGGAGACAGTCATCATACTCCCCTGGAATCTTCTCCAGACGAAACATCGCCAGTTCTTTCCAGGCATGGTATGACCTTGAGGCCCTTCACCAATCCTGCTCGCCCTCCTTTGGGCACTCCCCACTTGGTCAAGGTCTGTCCTAAACTGTCGATGCCTAGGGCTGAATATGGAACTCCAGCTTTGATTTGACTAGGACCCCTAGTCTGGGGCCCCCCATCACCTCCTGAGTGAATCTTGGACACTGGGACTATTTTGGTATAATCTCAACTCATGCTAAATTCCTTGGCTTCCAAGCCCTATCGGTGACTCATTGGGTCTGCCCTCATAGGACCACGGACTCATAGACGCTGAGCTGCATGAGACCTCAGAGATCAGAGAACCAGAAATCAGACCTTTGCAGCTCGAAATCTCTCATTCTCTGTGAAGCTTTGAGCCAAGTGCTCTGCTGTGGATGCTTATTTTCCTTATCTATAAAACGGGGTGAGGTGTTAAGGTCCAGTCCAGTCCTGGCACTATGATCAGGAGAAACCTAAGTATAAAGCTTTCCTCGGACACTGGCTAGTTGTGTGACCTTGGTCAAGTCACTTAACTTCTCTCTGCTTCAGTTTCCTCAACTGAAAAATAAAGGCACATATCTCCCAGGGTTGTGGGGAGGATCAAGTGAGACAGTGCCTGGCAGATAGGTCGATGGGCTGATAAATCATCAATAGGTATTGATCTATGGATGTCCCTATGCCTGGTATACAGCAGGTACTTAATAAATGCTTTTTCTTTCATTCATTTGCAACTTCAGGTGGAAGTTGGGGATAGACAATCCCCACCATATCTTACATCTGAGTGAATGAAGATGCGGATGAATGACAGAGTGAAGGCATGAATGCATTTTATAAACATCTCATTTGGTTGTTGTGAGGCCTCAAAGAAGATAGTTTGTAAAACACCGTAATTTTCTAAGTCTTGTGGAAGGATCAGCTGATACCATGTGCCACCATGGTGGGGGGGCGCAGAGCGGAGGCTTGAGGAGCATGTGTGGGTGCTCTGGGGAGGAGCAGGGAGGGCCTGCCCAAAGAAGGGGACTTGGAGGAGGGCTGGGAGGAGAAGGGAGGCACCCTGAGAAATGGAACGAGGTCAGCAAATCAGCAAGACCACCTCGGTAGCAAAGTCTGAAAAGGCAGTTTGGAACCAGATTATGAAAGGCTTTGAATGCTAAACTGACAAATTCAGATTACATCCTGTAGGCACCAGGGAGTCATTGAATGTGTTAGAGCAGCAGAAGTCAGAATGGAATGAAGGTTCCTCCCTAGTGTAATCCTGGGTAAATCACTTAACTGCTCTGGGTTTGGCCTGGAGAACGAAGAGCCATGTCTAGGAATCAGAGGGGCTGTCCTGGGGAGGGAGGCCAGACTTGTCCTGTCCAGCCCCAGGGGGCACCTCCCACACGAAGTAGACAAGGGCAGTTTCCTTTGCTCCCCTCCCTTACCCACCCCTTCCAGTCACTATATTTGGGGGCCAATAAGGTGTCTCTAATGCCTGATGCCTTGGGAGAAGAAGCCTATATTTAGTCTCCTGGCAACACACTGGGACAGGGCAGGAAGAATTCGCTCTCCTCACATTGCCAGTTGGGTCTGGGGAAGGAGGTGCCCATTACACAGTGGTGGAGAGAGGTGGGATTAGAACCCGGGTCTTTTTGCAGAGACACCATTGGGAACAAGGTGGGAGAGTGCAGCAGACAGACAGGGCCATAAGGAAGAGGAAGCAAGCCCCTGGACAGTGCAGTTCAAGGCTGTTGAGGAAGGAAGGAGGCAGTGGGCTGTGCTGAGATGCAGGGGTATAGACCCCAGGGAGTAAGAAGGGTGCCCTGAGGGGCTGAGAGCCCCAGCCTGGACCCCTCCCCATCTCTGCTCACCTCAACTTCCTTGGGGCTCTGTCCTCTGAACTCCTGGTCCAGAGCTCTGGTGCAGATTTCCGTGGGACCCTGTTCTCCCCTTCCCTTGACCCCTGGCCATCCTCTAGGCTCTTTCATAACAGGGTAGCATAATGGAAAGAGTATTGGTTTGGAGTCAGGGGATCCGTGTTCAAATCCTACCCCTGATTATCAATACCTGTGTAACTGGGCAAATCTTGCCATTTCCCCGGCCCTTAGGTTTCTCCTCTGTAAAATTAAGGAGTTGGAGTCAATGGCCTCTGAGGGCTTTTCCAGCTCTCCGTCTCCATCCATGATTCTCTGATTTGCATTAGCACCCCCCCTTGCTCACTGCCAGTCCCGCCCTGCTCTCCCTCGGAGCTGTCCTGGACCAGCCCCACCCAGCCGGGCCTCTCCTTTGAGTCCCCTGAACACTTCTCCAGCAGATCTGTTTGCATTGGGCTTGTTTCCCCTTGTTTATGTGATTCTGGAAGCTCGCAGTGTTCCTGCTTTTTTCAGGACTGTGAGTTCAACTTTTCATCCAAAGAGAACTCCATGAGGGCAGGGGCTATGATTCCCCCATCATACCAAGGGCTCCATGAAGACAGGGGCTATGGTTCCTCCATCATACCAGGGGCTCCCTGACAACAGGGGCTGTGGGTCCCCCTTATGCCAGGAGCTCCCTTAGAGCAGGGGCTGTGGGGCCCCCAACAGACTAGGAGTTCCTTGAGGTCACAGTAAATCTGTGTCTCAATTTCAATCCAACTCTCCAAATGTTAAGGCTTCTATGGAGGCCAGACACAGCACTAGCACTATGATTCTAAGTCAGGAGAGACCTAAGTTTAAATATTTCCAGTGATTTTTCTTGGGAATACAAAGGCAGGAATGAACAGAAGGGTCTTCAAATGATACTAGGTATAGATAAATATGCCCATATAAGCTATACATCAAGTAATACAAAGTGAGGTCATGACTCAGGAGGGGAAAGGCCTCATGGAATTGGTGGGACCTGAGTTGTGCATTGAAGGAAGTTACGAATTCTACCAGGCATGGTAAAGAGTGAGTGCATTCCAGACATGGGGGGACCATCTGTACAAAGGTCTGGAGGTTGGAGATGGAATCTCTATGGAAGGAATAGGGACAGCTAGGTAGCACCATAGTGCACTGAGCCCTGGGTTGGAATCAGGAAGATTGATTTTTATGAGTTCAAACCTGGCCTCAGACACTTACTAGCTGTGTGACCCTGGGCAAGTCATTTAACCCTGGTTGCCTCAGTTCCCTCATATGTAAAATGAGCTGGAGAAGGAAATGGCAAAGCTCTCCAGTATCTCTGCCAACGAGACCCCGGATGAGGTCGTGGAGAGTCAGACACGTCTAAAATGACTGACCGGTGGCACCATGTAGGGCGTGCCCACCTGGCTGTTTCAGGTGTGCAGTGGGGAGTTATTTGAAAGAAGATGGTGCTGTCCTGCAGAGCCCGGGAACCCTGAGGCCAGGGCTCTGCCAGCTCCACAAAAGCAGGGATTTGTCATCCTCCCCACACCCAGAACCTTCCCGAGTCTCACTACCACAGCCACTGCCCAGGCAGCCACACTTGGTAGATGCTCCAGGTGCCGGTTTCCCTTCTCCTCTCTGCAGACTGGGCCTGGGAAGCTCCCCATGTCAGTCACACAGCCTGGGTCTGGAGGGGGCTGCCGAGCCTTGAGCCCAGTGAGAATGGCCCTGCCCTGCCCCCCCCCCCCAGAGGTTCTCTGGGATGAGGGGGGTGGGAATCACAGCCAAGGCTCGTTCTTTGGCAAGGGCTCTGACTGGTCAGTGAGGTGGGGGAATGTTTCAGTCTATTATTTAGACTAGTGCTTTACAAAAAAAATCCCCCCAAACACACAGTGTTCTGTATAACCAGAGGCTGCCCCAAGGCTCTCTACTCTCTCCTAGGGCTTGGCAAGAGCTCCCTCAAGTGCACCCCCTGTCCCCTCAAACACCCTGTCTCCACCCTCTTCAGAGAAGTCGGTTCCTGCCAGCCAGTGTAGGCCACTAAGGAAAGTCTAGGTGTCTGTCTGTCTGTCTGTCTTTGGCCCAACGACAAGACCTTCCTTAGCCCAAGCCAGAAGCAGGGAGCCCTGGAGGGGAGAGGAGGGGCCTGCATTCCTCTCTGCCCCCTTGGGGGGTTCAGGAGCACAGGAGAACACAGAAGGTTTCTGAGCATTGTGTACTCGGAGCTGGGATCTTGCCTCTGGGGGGTGGGGTGGACTCAGCTGGCCCTGGGAAGGCCCCTACCCCCTGATCTGAGATGGGGAGCAGAAGGGTCTTTTGGGAGGTACAGAGAAGAGCCGAGTCTAGAACTGGAAAGGACCCTCAATGACTCCTAGGCCAAACCTTTCATCTCTTAGATGGACCCCCAGAGAGATGTAGTGATTTTCCAAAGGTCAAACAGCTAGTAAGTGGCAGAGGCAGGATTTGAACCCAGGTCCTCACTCTAGCATCGCTGTTCTTTCCATGAAGTGACATGCCCAAGGTCACAAAATTCACACAGGGCCAGGATTCCTCCCCCCACCCAGCACACTGCCTCCACTGATCGAAGTGTTTTGTTTTCATATTATAAACATTCACAGATCATTCCCTCCTTAAGAGAAGTCTCTGGAAATGAAGTAAAATAATTTCATAAAACTAACTACATCATCTCAAAGCAAACGCAACATTCCATATCCGTGACCCTCAGGCCCTTCTCTTTGCTTTAAGTGAGCAGAAATCTACTCTCCCTCCTTCCCTCCCATCCCTCATCCCAATGGGAATAAAAGGGCACAACAGATTTCTTATAGCAAATGTGCGAGATCAAGCAAGGCAGTCTCCCTCTGGGCTCTGTCTGTAAGATGCAGATGTAGCTGTAAGTTCACACTGTGGCATCCTTGGCCTGTGCATTGATGAGCCCTTCTTAAGCTTTCAACACAATCTGTTTCTGTGGTGTAGATGTCATTGTAGAAATTATTACCTGGTTGCCCAGTGAATTTATCTGTATATAGCTGGACCTGGAGTCAGGAAAAGCTGAGTTCAAATCTGGCCTCATACACTTATGAGCTGTGTGACCCTGGGCAAGTCACTTTACCCTATTTGCCTCAGTTTCCTCATCTGTAGAATGAGCTGGAGGAGGAAATGGCAAACCACTGTAGGATCTTTGCCAAAAAAAAAGAACCAAACCCTAAGTGGGATCATAACGAATCAGACCTTACTCAAGTGATTGAACAACACAACCTACTGACTTTGGGCTGGGCACAATGCTAAGGCCTGGGTATCTGAAGAAAGTAGAAACAACAGTCCCTGCCCTCAAGGAGCTCCTGTCCTCATGGGAGAGACCACATAGATACTTGAGTCCATGGGTGTCAAACACAGAGGAATTGGAAAGCAGGTTTAGAGGGGGTGATACTCACACTGGAGACTGGGGACAGCTTCATGCAGAAGGAAGAATCTGAGCTATGTCTTGAAGGAAAACTGGGATTCTAAGAGGCCCAGAGGAAGACAGAGAGCATTTCGGGGCAAATGCTTGGAGGTGGGAGATGTAGTGTTCACAGCAAACAGGTCAGTGATGCTGGATCACAGACTGGGGGAAAGGGAATCGAGTGTAAGAAGACTGGGAAGGGAAGAAAGGGCCAGGAAGAGTCCTAGGGCAGCCACACAGACGAGCGTTTTATCTGATCTTGGAGGCAGTAGGGAGCCATGGAGTTTATGGAGTAGCAAGAGGTGGCTTAGCTTTAGGAAGATCAGTGTGAGAGTTGTCTGGGGACTGTATTGGAGTGGGGAGAGACTGGAGACAAGGAGGCCAATTAGAAGGCCATTTGGAATAGTGCAGGGAACAGAGCTCAGGAGGTGACTGTGCTTTGGTTTTCCCCCAACTCACTAAAAGCATCCTTGTTGGGCAGCACAGCCTCAGCCTCTGTTTTAGGCCAGCTAAGAGACAGAAGGGCGTTCTCCAGGCCCAAGATGAGAACACCTGGGGAATCGGGGTGTTCCAGAGGCCAGGCTCACACTGAGGGGAACAGCTGCCGAGAGGAGACTCCTTTGGTTCTGGGTTTTGGCGGTTAAGAGAAGCAAACCCTCCAGGAGGGCAGGCTGGGGGTCCTACCTGACACTGTCCTGGGTTAAAATTCTGTCTCTGATACTTATTATTCACTTGACTTGGGCAAGTCACTAACTCTTTCTGGGTCTCAGTTTTCCCAGCTACAAAATGAAGGGGTTCAATTACAGCAAAAATAAGGGAAAGAGCGCTGAATCTGTGCAGTCAATGGACCTGGGTTCCAATCACGCCTCCGATGCTTATTGCCTGTGTGGCTTGGGGTGAGATGCTTAACCTTCCTAGGCCTCAGTCTCTTCCCATGTAAAATGGGCTGGCTGGCCTCTGTGGCCTCTGAGACCCCTTCTGGATCTGTGATAACAGACCTGGCCCAGCTCTGCATTCTCCAGGCCTGGGTCTCTGGGCTGCTCTCTCCAAAGACCTCAGAAAGCCTTTCGGCTTCTCCTTTGAGAAGTCCCAAGGGGCACTGTCTGCTGGCCTCTGTCTCTAGAGTTTAAACTCCAAGTCTGAGGGGCAGAGATTTTGTTTGGGAAGTTACACAGGCCTGGTCAGGCTGTCAGCACTCCATAAAGCATGAGTAAGATCCCCCGAGCTGTAGCCCTGGCCTCCTGCTGGCCTCTCACAAGCCCTGTTACTTACTGGAGGCTTGAGCTGTTCTCCCTCCCATGGACCTGGGAGCTCCCCTGCCCCACTTCTGGTTTCCACCAGTGGCCCAGAGACCACAGGCACTGTGTTCAGGGTCACACAGCCATCCAGGAGGAAAGGGGGGGGGTGACTTCCCATGTCACACCCCCCTCACCTTGTTAGAGGGGTCTAGGATCATCAGTGTGGACCTGGAAGGGACCTCAGAGGCCAACTAGCCCGGGCCCTTATTTTACAGATGAGGAAACTGAGGGCAATAGGGTGAAGTGACTTACCCAAGGTCACACAGGAAGTCAGTGGCCGACAGATCCTCTGACTGCAGATCTAGGACACTTTCCTTTGCACCTTGCTAAGTCCAGTGGGAGATTGATGCCAACCTACATAGGCAATATGGTAGAGGGGATTGGGTCCCAGGGCCAGTTTAGCAGCTCAGTCTCTGTGTGGTTTCTCCCATTCCCCTTCTTTGCCTTAGAGGTAGCTGGGTGGATCAGTGGAAAGAGTACTGGGCCTGGAGTCAGGAAGACTCATCTTCCAGAGTTCAAATCCGGCCTCAGACACTGATTGGCTGTGTGACCCTGGGCAAGTCACTTCACCCTGTTTGCCTCAGTTTCTCAGTTTCTGCAAAGTAGGAGGAAATGGCAGACCACTCCCGTATCTTTGCCAAGAAATCCCCAAATGGGATCAAAAAGAGTGAGACATAATTGAAAATGACTGCACAACAACAAAAACTGAGAAAAAGGGAGAAAGAGAACAGGAAAGAAAGAGGAAGAAACACAGAAAGAAAGCCAGAGAAAGAGTCAGAAAGAAAAGCAGAAATGGATGGAAGAGAGACCAAAAGATGGAGAGAAAAACAAAGTGGGGCGGGACAAGGAGACAGAAAGAGAAGGAAAGGGACCCTGGGGGCTGATTTACAAAAACAAAAAACAACCCTTCCAGACCAAACTTGATGGCTTCTTTGGACTCGGTTCCTTGCTAAGAGAGTGCTGGGAATGGAGGGGATCATCGGAATTTGGCTTGGATCGCCTGTCTCCCTGAGCTTGCCTTGTGAGCTGAGTTCAAATTTGGCTGAGTGAGGATTTGGGAGAGCGAATTTGTCCAAGACACGATAAACAACTGAGAAAGACAAATGGCAAGTGTTTTAGTGTGTGTGTGTGTGTGTGTGTGTGTGTGTGTGTGTGTGTGTGTGTGTGTGTTAAGAGAGGGAAAAGCTTACTGGGGGCCCAATGGGCCCTGGGTGAGCTCCTCCCATCTCCCCTACCTGCACTCAGGTGGTCTGCCTGCCCCGAGCCCAAGCAGGACTGTCTCTGGAAGCCCATCAGGGTACCAGGCCCAGGTGAGAAATCCAAAGGGCTTCAATGCAATAAAAAAAATAACTTGACCTTCAACTTGGAAGACTGCCAAGAGAACATCTGGGGAGAGGAAGGCATCCAAAGCATGAATGTGCTGAAAGGGAGGGAGCCCCCAAAGAGCAGGAAGAATTAAAGGAGGCTTCAGGATCGAGGGAGCCAGGGGACGGGCAGGCGGATGTCTGGTGAAGATGGAGGGAGACGGTCTGGAGTCAGAAGGATCCCTTCCACACAAAGAGCCCTTCCTAGCTTCTGAGCATCCCCAGATGTTAGAGGAACTGATCCTTTCAGCAGGTCTGGATGGGGGGGACCGGCTATTTATTTTAGATCAGAGATTTCACCAGGGCAGGGAACTCCCCATGAAGATATTTCTTCCAGTAATGAAGATGGGTCCTGGCTCTGAATCGACCTAGACAAATATTAGGTTACACCCTCTTCCCTTTGTCTTGCCCTTTCATTGCCCTAATCTTGGCCTGCCAAGCCTTAGCCTCGGATCATTCCCACCACCTTCAGCCTTCACCCTCACCCACCTGCTAATGAACGAAGGTGGAGAAAATCCATTCGAGTAGGCTCACTGAGCCCACGACAAATTCGTGTTACTTTACCTCCACTGGGCCCTCACCGTGTTAAGGCAATCCCCTTACACCTCCCTGATTAACTCCCTGGTTTCACCAGCTCTTCTGAAACTTTTCATCCCTTCCCAAACTTCCCGTGGCTCCCCCTGTCCCCACTATAGGCTGAGAACCTTGCTTCTTATTTCACTGAAAAACTAAGGCCATTCACCTCAGAGAGGTCTCTCTCCTCCCTCTTCCTCATCTCAAGTCACTCGAATACACCCGGAGGCCATCTCCTCCTTCCCCACTGCATCACAGAAGGAGGAAGCTCTTTCCTTGGCCAGGCAGCCCCTCTACACGAACAAAAGATCCCTTTCCACCTGGTCTTGGCCAATAGATTCCTTTCAGCTCTCTCCACCTAGTGTTCTCACCTTTCAATACTCTCTGAGTACAGCCTACAATGGCTCCTTCATCCTCAACTAACCCTAAACCAACTCATCCATCCCCCCTAGCTATTGTCTCACAGCTCACCTCTCCTGGGATTACCCTCCTGGAGAAGTCACAACGGAAGTCTCCACTTTCTTTTCTCTCACTCTCTTCACTCTCAGTGGTCTGGTTTCCTACCCAAGTCATTCATCCCAAATGGCTCTCTTCTGAGTTACTAATAGCCCCTTAGTCCCCAAATCTGAAGACACTTTCCAACCCTCATCCTTCTTGATGTGTCTGCAGCCTTTGACTTTGCCTGTCCCCCTCCTCTTCTCTCTAGGATACTGCTCTCTCTCCTGGGTCTGCTCCTTCTTCAGTCTCCTTCACTGAATCCTCACACAGGTCTCGCCCAGACGTGTCCCCTGGGATTCTGTCTCGGACCCTCTTCTTTACTATTTCTCTTGGTGATTCCATCAGCCCTCGTGGATTCAATGATCCTTTCTCTGCCGATAATTCCCAACAGCTCTAACTTTTTTGCTGTCCTCCAATCTTGCATCTCCAATGGCTTACTGAACCTCTCATTTTAAACTCACCATTTCCAAACCTGAACCCATTGGCTCCCTGCCTCCCTTTCTGCCTTGCTAACTTTCCTATTACAGGTGAGAGTTCCATGGCTCTCTCAGACCCCCAGGCTCCCACCCCCGGTAGCATCCTCCACTCCTCCTCGCCTGTTGCCAAGGCCTGTCAATTTTACCTCCGTGATATTTTTCTCGTACACCCCCTTCTCTCTGACCCTGTCACTTCCTTGATACAGGCTCTCATCACCTCACTCCTGGGCTATTGAAATAGTCAGAAGGTTGGTCTCCTTGGCACAAACCTCTCCCTACTCCCATCACCCTCCACTCAGCTCTCAAATCATCAACTCAACAGACTCCAGCCGTTCGCTATTCCCTTCAGCATCAAACATAACGCCCCCCCCGCCCCCATTGGGTGTTCAAAGCCCCTTACCACACACTTTCCTCCAGCTACCTCACACTATGCACCCTCCTCTTCACCCCATACTGTTGAGCCAGTGACACTGACTTCCGGGCTGGCCTATTCCACATCCCAATATTCTCCAGCCTGGAATGCCCTTCCTCCTCACCTTGGCCTCCAGGCTTCCCCAGCTTCCTTTACGCCTCGACCAAAATCCACCTTCTACTGGCACCCTTTCTCCTCCCCTCTTAATTTTAGAGCTTCGTAGATTTATCCTGAAAGTCTTGTTTGTGCTTTCTACCCCATTAGATTAAAAGCTCCTTGAGGGCAGGCACTGTCTTTTGTTTTCTTTGTATCCCCCAGCCTTTAGTACATAGCCTGGGGTGAGGTAGGTTCTTAATAGATGTTAATTGACTTCCTGGGGCACTGAGTAGCCTAGGGTCTCTCAGCCTGGTAAGAGGCAGGTCTTTCTGATTCTTGGCAGACTTTCTATCACTTTCCCCCCTCATTGTGGGCAGGGGTCCATGAATCCCATTTTATAGATCATAGGATCACAGAATTGTGAGGACCATTAAAATCCATCTAGCAGAGAGGAAGTGTGGTAGGGTGGATACAGTGGCCTTGGATTAGGAAGACCAGAGGCCCCTGCCACCTCCTGTCTTTGTGAACCTGGGGAATCACATAACCCCCTCCCCACCTCATCCCCAAGTATCTCTCTAAGAATTTAAGTTGCAGAACATTGCATACCTGAATCAGCAAGGGGAGCTCCATATACCATGGAAATAAACAGATTTCGCAATAAAAATTTAAAAAAAAAATCAAACTCTCTAGTCTGACCCTGTTATTTTTTAAGTTATTTTTTTCAATGAACAAAAGTCCTTATTCTCTCCTCCCCCCCCTCCCATTGAAACAGAAAGAAAAATAAAACCCCTGTTACAAACATGTATACTCAACAAAACAAATTCCTTCATTGACTGTGGCCAAAAGCGTGTTGCAATCTGAACCTGAGGTCATGCCTCTCGGCCATTTTCCACATGAGGAAACTGAAGTCCCAGAGAGGGAAGTGACCTACTTAGGGTCACATAGGAGCTTTTGGGTAAAGCCTAGAATCCTGTGCCCCCTGGACCTCCTGGAATGGTGATGGCAGCTCTGGAAGCCGGCCCTGTGACTCAGGGCTGAGCCCTTCACCCCAGGCTGTTGGAGCCTTCTGCCTGCCCGCCCCGCCCCAGGCCCAGGGCGAGGAGTTCTGAACCACAGAAGTCAGGGGGCTTCCACCCCACCCACCCTCCAGGAAGGGTATTTTTTAAGCTGCCATTTTTTTTCTTGGGGATTCCTCTCTTCCCCAAGCACTCACATTCCTCCTACTGGCTGGAGTCAGGAAGACTTGAGGTCGCTGCTTCCCACACTTTACACACTTGTGACTTTGGGCAAGACAAAACCGCTTTCATCCTCAGTTTTCTTATCTGTAAAATGGGGATGATAACAGGACCCCCCCCCCCCAGGTTTATTGTAAGAATCAATGGAGATAATTCATGTAAAGTGTTCTGCAAACCTTAAATTGCTACATAAACGTCAGCTGTTATCTTTCCACTCTATCTCTCAGTTTTCATCCTCATATCCATAACTCATTCAACAAACAAGTATATAGCTCCAGAGATGGAGAGGGACCTCAGGCCTCAGAGTCCAGTGGCTGCATTTTAAATGTTAGGGAAAGGTGACTGGTGTTTACGATGGGGAGGGGACACACCTGGTGGGGGCTCATGAATTAGATACCAGTTCTAGAATACTAGAGAAGGACCTCTGAGGAGGGAGGGAGGATCCTGCTAGTCAGAACGTGAATTGGGAGAATAAGCCCTGTGAGCCCTCACAAGAGATGAGGAACCTGGTGCCCTTGGAGGTTAAGTGACTCATCCAAAGTCACCAGAGGCAGGATTGGAACCCAGCACCTCTGACTCCAGAACCAGGGCTCTTTATATTGTATTCTGTGCAGGCTTGGATGGGGAAAAGATGTTGTCTGTATAAGATAGCTCAGCTCACACAATGAGAATAGAAGAAGAGGCCAGAAAGTCCACATGGAGGCCGCCATTGTGTCCATACCAGGGTAAAGCCTGGCCTGTCTTCCCCTCATCCCTTTCTATCTCAGCTGGAGGTGGCCAGCTCCAGAGAAACTGAGAAGATTGGAGGGATAGGGGCCAGTTGTCCACTTTTATCTCTGCTGAGCTCTGGGCATGGACCCTTCCCCTGACATCAAAGCTGGCCTAAGGGGTCCCCCACTCATCTTTCTGGCCTCAGTTTTGTGGGATATGAGCCCACAGGACCAGCAACCCAGCCTCCCACCCCTGGAGGACAATTCAGAGATTCCAGAGAGATGTGACTCAAAGTAAGTCAATTATTCAATCATCAATCATTCATTAGTGCTCTATGTCAGGCACCGTGCTTGGCACTGAGGGAGCAAAAAAGTGAAAATTATATCTACCTTTGAAGAGCTTCTATTTTAATGGGAGACAGAAAATATACACTGAAAGCAAGATAAATAGAGAGGATGGATAGCAATCTGAAACGGGAAGGTGCTAGCAGTTAGGGAGCTAAGGAAACTTCCAGGCCTTGAGCTGAGACATGCAGGGATCCAGGGATTCTGAAACAGAGAGAGCATTCTGGGCATGGGAGACAGATAGTGCAAAGGCCCGGTGGTGGGAGATGAGGTACTATGTTTAAGACACGGCATACCTATATGGAGGGGAGGCTGGAAAGATAGGAAAGGGACAGGTTGCGACAAGCTTTCAATGACAGTGGGATTTGCGGTTGATTCCAGAGACAAGGGGGAGGCATTCAAGGTTTTTGAGGGGATAATGGATGAGGGGAACATGGAACAAACTTGCTATTTAGGAAAATCACTCTGGCAGCTGAGTGGGATAGATTGGAGAAGAGAGGTATTGGGGGAGAGGACACCAATTGGGAGGCTAGTGTAATAGTCTAGACCAGGACTGAACTCAGGTGGTGGGTCTGTGCATAGAGGAAACCCAGCCAGGAGATGCAGGGAGAAAAGAATCAGCCAGATTTGGGGGTGAATGAGAGTGAGAAGTCAAGGGGGACTTGACAACTGTGGACCTGAGGACCTGGAAGGATGGTGATACCATGGACGTTGAAGTTTTGGGAGGAGAGTGAGCTCCAGCCTGATGGAGGTGAGAGTGTGCCTGTCCTCGGGTAACTCCAACTTGGCCATCCCCTCTGGTTGTGCTGGGATGGGAATGAGGTTCTAGGAGGACCCTGACTTTGGGGGCTTCTTCTCCAGGAGAGACGGAGATGACTCAGCTCCCAGACGCTCAGCCTTGGGTTCTAGCCTCTTCAGGAGGAGCCCAAGTGCTTTGGAGGAGGGCACCTCCCTTCGGTGGGTGGGGGTCCTGGCTGAGCCCCACATCCCCTTGCAGGAAGCAAGCATCTCCAGGTGGTTCCAATGAGATTGCCAGTTATAGAGTCAATGCCAAGCAGAAGGGAAGTGGGCAGATCCCAGGCTGCCAGAGTCATGCCTTTGTGTACCTGCCCAGGTGCCCAATTCCCAGAGGCCCTGAGGCAGGACTGGGCATGGTATCTTGAGCCTGGCCATCTTATTCCCTGGAGAAGGGGAAAAGTAGCTGTTGGAGGGGATGAAGTGAGGATGCAACCCCAGGGTGCCAGGCTCCAAGGCTAAATACACAGGGTCCTACGGCTTTCTCACACAGGATGGAGTTCCATAAAGAAGGCTTCCTCCTGATTCCTTCTGGGCACAAGGTCTTGGCAGAGATGGACTCTCTGAGGTGCCTGAACCCAGGGACAGTCTCCACAGCCCTCATCCCATTCAGAGTATCCCTCCTTGTCCCCCAGCACTACCCAGGAGACGACAGATCATGAGTTTGGGTTCGGCCTAGAGACTGAGAGGGATCTTTGAGGTCACCAATGCCTCCAGGTTCAGAAGGAGTCTGACCCAAATCCCAGACTCCCTGCCCAAGTCCAGCGGGTCAGGGGGGATGGGCTGGTCCCCTGGATCACCCCGATGTCGCAGGCGAAGGGACTGAGGCCCAGAGAAAGGAAAGCCACTTCTCAGCCACTTACCTTAGAAGCTGAGAGGGCCCTCAGAAGCCACCTGATCCAATGTATGGTAGAGGCAGCCTCAGAACCTGGCTCTTCCTAATTCCCAGCCCGGGTTCCCACCTCCCACCATTGAGCTACCCTGACTCTCTGGAGAGGAGCCAAGCTTCTCCCTAGAGCTGGGGAAAGGTGTGCTAGGGCGCTCCCTCTCTTACAGACCACTGGGCTTTCCTGTTTGGTGGAAGAAGGCAACAGGGGAAGGCCATGCCCTCCTCACCCGCAGTTTCTAGACCCTTCTAGGAATGTGAACTCAATGAAATTTAATTGAACAAGATTAAGACCTGGCATGTGTAGAGTTTACAGCCCAGAAATCCATGACGAGGGACCCAGGCCCATCTTGTTGGGGACTGCCCCACTGAAGGGCCAGCTGTTGTCCCCTGGCATGCTACACTGGGGAGATGGCATGGTACTGAGGACCTCAGTCTCCTCACCTGCAAAAGGAGGAGGCCAGATGAGATGGCCTTGGAGGACCCATCCAGCAAAACAACCTTGGATCCTATGCTTCCTGCTCCAAATCACATTTCCCTTCAACAGCTATTTCCATTACTGGTATAGTCCTCAAGAAGCCTGCCTGGCATGCCTCTAGAGGGTCCCCAAACATCCCTTCTCTACCCTTCCAGCCCTTACCTGACAGAGGGGAAGAAAGAAAGGTGAGACACAGCCGGCAGCAGAGGGAATCATCCCTGGGGGCAGGCACTGCTCGGATGTCTCTAGGTCCTCAGCACTAAACACACACAGCAAGCCCAATTAGGCCTCTTCAGAGGTTACTAGATCAGAAGTCATCTGATCCAATCCCATAATTTTACAGAGATTCATAGAGCTCAAAGGTCGTGGCCAGCTGGTCAGTGGCAGAACCAGGATTCAAACTCGGATCTCTTGAGTACAAGTTCAGCACCCTGTCCACTGGACCAGGGCAACTTTCTTTGATGTCATTTCTCTGCTGAATTGAATTGAATTTTAACAAAATTGGCCTTCTTGAATTCACTTCTCCTTGAATTGAACTAAATCAAATTGACCTGAACTTTGACTCGTTTTGAGGGTGGTTATTTCCTTCACCTTGGATAACTCCAAAGGCCTATTCTCCCTGCCCTTATTGGACCAGGCTTCCTAGGGCCCTCTTCACACTCCACTGGCCCACAAAGGGGCTGTTGGGGGGAACTACACAATGGCTGGTTGTGTTTGTGGTGGCAGCAGGAAGATGCCAGGTCCTGGTCTGGGTGGAAATGGAGCCAGGCCTGGAATGCCTGGGCTGGCCAATGACTCCAGGGTGTGGAGGCCCTGGCTGGCTTCTTGTGGAGGATCTGTGGGGTATCTGGGATCCTGAGAAGGGTCCCAGGTGGGGGCAGAGGCAAAGTCCTGGTGTCCAGGCCATCAGGGGCTCTGTGGAGAGAGGAGGCAGCGGGCCCTGGCAAGAGAAGAACCCATGACAGAGGATGGCAGAAAGCCCACACAGTGCTGGCATGTGGAGGTGCAGAGATGTCCTGGAAACTGGCAGGCTGCAGGCCACGGATCTTGTTTTCCATCTTGGCCTGAGAGTGAATTGATCTGAGACAGCAGCCTCCACCCCATCACACAGACACACAGACACACAGACACACACACACACACACACACACACACACACACACACACACACAGAGCTGCTCCTTGCAACACTTGTCAGCCAAACCCAGAATCAGGTGGATGAGGATATTAGCCACAAGGAGATGGGAGGGTAAGGGAAAGAAACCTATTTCCAACCCCCGGGGAATGGGGGGTTCTTTGGGGAAAAGTGCCAGGCAGAGGCATTGGCTCTAGATGGGGGTATCTTGTGATTTGTATGGTACTGAGAAAACTCCCCTCCCCAGTGAAATCTTCTCCAAAGGACTATCCTGGTGCCTGAAATTCTCCTGTCACAATCTCATTGTCTCAGGGTTTTATACTGTTTCCAGAAGACCCTCGTTAAAAATGTTACCTGGTGAGAATAACACATGAAGGCAAGGTCATATTGGTAAGGTTTCCTCATGGCAGCTGTCCCAAGGGCCCTTGTTTTTAGGTTGTTTTCTGAATTTGCCTCCTCCCTGAATTCCAGACCAAAGCACTAAGATTCTCCGTGTTAGGATTCTAGATTGAGGAATCTCAGAGGCCATTTAACCCAAACCTCCCATTTTACAGGTGAGGAAACTGAGGCCTAGGACAGTGAAGTGCCTTGCCCAAAGTCACAAAGGAAGACTTGGTAGGGTCAGGATTGAACACAGGTCCTCTGTCTCACACTGGATTCTTGGTGCTGGGAGAGAAGTCTACCCTAGTCAGACCCCAGGGAGAAGAGGCCCTTTGTAGACAATGCTGCCCTTACAGTTGTCTTCTTCCCTTGTTCCTTTTCTTCCTCCTTCCTCTCCTTCTTAACCTCCCTCCTACTCTCCCTCCCTCTTCTTTCCCTCTTCCCTTTCTCCCTTGTCTTCTCGCTCTCCTTCTCTCTTCCTTTCCTCTGATGCAGTGGTGACCCTTCTCCCTGCCACACCAATGATCCCATCCTCTGTCCCTTCCCTCCAGAAGACTGTCCCCGCTCTGAGCCCCTCTTCCATTCTAATCTGCAGTCTCTTGCTTCCTTTCCCACTACCTTCAAACAGCCCCAACTCTCCTCCACCCTTAAAACCTGACTCCTCTCTTCACTCTCCTCCCTTTCACAGCCAAACTCTCAGGAACAAATCAATCTTCATTCCCTTTCCCTTCAATCTCTTCTCAGGCCCCTGCAATCTGGCATCCAGCCTCATTGCTCCCCTGATGCTTCCTTTCTCCACTTTTCCTTCTCATTTCGGATCCTTCTGGACTTCTCTGGAGCATTGGATCCATTGTTCACCGTCCCTCCGGACACTTTCGGGCCTGTGCTCTCTGATGCTCCTCCTCTCTCTAATGACTCCCCATCTCTCTTTGCTTGTTTACCACCGAGGTCACACCCTCTGATTGTGTGTGAGTCACCACACACTATCCTGGGCCCTCTTCTCTTTTCTGATTTCTCCACGATCTTATTGGCTCCTATGGGTTCAATGATCATCTCTATGTCAATGACTCCTTCTTCACACTCAGTCTCTCTCCTGAGCTCCACTCATGGATCTCCTTTTGGGTATTTCCAACTGCATGGCCCATAAGCATCAAAACTCAACATGTACAGAACAGAGCTCATTATCTTACCCCTCCCCTAGGTCTTCTCTTTTCTGGACTCTGCTATGTCTAACGAGAGGCCCACTGTCAGACAGCCACCTGACTCCTCTACCCCCATTTCTAATCCCGATCTTGTGGTTTCTTTTCCCTAGTATCACTCAGATGCACTCCCTTCTCTCTGCTCCCACAGCGGTAGCTCTTATTACCTCTTGCCTAGACTATTACAACAGCTTCTTACTCTGTCTTGCTGCCTAAGTCTCCTCCCCCACTCCAGTCTATCCTCCCCGATCTGCTAAAGGGATTGTCCTAAAGTGCAGGTCTGATGATGTCTCTCCCTAACTCATTAAATTCCATTGGCTTTCTCTTCCTTCCTTCCAAACTCCTCTTTGGGCATTAAAACTCTCCTCAATCACACCTTTTTCTACCATTCCAGTCTTTGAATACATTCCTTTTCTCCATGCTGCCTGTGGTCTAGTCACTCTGGAATAAATCCTCTAACTCATTCCCAGAACTCAGTCTCCCATCTCCATGCCTTTGTACTGGCTGTCCCCCATGCCTGGAATGTTCTCCCCTGTGCCTTGTGAAATCTTTGGCTTCCTTCAGGACTCAGCACAAATGCCACCTTCTGTGAAAGGTCTTTCCTGATCTCTCCAGGCTGCTGCCCTCTCCTCCATGGTGATCTTGGGTCTGATTTGTTTGTGTCTTACACATACTCCTGCATGTCTAAGTTCCTCTAGGCAAGGACCGATTTACTTCTGTCTCGTATCCCCAGCACTCAACACAGGGCCTGGTCTATAGCAGGCCTGAATAAATGTTGATTGGTTGATTGATCATTCTCTCTGCAAAGAGCCCAGTGCAGAGCCTGGTGCAAGAATTTGCTTAATTGATACCCCCTGGGTCATCAGTTGAGCATGGTAGGCTCTGGATCAAATGTGAGTGTTCTTTGTTCTCTCTGCACCATGGCCGCCCCTTCTCCCTCCTTAATCTAATGGTAACAGCTTATAATTTGTGACAGCATGCCACAGTGGACAGAGAATTGAACTGAAAGCTAGTGTGACCTTGGGCAAATCACTTAATCCCTGAGTCTAGACAATTCCCTGAGAATATCATTTCAGAGAAGGTGCCGATCTGCACTGGTAAAGGGAATCTCCTCATTTAGGAGTTCCCTGTGCTAATAAAATCACAAAACCTGCCTCTAAAATTGGTTGTAGAGGTAGGATCTGAATTCAGCTCCCAAATCCAGTGTTCTTTGTTTATTATATTACAATTGGACTGTGTTAATACCCTTCATTCTTAACCACTGGGCAGGTTAGCCAAGGCTGTCTGAAGTGAAGGAATGTCTCCCTTTTCTTGCTCCCCAGCTTGCTTCAGGGACCTGTCCATGGTAACTTGTCACCAGACTTCTCCCTCATCTGGGACTTTAACCCACTCCCCCTTTCCCCTACCCCAGAGACATCCATTCCATACCATCACTCCCCCATTAGAAATACTGGTTGAGATTTCATTCTGGGACAAGCACTTTGGGAAGATGGGAGTAGAAGGAGACTGAAATTACTGCATCTCATTGAGTTAATTTGGAGACTCAGTTATACCCAGGGTTATAATTATATATAAATATAAATATAAATATATATAATACACACACTCATATATATACATATATATGTATATATGAGTAATATAACCCAGGGTCCCTCCCCCAAAGACTCAAACCAAAAGGGTCTCATCTTCAGAGCCCCTCCTCACAAGACTCTGTTGATTTCTTTGTCTCACACTCCTACCCTAGAAACATCTAGCAACTCATCTGAATGAGGGTTAGTATAATTCCTCCAAAGTGGGCAACTGGGTCTCTATTCCAACCCAGGGATTCCATATATAATAAATGTGTTGGGCATAAGACAACCATTCTCTACCCATCGCAGAAAATGCACAAAAACAAAGTATTCTCAGGATCCCAAGAGCAAATCCAGAAATACTAAACACTTAAGTGGTCCATCAAACTATCTCTCAGAAGATAAAGATACTTATGGGACTGTTAAACAAATACTCCCCATTCTTTCTTGGACAGGTGCCATCCCAGCAACTCACAGAATTTCTGAGTAATCCTCAACCATAGCAGGCAAGTTTAGTAAGGCCAGATTGCCTCTCCTTCCCTCTCCCCATCCCCCATGACATGGATTTAGTTCTCCAGGATCAGGACAGTGCTCTTGGGTTTCCAAGTCGAGTCACATGGCTTTCAAACTTAGGAAGTGAGTTCCCTCTCACTAGAGGTCTTCAGAGGCAGTATGACCACATGTCAGAAATGGCATACAGGGATTCTTGTTTGGGCATAGGTTGAACTAGCTGGCCTAGTCCAACTGGCCAGCTGGTCTGAGGTCCCTTCTCACTCTGAGATTTGGTGACTCTGTAATTCTGTGCATGACTGCCCATGTTTATGTGTGTGTCCTTGAAGGCTCATGGAGGTCATTGAATGGCACTCTCTCTCTCTCTCTCTCTCTCTCTCTCTCTCTCTCTCTCTCTCTCTCTCTTGCTTTTTGCAGGGCAATTGGAGTTAAGTTACTTGCCCAAGGTCATACTGCTAGTTTTTTGTGTTAAGTGTCTAAGGCCAGATTTGAACTCAGATTCTCCTGACTCCAGGGCCAGTGCTCTTATTCACTGAGCCATCTAGCTGCCCCTGAGAATGGTTCTCTTTGCAAGGAGCCCAGGACAGAGTCTCATATTAGAGTTTTTGTGCTTGATCCTGAATGGGACAGGTATAAATAATAATAACTAGCATTTACATGGCCCTTTACAAATATTATTTCATTTTATCTTTATAACAACCCTGGGAGGTAGGTGCTATTATTATATCCATTTTAATTTACTTTAATTATCCATTTTAAATATGAGGAAACCAAGGCTGGGAAAGGTGAAATAATTTGCTCAGTCATACACCTAGGAAGTGTTTGAGGGGCATATTGAACTCAGGTCTTCTTGACTTCAAGACCAGCTTTCTCTTCACTCTGCCTTTTATGTGCCTGGGATAAATGGGTAAGTCATTAGCTATTTTTCTACAGTCATCCTCAAGAAGGCAGACACTAATTAGTGTTTGACTGCCATTGGTCTCATCTGAATTCAGTAATGCCCTCCTTTTCAGACATCTCTCCCTTTCCTCTCTCCTCTGCCATAAAAAATGTGTCTCTATCGGGGAAGGGGTTGTTTTGGGGGAAGTTTGCGGGTGAACTCTGTCTCTGGTTGAATTACTTTGAGTTTTGTGGTCATGGGAACAGAGCCTTTCACCACTTGGTATTTCCTCATTTCCCCCTTGGTTGGAGGAGGGAGACAGTGGTTGGATAGCCAGCGATCAGCAATGTGGCCAGAACTACCCAAAGCTAGCATGCAAATCAGGAGATTTTCTGATTGGCTGAGAGTGAGCCTAGGATTGTAGAATGGAGGTGCCATTGAGCACCATCCATAACCCCCAAAGACTCAAATATGGAGAAAGACAAACGAATGAAGAAAAGGAAATTCAAAAAGAGACACCATGAAATAGGGTCATTTTATTACTAGCTTGTAAAATTTAATATATGCTTTTAAAAAAGCTATATGGAGGTAAAGCCAAGAAGGCAGATTAGAGGCAGTCACCCAGCTGAACTCTCCCAACATTCCCCTACAAACGACTCTAAGATAAACTCCTCAAATCAAACATGGAGCAACAGAGCCAACAAAAACCTATATAACAAAAGGTCATGGCTTCATTTGGAATCCTCCTTTTTTGCTCTTTGTAGATTGAAATAAGGATTGATTATTATGTTCAAAATCAAAAAAGGACTTTAAAAAAAGACACTCCTCTCTTTGGAGAGCAGGAGGGATCCTGGAGGGTTCCTTAGAGGGGCCAAACCAGACCTGGGGAAACCAGTTCCATTCTAGAGCTTTGGCAGCCTGAGATAGGGCAGACTGATTTGATGCCCAGTGCTCTTCACCATACTCTGGTGGGTCATTGCTTCTAAATTGTTGGGTTCCTTTTTCCCTTGTACATAAATACTGGGAAGCCTCATGTAGCTTGGAGTGAGCAGTGAAGCCCACTGCCTGAGTGACTTTGGGAAAGTCACTTAACCTCCTAACCAGTGGGATCCTAGATCTAGAGCTGGAAGGGACCTCAGAGACCAGTGAGTCCAATTCCATTAATTACAGAAGAGGAAACTGAGACCGGGGAGGCTAAGTAACTTGCCCCAGGTTACACCAACAGCAAATTTTAAATCCCAAGTCCTCTGATCCTCAAGCTGGTGGTTTTCCCTCTGTACCATGATTAGGGGGCCTAGTTGTCGCAGTGGGAGTGTTGGCCCAGGAGTCAGGAGGACCTCAGTTCAAATATGTCCTGAGACACTAGTCGTGCGACCCTGGGCAAGTCACTTAGCACTGTTTGCCTCAGTTTCCTCAACTGCAAAATGAGCTGGAGAAGGAAATTGCAAACCACTTCAATACCTTTACCTAGAAAATTCCAACTGGGGTCACAAAGAGTCGGATATGACTGAAACAACTCAACAACAACAATAACCATGATTCTTCCTGGATCTCAGCTGTTTCACCCACAAAACGAAGGGGCTAAATCGATGGCCTCCAAAGCATATATAACGTTAGCACCAGCTGGAAAGGGGAAAGGCCACCTCTTATAAGGGGCAGAGGAAAGAAGAGGAAGAGGAAGAAGGAAGGGGGAGACAGGACAAGGAAGAAAGTAGGGAAAAGAGGGAAAGAAAGGGGGAGGGAAGGAGGAGAGATGGGGAAGGAATGAAAGAATCCATTCCCTGGCATCTGTAAGGATGGCATTGCCTGCTAAGGGCCTCTGCTATCATTATCTCATCTGGGGCTCACAACAGCCCCTCGAAGTAGACAGTCTGTGACTACAGTGCCATCCATTACAGCTCCTACAGCCAACAATGGGGATGCCATCCCTATGCTCCAGCCTCATCTCTCTACATTACAAGTGCTCTGCTTCAGCCAGATTGGTCTCTCCACCCACTGGTCTGACACACACCACCTTCATTCCACTTCTGAGCTCTTCTGTGCTTGCTTCCTCTGTGGGAAGGCTTCCTGCAGCTTCACCCCGAACCTCACTTCCCAGCCCTGCTTTTCATTGTCTGTCATCCAACTCCCATACATACTTTGGGATCCAGCCCAAGTCCAACATCAGTGCCTTAATGAATGGGGTGGACCATCAAATCAATCAACCAATTAATCGATCAACAAGCATTCATTAAGCACCAGTTCTTTCCCAGGCTTGGCACTGGGCACACAGAGACAAAGACCAAGACAATCCCTGTTCTCAGGTAGTTTTGATGGCTTTGGGTCACTCCCTTGCTAGGGAGTGTAAGATCACACACATACATAGGACCACAGATCTAGAACTAAAAGAGACCAGTGAGTTGTTCAGTGCTTAGGAAAGATAGAGGATTAGTGCTCTTCAGAGGGACTTAGCATCATGACTGAAGGACTGGAATTGAGAATAGGAATTCAATGCCAGGAATGTGTTATGGATGAAGGCTCATGGCTGGGGAGAGATGCTCAGCATCACTGGATGGGAGGAGGTCACTCAGTTCTTGGAATGAGGGCTCAGTACCACGAAAGAAGACTTAATGTAAGAAACTGAAGAGCCATGCTGGGGATAGGGCTTAGGACTGCCAATGAAAGGTTCAGTGCTGGGGATAGGGACTCTCTGATGAAAATGGGGCTACTAAGAAATCATTTAGACTTGAGCCTTTGAGCTGAAATTGAGTTTTATCACCTCTGAGGACCTTAGGAAAAACCACCTGGAGGTTTGTGCAGTTTTCTTGAGGTCCTGACCACACTCTCTTACTGTTTATTATTGCCCTCCTTGTCCCACCCCACAGAGCATGACTTTGCATCTATGTCAAAAAGAAGTTGATCACAGAACCTAGGGATGACTTGGGGGCCCACCAAGGAACTCCAAAGTGGCTCTCACCAGTTCCCCTCCTCAGGACCTGCCAGGCTCCAATTATACCTGGAAATTATTTAAATAATATTTCCTTATTCTAGAAACCTTCAAACAGTCCACTTCCTCCATGAGACTATAGGGTTTGAGCAGAGAAGAGCCAGCAGCTTCCAGGGACCTTGGGTATCTACACAAAATATTCCAACCATTCCAGTGACTTTCCATCCAAATACTAAAATCACTCCCTCTCTTCCCCAGTACCATTATTCCCAAACTGTATCATAAAATTTACTGTGGATTCCTGCTTCTATTCAGTATGTCTGTTCTTGTGTATGTTTCACATGTGGGTCAACTTGCCCCTACTATATATGCCCTCTTCTATTCTAAATTTTTTTTTTTTTTTAGCAATTGGGGTTAAGTAACTTGCTCAAGGTTACACGGCTAGTCATTATTTATGCGTGGGTGCTCATTTTCTGAGGCCGGATTTGATCTCGGGTCATCCCAACTCCGAGGCCGGCGCTCTTACTCACTGCGCCACCTAGCTGCCCCATTCTATTCTAATTTGTACTCTCTCTCTCTCTCTCTCTCTCTCTCTCTCTCTCTCTCTCTCTCTCTCTCTCTCTCATTTCCTTTCTTATTGCTTTCAGACATATCCAAGTCATCCTTTTAAAAAAACTCTTTACTAGACCCTACCATCCCCTCAAACTCCTAGAGAACGCCCAAGTGCATCAGTGATGTGCTTTTGTTATAGTGTCCAATACCACAACAAAGTAATTCTGCACTTAATGAAGGCTTTTGATGATGGTATTGAAGATGATTGGGATTAGAAGGATGAAGGAAAGAAGAAAGAAAAGAAAGACTACGGGGGAGTGAAGATGGTGATGGTGATGAGGGTGATGGTGTCTACAGCAGCAGAGATGATGGCAACGGTGACGAGGGTGATGTGTTTATAGCAACAATGATGATGGTGAAGACAATTATGTTAGCAATGGTTTCCCTGAGAACGAGTTGTGGGTTGGAACACATTTTTATGAACGTGGAGACAATTATTCTCCAATGACTCATGGGAATAAAGTGGTGGCTTTGCATTCTTGCAGGCCGTACCTGCAGAGTTTAACGCTGGCAGGCCATATTAAGCTGGAAAAAATAGAAGTGGTATTTCTGTTATGTAAGGACCAGAGTAGCTGAAGTCAGAAAGGCTCATCACCACGCGTCTGCTAGATGTTTTGGACCAGTATCTCTATTAGTGGTGGAAAGACTTCAATCTGCAGTGAGAGAGAATCCACACTGATAAAATCAGACTCATGAAGTACCGATAAAAGTAGATATGCCTGTAAAATGAGAGTAGGCCCAGAGCAAAGAGAAGGCCCCTAAGTGGAAGTCAATATACAGTATTGTGGGGGATGGGGATTTTGCTCGGTTGACATCCAAAATATTTGTTACCAGGGGACCTTGTGGCAAGTGGTCTTTGAAAGTCATACTGGCTTCTACTGGGGTACTGAAGGATGGAGAGAGACCAACAGTAGGAAGGAGGTGACCAAGTGAATGATGTAAAAATGTCATCACTAATCTGTTCCCAGATGGCCTTCCCAGGACCCAGGCATCTGCGGAAAAAAAAAATTACCAATAAATTCTTCCCTCTCCCTCTATTGTTGGGGTTAATGAGCAAGAGATTCCATTGACCCACCATGACCAATGTTCTCTGTCTTTTCCATTACCCAATGGGCTTCCTGCCACCGCAGACCTCCTCTCCTCCATCCCTCTGCTGGCTGGCTTAACAGGAGTCATTGATGGGTGGGACAGGAGGCCAGGGATCCAGCCTCAGGGAGATGCTGCTTCCCTATGCTATGGACCTTGCCAGGTGTCAGGTTCAATTTCCTGGACTTCTCAGTTTAGGGAACAAAATAGTCCATCCCTCCACACCCAGCTGAGTCTCTTAGAGTGTGCTTCCTTGACAAGAGTCCAGCTCCAGAAAATTTGCCTTGGGAGCCCCTCAAAGAGACATATCGTGGAGCAGAACTTTCAAAGATCATTTACCTAGCCCATCCCTCTGCCTCCAATAAGGCCATATACCAAAGAGAATATATCTTACTTTGGAATAGAATTGAATGCCACCCCTCTCTGCCATGCAACAAGAAGGGAGCATGGGGCTGGGAAGACCACTGGGCTAGAGGTCTCAAGCTGAGTGTTGGCTGTGTCCCAGACTCACTGTGCAAAACTGGGCACATCACTCTCCTATGGACCACAGAGTGAGAGAAGACCAGGGGATTGAGAGCAGGAAGGAACTATTTCCTTGTCTGTCAAATGGAGGGGTTGAATTAGATCATTTCTAAGGTCCTCTCCAAATCTAAGTGTGACTCTAAGAAATACTTCCCTGAGGTTGACCTAACCCCATGCTACACTTTGGGCTCATTTCTTTTCCTTTAGAGAGGAACAGCAGCTAGAAGAAACACCCTCCATAGGCACCAAGACAGTTCTTCAGGTACCCCACTCCCACTCATGCCTACCCTTCCCTTCTGCCAGCATAAGCAGTCTTGGTCTCCGTATGCTTTGGCCATGGTTTCCCTTCCCCATTCCTCCCATCATCTCTATGTTCCCTTCCCCCCAGACACCAGACAGATCTCCATGACCTCTTTTGTGGGGGAGTCCTGGAATGGATACACATCTAGGCTGAATATGATGGAAAGCCTCCTTCACTGTTCCCATGAGAAAAAATTTTTATTTTCTCAGCTCAGAATAATCCCTACAACACGAGTGTAGGACAGGCTTATTGCTCATGATATCCCCTAGATTGTTTTCAGCATTATTTACTCACAGTCAGGGGCTCAGCCCTTAGCAAATAACAAGTTGAAGAACTCTGCCTTTAGGACACTTAGCCTCCTCTTCCTGTACTCTCATCTCTCCCTAACCCTCCTGTGATAGATGAAAGATCTACACACATTTTCTTTCATTTGGGCGCTATCCTACCCTCACTTGCCCCCACAAAACGTGGCTCTGGGAAAAGTCTGTGGCATAAGTCCATTTGACCTCAGCGTATGTAAGGGTGAATCTGAACTCACAGAGAAAAAGAAAGAGGTGTAGAAGAGGACACTCACAGAAACAGAATGACTGAGATAGAGATACACCCACATGGAGACAGACAGTGGAGAACAAGGGGAGCTCTGTCTGTCTCTCTGTCTTTCTCTCTGCCTCTATGTCTGTCTCTCTGTCCCTGTCTCTTTCTCTGTGTCTCTCTCCCTTGCTATTCCATTACAATAGTGATTCAGAGATTATTAGAAAAATAGACAGACAACCTGGGAGAAATAATATCCCATTGTAGGGTAGAAAAAGCAATGAGCCAGAAAAGGACCCGGGCTTGAATTCTGGCTCTTACCTCCTAGCTGTATGACTTTTCACAAGTCACTAAGTCTTTATTTGCTTGTCTCTAAGATGAAGTGACATCTTGGGGTCCTTCTACTTCTATCTTCTCCCCAGGATAACCCACATCCTTCATCCCACCCACTCCCAAACACACATACTTCCTAAACTGAATGCATGGTTTGTGCCAATTGCCCCAAGAGTAGGATTTACCACAAGCACAAATATTTATAGTTATAGCTCTGTACACAGCTAGTAAGTGTCAGAGTTAGGATTCAAACCCAGACTTCCTGACTCTGAATCCAATGGTCTCTCCCCTCTGGAATACAGCCTCTCCTTTGCAAATCCTAAAGAATGTGTTATTATTGTTGGTAGTAGTGGTGATATTACTTCTGTCACTAACTCCATGGATGACCTTGAGGAAATAATTTCTTATGGGTCTCAGTTTCCTCATCTATAAAACAAGGGCATGGACAAGATAGCCTGTAAAGTTCCTTCTGGCTCTAAAATCAAATGAGAGAAAAATAAACTAAAATAAATTAGCCAAATTGTTGTTACTGAGAAGTAACCCCACTCCCACTCATGTCTATCTTTCCCTTTTGCAAGGATAAGCAGTCCTGGTCTCTGTATCCTTTGACCATGATTCCCCTTCCCCATTCCTTCCATCATTTCCATGTTTCCCTTCCTCCAGACCTCAGCCAGATCTCCATGGCCCCCTTTTGTGGGGAAGAAACAGTGAGAAGCAACTGCCATTACTGAGAAGTAGTGGAAAGAGGCTTGGTCTCCAAACCAGAAAGGTCCAGGTTCAAGGCCCCCCTCTGATATATACTGGCTCTTTGGTGCTGGACAAAGCAATTAACTTCTCAATGTCATGCTCACCTATAGGCAAAGGGAGTTTCCTTACCTTAATTTCCACACAGTAACAAAATCAGTGGTCTAGACCTTCCTATACATATATTTAAATAGTTATTGCCTGCCTGACAGGGTTATTACAAGGAAAGTTGTTTGGAAACCTTATAGTTCTATATAAGTGGGAGCTGTGGAAGTCGACATTTCCAAACTCTGTCCTTGGCTGGATCCTCTTTTCTCTACATACTCTCTCTTTTGGTGATTTCATTGCCTCCCATCACCTCAGCCACGCCAATGATTCCTCAGCTTGCATCTCCAGGCTTGATTTGTCTTCCAACTCAACTCTCTAGCTGCTTGCTGGATATCTCTACCTGGATGGCCTGCCAGCACCTCAAATGCAATATGTCAAAAAGAGAATTCATCCTCCTCCTCCCAAGTGGTCCTCCTTTCTCCTGAATTCATTAATTCTTTAGTGGTGCCGATCCCCATCACCCCGGTACAAAATGTTAGATTCTCAAATGGCTTCCCCTTCACCTTCCCAGCCAAAACGCTTGAAGAAAGGGATCTGCCCAAGCTTGGCCCTGAAAAAGAGATAGGGGAATGCATCTACCTCCCTGTTTTGAAGAGGTGGTGGTGATCTATGGGCATGGATCACTGCATATACTGTTATGCTTAATTAATGTGTTTAATTTTGTCGACATGTATTAAAGCTTTTCTTTTTTCCCTCTTTTTTATTCTTTGCTATATGACATATATTTAAAAGATAAAGGTGATGTAAAGATACAAGATAGCAATCATTTCTTTAATCTTTTATTTTTTCCAATTACATGGAATTTTTTTTTCCTTTTTGGAGTGGGGAAGGCAGGGCAATTGGGATTAAGTGACTTGCCCAAGGTCATATGGTTAGTAAGTGTTAAGTGTCTGAGGGTCTGAGGCTGAATTTGATCTCAAGTCTTCCTAATTCCAAGGCCAGTGCTCTGTTCACTGCACCACCTACCTGCCCTGGAAGAAAAACAAAACAAAACCAACAGCAACAACAAACATTTTTAACATTCAACAAATTTTTTAAGAAAAAGAAAAAAGTGACTTTTTACTCACTACTCCACTTCTCTCCTCAGGTGGCTCCTATCCTTACCACTTGACTGAAACTTCTCTCTCCAGGGTCACTAATGTCCACCTTATAGACAAATCCATTGGTGTTTCTTCTTCAGTCCACCTCTTCAAACTCTCTGAAATTATTTGCCACTACTGACTACTTCCTCTCCCCTATTCTATTGCATTCACTCCCTTTCCTTGACTCTGGGGCTCTTGTAGTCTTATGGCACAGCCAGTCACCCCCTTTACATTTCATTCCTCATCCTCCACCCATCCTTTAAATGCAGGCATCTCTCAGAGCTCAGTGCTTGGCCCTCTTCTCTTCTCCCTATACTTCCATGGCTTCAATTATCATCTTTATGAAGATGACTCTGAAATTGACACATCTACCCATAACATCCCCCCAAAGTTTTAGTCCAGTATTTCCAAGTCCCCGTCTGTGAGATCCCCTCATCTAAAGGATGAGGCAGCACTGCACAGTTGGAACATTTACCCAACTGGAATCATCAGACCAACAGGCTATACTACTGGCCACTATCAACAACCTCCTTCTAACTCCAACACCTGCTGGTGACACCAATATCCTCAGAGTTACTTAGTATTAAAACCTTAGAGCCTTCTCTGATCCGGCCCTCTATCACATCTCCCATATCTCATCAGTTACCAAATCTGACTGATTCCTTCTCATCAACGTCTTTTGTATCTACCCCCTTATTTCTCAGTCTCAGTGTCACCCTGGGTCAGTCCCTCATTGCCTCCAGCTTAGACTACTATAACAGCCTCCAAACTGATTTTTTTCTGAATGGTGTATGGTTCTGGGTTTAGACTCAGAAGACTTGAAACGACAAAATTGGATTAGGCACCTATAAAATTCCTTCCATCTCCAGGTCTGTCATCCTATGGATTTCTTCTTTCACTAGTTCAAACCTTTTAAGATTACACTTTATTAATATCTTTTGTTTTTATATCACCTGATTTTCCAATATACTTTTTGAAAAAATATACATTGAATTTAAGACAGTAATACCAACACTGCCCTGCTTGTCTGTGTTTCCTTTCAATTCTGTGAATTTTTAATTATTTAATACTTTTTCTTCTTTTTTTGTATCAGTATCACTACTCTAAATTTGCATTTCTCTTTTTATTAATGATTTGGAATATTGTTCATATGGTTGTTAATATCTTTCATTTCTTCTTTTGAGCAGTACCAATTCATTGACTATAGGGGAATAGCTCTTGTCCTTACTACTTTTTATCAATTCCACATATACATTAGATATTAAGTCTCCATAAGAGACTTGCTTCAAAGATTTATTTTTCCCAGTTTACTTTTCCCTTTATAATGTTAGCTGCATTGATTTGTTTCTGCAAAACCTTTGTAATTTTATGGATAAGCATTGTCCATTTATCTTCTTTTGTGGTCATAATGTTATGGTATCTAAAAGGAAAGAGAGATGGAATATTTTTCATTGTTTCTTCTTTAGTTTCTTCACTGGAGTTGTGGAAGGAAGAGGGTATTATGGTGGGAGATAGATTCCAGTCTTGAGATCATGGGATCATAGATCTGGAGGGGCCGTTAGAGATTGTCTAGGTTGACCCCCTCATTTTTCAGAGAAGGAAACAGAGACACACGGAGGAGAAAAGGCTTTCGTGAGAGCGGGTGACCAATGGAAAAGCCAGGATTTGAGTTGAGATTCTCTTACTCTAAATCCGGTATCCTTTCCCCTATATCCAGCTCTGACTCATCACCATGAGACTCAAGGAGCAGTCATCCCCTTGGGTCAGCAGAGCCTCTGCTTGACAGGCCAAAGTATTTAGGCTTCAGCTTTAGTATTTGTCCTTCCAGTGAAAAGCCTGAGTTAATTTAAGTCTCAACTGATTTGATCTTGCTGTCCAAGGTACTCTCAAAAGTTTCCTCCGGCACCATGAGTTTAAAATGTCGATTCTCATCTTTCCTCGTAGTCCAGCTCTCACAGCTTTACATTGCCATTGGGAAAAAACCTCACAGCTTTGACTCTAGAGACCTTGGTCAGCAAGGTGATGTCTCTGCTTTTTAGCACGCTGTCCGGATTTGGTACAGCTCTCCTCCCAAGGAAGAAGCATCTTCTGATTTCATGGCTGCGGTGATCTTTGAGACCGAGAGTATAGAATCTGGCGCTGTGTCAATCTCTTCTCCCTCTGCTTGCCTGAAGGGGGCGAGACCAGAAGCCAAGATCTTAGGGCGGTTTTTGATGTTAAGCTTCAAGCCAGTTTCTATACCCTCCTCTTTGTCTCTCATCAAGAGGCTTCTTAATTCTTCTTCACTTTCTACCATCAGAGTGGGACCATCTACACATCTGACATTGTTGATATTCCTCCCAGCAACTTTAATTCTGACTTTTGATTCATCCAGTCTGGCATCTTGCATGATGTACTCTGCATATAAATTAAATAAATAAGGTGTGAGGCGGCTAGGTGGCACAGTGAATAGAACACCAGCCCTGGAGTCAGGAGGACCTGGGTTCAAATCCACCCTAGGATACTTAACACTTACTAGCTGTGTGACTTTGGGTAAGTCACTTAACCCCAATTACCCTACTCTCCCTCCTCCAAAAAGCAAATAAATAAATAAGGTGACAATATATAGCTATGTTGCATTCCTTTTCCAATTTTTTTCTTTTTAAATTTTTATTTTAAACTTAAATACAAAATAAGAAAAATAAAAAACAAATACTAAAACTAAAATAATATGAAATAATAAGAGAAAAAAAGCATTGCCATGTATACAACAGAATGTGAGAGAGGATTAGAAATAGACAGCAATAAGTTTCAAGAAAACCTATATAATAGATATTATGCTTTCTGTTGTTGAGAGCTGTCCATCTTTTCTTTACTTCTCCTTTTTCCATCTTTTTATGTTATTAAACAAATGCTTTATTAACTTCTGTTTTACATCATTCATTTCTGCCAGATTTTGAGTTACATTTCCCCCCCCTCCCGTTTTTCCCCTACCCAACCTCCCAGAATAGCAGTCCCATAAGATATCGCTTCCTCCAATCTGCTCTCTCCCATATCTTCTCCCATACCCCCTTCGACTTTTCCATTAGAGCAAGGTGAATCTTTGTGTCCCAATGCCTGCACATCTTATCTCCCAATTACAAGCAAAAGAGTATTAATAACAGTATTTATATATATATTTGAAACATTTAATTTTAAGACCTCTAATTTCAGATCCATTCCCTTCTTCCCTTGTCACCCATTCCCTCTGGGAGGATAAGCAATTCAGTATATGTTGTACATGTCTAGCTATGCACAACATTACCATAGTAGATATATTGTACAAGGCTGCTTATAATTCCCTCCCACCCATCCCACCCCCCACCTGATCCATTCCCTACTTGATCCTGTCCCTCTTCTATACTGGGTACTTCCAACCTCCCCTCCCCCCAAGAATGCCCTCCCATCCATCATCCCTCCTCTCATCCGCCTTCCCCCTATTCTGCTGCAGGGTGAGATATCCCATTTAGTATGTATGTCATTCTCTCCCTGAACCAAATTCAATGAGAATGTGGTTTTGCCTTTTTGCCTTCCTATTCTTCCCCTCCCCTGCAGCCACTTCCCCTTGCTTCTTCTACATGAGATAGTTTACCCTACCCTGTCTCTCCCCATCTCTTCTTGCCACTTTCCTTTCTCACCTCATAATTTCACCCCTTAAGTATCATCCCTTCCCAACAAACAACCTATGCTCTCTATCCATGCATAACTGTAAACATATATACACACACTCACATATGTATTCAAATGACCATACACCCTTCTTCCATTATTTTCATACTGAGAGGGGTTTCATCAATCACAATTATTGTTTTTCCATGTAGAAATGTAAATAGGTCAACTTTGATAAGTTCCTTTTGATTTCTTTTCCCTGATTACCTTCTCAGGCATCTCTTGCTTCTTGTGTCTGGATGTCAAATTTTCTATTCAACTCTGGTTTTTTCCTCAAGAATGCTTGAAAGTCCTCTATTCCACTGAATGACCATATTTTTTCCCTGAAACAAAATACTCAGTTTTGCTGGGTAGGTGACCCCTGGGTTCAGTCCCACCTCTTTTGCCCTCTGGAATATCATATGCCCTTTGATCCCTCAGTGTAGAAGCTGCCAGGTCCTGGGCTATTCTGATTGTGTTTCCACAATATTGAAATTGTTTCTTCCTGGCTGCTTGTAGTATTTTCTCCTTGATCTGGGGATTCTGGAACCTGGCTATAATATTCCTGGGAGTTTTCTTTTGGGGATCTTTTCCAGGAGGTGATCTGTGGATTCTTTCAACCTCTATTTTGCCCTCTGGATCTAAAACATCAGGGCAGTTTTCCTTGAGAATTTCTTGAAGGGTGATTTCTAGGTTCTTTCTTTGATCATGGCTTTCAGGTAGTCCAATAATTTTTAAATTGTCTCTCCTGGATCTATTTTCCAGGTCAGTGGTTTTTCCCATGAGATATTTCACATTGCCATCTATTCTTTCATTTGTTTGGATCTGCTTAACAGCATCTTGATTTCTCATAAAGTCATTAGCTTCCATTTGCTCCAGTCTAACTCTGAAGAAATGAATCTCCTCAGTGAGCTTTTGAGATTCTCTTTCCATCTGGCAAATTCGACTTTTTAAGGCATTCTTCTCCTCATTGCCTTTTTTGGCCTCCTTTGCCATTTGAGTTAGTCTATTTTTTAAGATGTTGTTGTCCTCAGTCAGGCTGTTGACCCTCATTTCATACTTTTCCTGCATCCTTCTCATTTCTCTTTCCAATTTTTCCTCCACTTCTCTTATTTGATTTTTAAAGTCCTTCTTAAGGTCCTCTATGGCCTGTAAGCCACTCATATTTTTCTTTGGGACTTTTGGAGCAGGATTTCTGACCTCACAGTCCTCCTCCTGTTCTATGCTTCGATCCTCTTTGCCCCCCAAATAGGAGTCTAATGTTGCATTTTTGTTTAATTTGTTTCCTTTGCCTTGGCATGTTGCCACTCAATTACTTGACTTTTGGGCTTGTTGCCACAGTATGACTCTGCCACCAGACAAGGGAGCTTCCATCCCGAACGTGTGGGGGGACAACTTCCCTTTCTGGCAAGCTGGATATCTACCCCACGACCTCCCCCCAGACCACAATTCAGATCTAGGGAGGTTAAAGCAAGACTGATCGCTGGATCTCCCTACAGTTCGCAGGCCAGGAGCTGGAGCTGCCACTAAAAACTACAAAATGGCATGTCTCCTCAGTGGCTTCTAGCCCCCAGGGGAGGAAGCCGATGCATTCCCCAAATACTGGTCCCAAAGTCCATAGGGCACTAACCTCTCACTTTGTCCTAGGCATGTCTGTGTTGATAATTCTGGAATCTCCACAGCTGCTGGTGTTCTGGGGTCCCTCTAGCCGGCTGCTGATCTGGCTGCCCTGGGGCTAAAACTGAGGCTCAGGCAGACCTGGGCTTGGCTCTCAGCGTGCTGCACTGCCGGCTCCCAGAGCACTGTGCTGGTCCTTCCTGCAGGGCTGTTGGGCTGTCTTCAGTGGGAGGTTAGCTTCTCTGTGTCATTCTGTGGGTGCTGGGGCTCCAGAAGTTGTTCAGAGTCCCCTTTTACATAGTTTGGAGGTGATCTGGGGGGAGAGTGCCTTGGTCATGCTGTTTCTACTCCGCCATCTTGGCTCTGCGCCTCCTTTTTCCATCTTAAACCAACCAGTTGTTCCATGTTCAGTTCCAACTGTTGCTTTTTGACCCACATAGAAGTTCCTCAGGAGACAAGAAAGATGATTTGGTACTCCAGTCTCTTTGAGGGCTTGCCACATTTTGTTGTGATCCACATAGCCAAAGGCTTTAGTGTAGTCAATGAAACAGAAGTAGACGTTTTTCTGGAAGTCTCTTGCTTTCTCCATAATCTCGTGAAAGTTGGCAATTCGGTCTCTAGTTCCTCTGCCTCTTCAGAAACCAACCTGCTCTTCTGGTAATTCTGGTAGTTCACATATTGCTGAGGCCTACCTGGAAGAATCTTAAGTATAACTCCCCTGGTGTGTGAAATGAGCACAACTGTTTGACAATTGGAACATTCCTTGGCATTGGCCTTCTTTAGCATTGGGACATAAGCTTTTTTTTTTCTAATCCAGTAGCCACTGTTGAGTTTTCCAAATTTGCTGGCATATTGAGTGCAGCACTTTAATGGCATCATCTCTGAGGATTTTGAATAACTCAGGTGGAATTCAGTCTCATCCATCAGTTTTATTATTAGCAACACTTCCTAAGGCCCACTTCACTCCATTCCTCAGGATGTCAAGCTCTGGATCAGCAGCCACACCATGGTGGTTATCAGTGATGTTAAGATCTGTCTTGGATAGTTCTTTTGTGTATTCTTACCACTTCTTCTTAATCACTTCTGCTTCTGTTAAATCCCAACCATTTTGGTGTTTCATCATGCCCATCTTTGCATAAAACATTCCCTTGACATATTTAATTTCTTTGAAGAGATCTCTTGTCTTTCCCATTCTGTTGTTTTCTTCTATTTCTTTGCATTGCTCATTTAAGAAAATCTTCTTATTTCTCTTTGTTATTCTCTGAAATTCTGCATTCAGTTTGGATGTATCTTTCCTTTTCTCTTTTACTTTTCCCTTTCTTTCCTCAGCTATTTATAAAGCCTCATCAGACAGCCACTCTACTCTTTCTTTCTTTCTTTCTTCCTTCCTTCCTTCCTTCCTTCCTTCCTTCCTTCCTTCCTTCTTTCCTCCTCCTCCTCCTCCTCCTTCTCCTTCTTCTTCTTCTTCTTCTTCTTCTTCTTCTTCTTCTTCTTCTTCTTCTTCTTCTTCTTCTTCTCCTTCTCCTTCTCCTTCTCCTTCTCCTTCTTCTTCTTCTTCTTCTTCTTCTTCTTCTTCTTCTTCTTCTTCTTCTTCTTCTTCGAATAGTCTTTATTACTGCCTGCTCTACAATATTGCACATCTCTGTCCATAGTTCTTCAGGCACTCTATCAGATCTAATCCCTTAAATCTATTCATCACCTCGAATTCATATTCATAAGGGATGATATCTTCATACTATATGGTCTGATAGTTTTTCCTACTTTCTTCAGTTTAAATCTGAATTTTGCAATAAGAAGCCCATAATCTGGGCCACAGTTAGCTCCAGGTCTTGTTTTAACTGACTGTATGGAGCTTCTCCACCTTTCGTTACAAAGTTTATAATCAATCCAATTTCTATATTGACCATCTGGTGATGTCCATGTGTAGAGTCACCTTCTGGGTTGCTGAAAAAGAGTGTTTGCTATGACTAGTGAGTTATCTTGACCAAATTCTATTAGTCTCTGCCCTGCTTCATTTTGTGCTCCAAGGCCAAATTTTCCTGCTATTCTAATTATCTTTTGATTTCCTACTTTAGCATGTCAGTCCCCTAGGATGAATGTGACATCCTTTTTTTTGGGGGGGGAAGGTATGGCATTTTTTTCTAGAAGATGTAGGTCTTCATAGAACTGATCAACATGGGTCTCCCCAACATCAGTGGTTGGAGCATATACTTGTTTTATGTAATGCTAAGCAGTTTGCCTTGGATTTGAACAGATATTATTCACTCATTTTAAAGATGATTATCCCAGCACTGCCTTTTGCAGCCTTTTATTGACTGGGGGCTACTACTCCATTTCTTCTAGGGGATTCTTGCCCTAGATCACCTGTATTAAATTGACCCATTCCTGTCCATTTGAGTTCATTGACACCCAAAATGTCAATGTTTAATTTTTCCATCTCCTGTTTGACCACATCCAACTTACCTTGGTTCATAGATCTTACATTCCAGTGTCTATATTAACAGGATCCCAGAACACTGGCCCTGGGGAGGGAGGGCTCCCAAAGCTCCTTGGGTTGCATTAGTTTGTAATGTAACCCTTGGGATCATACAACAAACACCGTTGTATTCCTTCCGAGGGGGCTGTCCTTTTCACTTTCCATCCCCATTAAAGTTAAAAATTCCATAATGTTACAGCAGAATCCTAAGGTAAAGCATTCTTGCTAGAAAGGTCCTCTGAGGTCATTGAGTCCAACCTCTGATTTTACACGTGAGGGGAACTGAGGCCCAGAAGTCAATTGTCTTGCTCATTTTTATTAAGAATTTGGATCCAGGTCAGGGTGGTACATTTATTGGATTTTCAGATCACATAAGTCTAGGAAGGACAGCTAATACCCTGGATAACAGAGCGGGATTCAAAATGATCTTGACTGATCAGAACATTGACCCAAACCCACTAAGTGGAAATTTCTTAGGGAAAAAAAATGTAACTTCTTACTTGAGCTCCAAAATTCAACTTCATAATCAATCAATCGCTCAACCTTGAAAGCATTCACTATGTGTCAGGTACTATGCTAGGTACTAGAGATACAAGCACAAAGAGTGCTTGTGCATCATATAGTGCATTATATAGTCTATGGTGGGGGAGACATGGCTGGGCAGCAGTTCACCCTCAAAAAATCTCTTTGGCAGTGGGGCTCAGAGGATCTCAAGCTCCATGTGAATTGTGTTATGTTGGCCAAAACCCCACCACTGGACTAATACACTATTGAGCTGCTTGAAGAAAGGCATACCCTCCAGGTGAAGATCCTGCCATACTTTGCCTTGAGCAAACCACCCGCAGGTGTTATGGTGAGGTCTGGGTGCCATTTTTGAAGATCCACATTGATAAGCCAGGGAGTAGTCTCTAGTTCATGCCATATGATGAGGGACTGAAGGAATTGTGTTTAACCAAAAGCAGAAATAACTGAAGGGGAGTGAGAATTGTTTCTGAAGGGATTGGACCTTTTTTTGCTTCACTACACAAGGAAGAACCAGCAGGAAAAAGGCAAATGTAGGTTTGAGGGCAGGGAAGGCTTGCTAACAGTGAAAGCTAACCAGAGGTGGAATGACCTTGCCTCTCTCTAGAGGCTTTCCAGAAAGGCCTGGGAACTGCTCCTTGGGGATGTTGGAGAGAGAATCATTTTTCAGGTGTAGGTGGAACCAGAGAACCACTGAGATCATGAGCAGCTCTGGAGTTCAGTGATGGTCAATGAGAGGCAGCGTAGCACAGGGCCAGCTGGCCTCAGAGAGATTCAGGTCCTGATACATGCTGGCTGTGTGGTCCTGGGTAATTCGCTTCATTTCTCAAGTGCTCTAGGTAGTTTCCTAAGACTCTGTGCAGAGATGGCGGCCATCTAAATAGGCAGATGACAATGATAACTAGTATTTACATATTTGTTGTTTTTTACTTGTGTCTGAGTCTTTGTGATCCAATGGATCATAGTATTTATGGGGTTTTCTTGGGAAATATACTGGAATAGTTTGCCTTTTCCTTCTCCAGGTTAAAGCAAACAGAGGTGAAATGACTTGCCCTGGGTCACACAACTAGTAAGTGTCTGAGGTAGGATTTGAACTCAAGTCTTCCTGATAAACTCCATCTGGAAGGAGGTAGGGGACTCCCTCACCAGGAGCTCTCTGTGAAAGTGAAAGTGCAGATTATATTTTTTTTAAAAAAAGAGAAAAACATAACAAGGGAAAAGAATGGATTTGTGTGACATCAGATTCATAGACTATAATTTGAAGGGGTCTTCCAGAGCTCTCACAGCAAAGAGGAGACGGGCTGAGAGAGAAAGCCTCCTCAGTCACATGATTATTGCTTCTCATTGGGGAGAAAATTAGAATCCAGGCATCCTGATTCCCAGTCCCCTTATTACCACCCATGGTACCCGAGGAATTAGGGGGAATCATCCAAGCTGACATTTCCCTATGTCATATACATCAACCAACACCAGAGGGCGCTGTGGGTATCACCCAAGCCAAGCTACCTATTCCTGCCTGGGAGGAGGTTTAGAACCAAGCCACACACCTGTCTCTGCTCCCCTCTCTCCTCCCCGTTGCAGACCCTCGCAGGCATCCTCAGTCTCACCTCCTCCTTCGGCTCCTTCCCTTCTACCTGCACCCTACGCAGGTTCCCCCACTCTTCTCTTGGCTCTTCAAGGTCAGCCTCTTGTCCTTCACTGCCAAGATTCTGGAAAAGGTTCTGTGCACGCTCCCACTCCATCTTCTACTTTGAAATTTCTACCCATCTCTTAAAAAAAAAGCAGTTCTTAGTCTTTTCTCCTTCCTCCCTCCCTCCCTCCCTCCCTTCCTTCCTTCCTTCCTTCCCTTCCTCCCTTCCTTCCTTCCCTTCCTCCCTCCCCTTCCTTCTTTCCTTCCCCCCTTTCTTCCTTCCTTCCCTTCCTTCCTTCCTTCCTCCCTCCCTCCCTTCCTTCCTTCCTTCCTCCCTCCCTTCCTTCCTTCCCTTCCTCCCTCTCTCCCTCCCTTCCTCCCTCCCTTCCTTCCTTCCTTCCTTCCTTCCTTCCTTCCTCCCTCCCTTCCCTCCCTCCCTCCCTCCCTCCCTCCCTCCCTTCCTTCCTTCCTTCCTTCCTTCCTTCCTTCCTTCCTTCCTTCCTTCCTTCCTTCCTTCCTTCCTTCCCTCCCTTCTTTTCTTCCTTGCTTTCGTCTTCCTGGCTCCAGGTCCAGCACTCTATCCCTGTACCACGTAGCTGCTCTAATGAGCCCAGTTGTGCTAAGGAGGGGCAGCTGGGAGGCTGCCCAGGGAGCCAGGAAGACCTGCAGAGTGAGCTGGAGAAGGAAACGTCAAAAACTAAAACGTCTGCTAAGAAAACCCCCTAAATGTGTGTGTGTGGGGGGGTGTCACAAAGAGTAGGACACGACTGAAAAATGACTAAACACGGACGGGTCTCTGCCCTCACGGATCTTACATTCTATTGAAAGAGACAAATACAATAACAATCACAAAGAGAATACAACAACAATAACTTTAACATTCACAAAGCACCTACTGTGTGCCACACACTGTGCCAAGTGCTTTATAATCATGTCATTAGATCCTCCCAACAACTCTGAGGGCTATATTATCCCCATCTTACAGAGGAGGAAACTGAGGCAAGCAGGGTTGAGTAATTTGCCCAGGATCACTCCTATAGTAAGTGTCTAGGGTCATATTTGAATTCAGGTCCTCCTGCCTCCAGGCTTGGGGCTCTATCCGCTACACAACCTAGGCACCCCAAAATACAAGGAATTTGGGAAGGAGAACATGAGCAGTGGGGAAGATAAGGGGAGGTTACATGAAGAAGGTGGTTCTTGAACTGAGCCTTGAAGGAAAATCAGGATTACCTGAGGCAGCAGGAGGAGGGAGCGCCTTCCAGCCACGGAGGCCAGCCAGGATAGGCACTGAGGTGGGAGACAGAAAAGCATCTTCTGAGAAGGAACCTTCCGTTTTAGCTCTTTTCCATTGGGCCCGGGGTGTTCTGGAAAGCGAGTCCTTTCCTATTGGGCACGTCCCCTATGCCAGTATTTTAAGAAAGGGAAAACCCACGGTTTTGTCCAATTCAGTCAGCTCTGGAGGAGCCAAACGGGGATTATCCATTGCACATTTCTGACCCCAAACGGTCTTCCCCTTCCCAGCCAGGATACTTTGGGACCACCCTACCCAGAGGAAAGCAGGGCAATGAAAGCGCATTTGAATGTCAGCCTGCTGCAAGCATTACTGGGAACATCCGCGTGCTGGCGGGAAGAAATCCCACAGCAGAAAAAGAGAAATGGCGCTTGGGTTATCTGCTGTTTTGAATTATACATGCCTTTGCTTCTTCTGGTTGTACCCATTAGTACAGATGTTGGAAAATTTTCTGGACACTGTGTAATCATCCAATGGCTATCAGATGAGGCCGATGACACATACTCTGTCCAGCTGGTTGACCTCCGCCTCCCGGTCTAGTCGCCCCTTGAGGCTCTTCCTCTCTGTGAAGCAATCCCGCAGTCCATTCAGAGCCACCTTTGCCAAGGGCTGGCTTCAGATCCCTCGTTGCCTTTGCCCAGTGGGTTTTTCCATTCTCCTAGGACCCTTTAACTGCTTCCCAGCCTTCCTATAGCCTGCTGCAGGCCATCCTGGCATGCATGTCCAAGGCAGGGACTCTTGCCTCTCTCTCATGGATTATTCATTAATGCAATGGGCCGTGTGGTTCGGTCTCCCAGTCTTGTCCTGACACTGTTGACTGTGGCCCTCCAGCCAGCTTTCAGAGCCTGGGACACTGCTCCTCAGGACCCGGCCAAGCTAAGCCAAGTGCTCCAGAACAACTCCCCGGGAGGCTGAGTCTGGGGCAGCTCTGCCCCTCGCCTAGCTCACAGGGCAGAACTGGGTCAGTGCCCAAAGGTCAGTGACGCCAGCGTTGCCCTGGGCCACTGGTCTCCAGACTTTCTATAATATCTATTCCACTTTATACATACATATAACCACCATATGTCTATATTTTTTCTTTTCTGTTTCCTCTTCTCCTCTCCTCTCTTCTCCTCTCCTCTTCTCTCCTTTCCCCTTCAGCTCTTTTCTTCTCTCAGTTTCTGCATCTCACCCAAGTTTAAAATACAGTGGCCAATCACAGCCTCAATCCACGGTTGATCAGGTTAGAAGCTTTGATCCACTGCTTTTTATGGACTGAGCTGGCTGTTTTCTCAGCAGCCAAGGGCTCACCGTATTGGTGTTGGACTCAGCCTGGACACCTGCTTGGATCGATCCCCGATGCAGCTCAGAACTCCAGAGCTCAAGCAATCCACCGGTCTCAGCCTCCCCAGTAGCAGGGATTATGGGTATGCACCGCTCAGCCTGAACCCTACATTTTTCAGAAGAAAGGAAGAGGAAAGGAAGAAAGAAGGAAGGGAGGGAGGGAAGGAAGGAGAGAGGGAAGAAGGAAGGAAATAAATATTTATTAAGTGCTTTCTGTGTGCCATACAGTCTGCTAAGCACTTTACAAATATTATCAACTTGATCCTAACAATAGTCTTGTGGAATAGGTCATATTATTGTGCCTATTTTATAGGTGGGGAAATAAGGATGGACAGAGATTAAGTGACTTGCTCGAGGTCACACAGCTAATAAATAGTTGAGGCTAGACTTGAACTCAGGTCCTTCCTGACTGCAGGTCTAGTGCTCTATGCACTGTGCCACACAGCTGCCTCTTAAATTACATCATAAAGCAATTTATGCAAACAGCTTCTTAGCATATATTTTTAACAAAACAAAATTTGAAATGCATTATCCTTCCTATATCAACACACATCTTAAATTATAAAACAATGCAATATACTTATTGTTGATAAAAATCTTTAGAATTTAGTACTTATTGAATAATAATTTTATTCATATGATGAATGAGCTTGTTTTGTTTTGGGTTTTTTGGTGTAGTTTCTCAAAATGTCATGCCATTGATAATATTGCTACTTAAAATTATTGTTTTTAGCAACTAATGTAAATCAGTATTTTGTTTACAGCTATAGCAGCAAAAAGAAAAAATAAAGAAAAGAAAGGAAACACAGGATGTTACAAACATGAATTCCATGAAGTTGTCTTATTTGAATTTGCCCTGCATATTTCCATTGGGCTGGAACCAATTACCATATAACTTTGAATAGTGTAAATTTAAATACATGTAACCACTTCAGAGGATTCTATTGGCATTAATCAGGACCTAGTTGCAATTTGTACTGCTTTGTTGGATCAATCAGAGAATTCTTTATTCACTGGTAGCCAAAACACTGTAATAAGTTTAGGTTCAAATATTTGATTCAGCAGACTATCACAGTACAAGTCTATTAACCATTCTTGTTCAGATGAAGTAAGAACAAAGGTATGAGATTTGCCCATGCAAATGGGTTCCTTACACATTCGTATATTAAAATGTGAGGTTTTTTCAGTGAAATGAAAATTGCCTCAATTGACTAATTAAATGATTAATAAACATTACTTAATTTTCTTCCATTTTATTTGCAGAGCAGGTACTTTATCAAACACATCAATGACATTCTTTTGTAAATTTACTATCCCTATCTCTAATTTTTTCATAAATGTAGTTACTTCATCTTATTTCATCATAGTATAGATTTGAGGATCTTGTGTTGACTTATTTAGGATACTTATTCTTTTCAAAAACATTTAAACCTTGGGTCGAGATTTTTGTTATAAAATGAACTGTTGCTCTTATTACACTAAGAAAAAAAATGCAGTTTCTTCTTTTTGCTCAGATAGCCTTAAAATTATTTGGACACAAGAAAGCAATTTATTTTAGCATAATACAGAAGTTCCCTGTGCTCTTCCTTTATACTGTTACCTAATTTTGCAAAGATTTTTCCTTTTAATGAACTTTTTGTATGTGTTCATGTATACAGATGAATTACTCTTGTATCAGTTTGAAAAATAATGTAGCTCCTAATTAATTCATCAACATCGGTGATTATCCTTTAACACCAGACTACATGAGGGACCACATCTCAAACAGAAATTGTAGACCTGTGTATTATCCTGATATCAACTGAGCTGCATTAGAATCTAATACAAATTTCCCACAGAATATAATTTCCATTTTTAAAAAAATCTGTCAATCATATTGACTTTTTTTCTGGAAATGGTATTGCCATCTGCCAGTGATTTGTAAAGAAAAGATCTTCCCTAACATTCCCTTTAATAATATTTTATACTGTTCATATGGAATAAAATGACCATTTTTAACTATATTTGTTGTTTCAGCCACTTGCAATGCAAAACAGGAAGATTTTAATTTCTCAATTAGTTGATCACTGGGGTCTGCAGACATATGGGTGATGTTCCTATTCGCCATATTAACTTCAAGTGGATGCATTCAAAGCTGCTTTGTGTATGATTTACCAAATATTGCTTTGACCATATCATTTGTTTCAGGTAACATGAACTTTTAACTTATGAAATGAGAGCTTCTACCCTCAGTAATTCTAGGTGAACAATCTTATTATGTCATAAGAATGGTTTTAAACACAATCTTTTTGGTGGTTTTCTTGGCTTCCTTTAAAGCATCTCATTCTCTCTGGAAAAATTCTGCCTTGTCAATATATTCTGCATAAACATTCTATATTTCTGTATTCTGCTCCTTACCTTGTCTCTGTGGTATTTTCTTCCCCGACTTTCAGCTGTTCTGGTGATATCCACCAAAGGAGCCTAGAAAGTATGGTTAAAGATTATGAAGCCTTGGGCAAATCTATGCCCCGCCCTTCCCCCCCCCCCCGCCTATCCCTTCAACCATTATGTCAGGGGATTATTAGCCTCCAGTCCATGGGTAGAATACAGAGAACCCATGAATTTGGATGGGAAAAAAATTGCATCTTTATTTTCACTAACCTGGGTTTCCTTTGTAATTCTATATTTTATTTTATGCGTTTAAAAACATTATTCTGAGAAGTACTCCATAGGTTTCACCAGACTGCTGCCGAAGGGATCCAGGACACACAGAAAAGCTTAAGAACCCCTTTCTTAGGGAGACAGGTGATATTTTACACAGCTGGGGAGTGATGGTCAAGGATTCTAAAGGGAGAGATACATTTGGGGAGTGAACAGCCGACTTAAAAATAATATCTGAAAATGGGATTTGGATTTCTGGGCTTTAGTTTAAAATAGAGGAACCATGAGCTCTAGACAAGGATGGTGTGCCCCTACAAGATTTGGGAAAACCCACATGCCTGGAATCTGATCAAGAAGGCTTTAAAGTGAATAAAAGGAAGGGAGAAAATGGCCCATAGAGATACCAAATATGGTGCTACGAAGACCAGTGGTATGCTATAGGGAGAACATTGGGAAAGAATAGTAGGAATTCTGTTCAGTTGCCAGGTCTTGATGATTTTGCCTCCCCAACATTTCTCACACATGTCCCCTTCTCTCCATTCATGCAGACCCTTGTCCCCTCTCCCTTGGACTCCTAATAGATTCCTAACTGGTCTCTCTCCCTCCAGTCTCTCTGTCCTTCAATTCATCCTCCCCTCACCTACCTGGTTGATATTCTTAAAATATTGTTCTAAATAAGTCATTCTTCTGCTCAATAAACACTGGTGGCTGTCTATTGCCTCTAAGACCCGGAACAAATTCCTTTGTAGAATAAAGGTAACACAACACAATGCTTGGCATGTAATAATTTTTTAAAAGCTTATCGACAAACATACGAAGACTACACATCCTATCTCTAACCTCCCTTTCTAACCAATCCATTACTCTTCTTCACTCGTTCTAGAATTCAAACACGACAATCTCCCACATGGTACTTCAGTCAGCTCCCAGCTCTGTGCCTTTGCATAGGCTGTGCCTACCCCATCCCTGGAAGGCACTCCCTCCTCTACTCTGGCTTGGAAGCCCTGGATTCTTCTAAAGTTCAGCTCAAGTGGTGTGTGAGACTTTTCTCAGTCCCCTCCCCTGCTTTTTCACCTTCACCCCAGGTTATTTTGTGTGTCTATTCTGTGTTCATACTTACCTAACAGGGTTTCGTTGCACGCCCGACTCATCCAACATTGATCTTCATGGCGTCTACGGTCTTCCCCAACCTGGGTGACTGGGGGAAAGTCTTTTCCTCACCTGTAGAACGAAGAGAAGACTGCAAAGCGCTGCCTCACAAGGTCGCCAGAGCACGAGTAGCTCATAAGCACTCAAGGCTACAGAAACGCGAGCTGCCGCTACTGCCATTGATGAGAGGGTTAGCACGAATGGCGCGATATTCATGCTGCTGTCGTGATTGGTAGTGGGTGGGGGTGGCGGGGACCAGATTCAATTAGAGGAAGATGAGGAGGTAAATGGAGATCCCTGTGGGGATTCTGAAGGGGGCTCTGGATACTTTCAAGGGTTTTAGGGGTTTATGATGGGGCTCTTGACTGTGTCTCATTTCACTTCAGTGTCTGGCTTTCCTTTTCCTGGGGATAGGTGCCTCACCGACACCCCACTCCTCTGTGAGTCGTGATTTGGTCTTTTCTTGGCTCAAAAAGGCAATACAGCAGAAAGGGAGGCGAGGGAAAAAAGAAAGATTTTCCTGAGGTAAGATGACAAATGTTGGAAGGGAGACCAGAAGGGGAAAGGGAGTTAAAGAGGATGTGTGTATCCATGTGAGTAATTCCTGATGTGGAATTAACTGAGCTGGGAGCAGTGAGAGAGTCACAGGAGTGAGAACAGCATGTATGGGATCTCTCAGAGGTGGAAGAAAGGCGGTGGCGGGAAGAGCGAGGAGCTGTCTAACGGATTGGCAATCTCCACGGCCTCCTTCCTTCCTCCTCAGAGGGATTACACACATTCTGTTCTCACTCCTTTGACCCTCTCCTCCAGTGCTCACAGCTCAGTTAATTCCCCATCAGACAATTACTCTCACGTACACACACATCCCTTTCTCCTCCTTTCCTCCCTCTCCCTCCCCCCTCCTTTCTCTCTGTCTCTGTCTCTGTCTCTCTGTCTCTGTCTCTCTGTCTGTCTCTGTCTCTTTCTCTCTGTCTCTGTCTCTCTGTCTGTCTGTCTCTCTTTCTCTCTGTCTCTGTCTCTCTGTCTCTCTCTCTGTCTGTCTCTGTCTCTGTCTCTCTCTTTCTCTCCTTTCTTCTCCACCACAGTAGTGCTGTCTCTCTTTCGCTGCCTCCCTTCTTCTCTCTCTTCTTTCTCTCCTCCCTATCTTGGTCTCTCTCTGTCTTTGTCTCTATCAGTCTTTCTCTACCCCTTCTACCTCTGTCTCTGTCTCTGTCTCCCTTCTCTCTCCTCTTTTTCTCCTATCTCAGTCTCTCTCTATCTCTTTATCTTTGTCTCTTTCTCTCTCTGTCTTTTTCTCTTTCTCTATTCCTTTTGCTTCTGTCTCTCTCTGTGTCTCTCTGTCTGTCTGTGTCTCTCTCTGTCTCTATCTCTCTCTGTTCATCTCTCTGCCTCTCTCTGTGTCTCTGTCCATCTTTCTCTGTACCTTCTGTCTCTGTGTCTCTCTGTCTGTCTCTCTCTGATGCTTGGGTACCAAGCAGAGAAAGCTGAAGGTGGATGATGGATCAGAGGGAAAAAACTTCAAAAACCATTCAGTGCATCCTCTGTAGTTTACAAATACAGAAACTGAGGAGCAGAGGACTGGACCACATCTCACAGGTGGCAAAGCACCACAGGTCTAACTTGAAACCAGATCCTCTCATTCTAAAGCCACACACCTGTGAATGAAGTGGGCAAATAGCTGCTTGTCAGTTTTCTAGCCCAATCACTTCATTTCACAGAAGGGAAAGCTGAGACCCACTAAGGGAGATGACACTGCCAAGGTCACACAGCTGGTTAGTATCAGAGCCAGCGATGGAGACCATGACTACAAAAGAGTTGTTCCTCTTTCTGTTTTCTCTGCTGTCTATGCTGTTAAACAAAAGAACAAAGAAGATGATTATTGCCAGACTCTCCTGCCCCTTTGTCTACAGGCCTGTGTGTTTGGAGTGACAAAGATGAAGTCCAGAGGTGTGTTGTTAAATGTTTCATAACCGGCTCTCCAGGGGAAAAATGTGACCACCATCCATGTTTAAGTCTAATCTGCCTTATCAACATTTTCTCCATAATTTTTCTTAAAGCTAGATAATAAAAAATAATAAAACAAGCCCTGATTTGTAGCATTTGCCAATTTCCAAGATGTAAATACCCACACTGAAAATTTAACAACCAGCTCCTGAGAGCTGGTTTGTGTTGGCTTGTATTGGTTCCTGTGACCTCTATCTAGGATACTTAGCCTCCTTCTCAAGTGCTGATGACCCTCAAGGTGAAGTCAGTTCTACGAAGAAGTTGATCACCAGGGCCCAGGGTCCCTTTCATGAAGGCATGAAGGTCTAGGAGCTCATTGGGTGGCTGGCCATCTCTGTCCACCCTGGGCCAAGAGCCCAGAGGATAGAGTCCCACAGCCCTTCACACCTGTGCTCCCACAGGCTAGGTGATTCTGGTTTTAAACCATTATATGGTCAATGAAAGGAGTTTGGGTAGTGGCAGCATAAAATGTGCAAGCTAGGTGGTGCCATAGTGCATAGAGTGCCAAGTCTGGAGTCAGGAGGACCTGAGTTCAAATCCAGCCTCAGACACTAGCTGTGTGACCTTGGGCAAGTCACTTCACCCTGCTTGAATCAGTTTCCTCATCTATAAAATGAACTGGAGAAGGAAATGGCAAACCACTCCAGCATCTTTGCCAAGAAGACCCTAAATGGGGTTGTAAAGAGTCAGACAGGACTGAAACAACTTAACAACAACAAAGTCGGAACAGGGATGGGTTGAAGCCAGCCTGAATGGGCTCTGAGCTGATTGTTAAATTTTCATTGTGAGCTTTTACATTCTTGAAATTGGCAAACATTATAAATAAGGGCTTGATTTATTATTTTGTTGATTATCTTGCCTTAAGAAAGTGAAGAGAAAATGCTGATCATGCAGACTCAATTTAAAAGTGTGTCCCTGGTACATTTTCTCCCCAAAGATCCAGTTGTTAAACATTTACCAGCATACCTACTGTGGTGGGTGAGAGGGAAACAGAGTGTAAACTGTTTGCATGTGACATTTGTAAGTCATAGAACATTAGCTCTACAAGGAACATTTTGTGCCCGAGTCCACTGTCCAGCCCACATTTAAAATAGACATTTAATTTTGTTTTTCCATTCCCCCCAAAACACTTTGCAAAGCACTTTCGCATCCATCCTTTCATTTGAGCCTGTAGCACCCCCTGTAAGTAGGCAGGGGAGTTATTATCATACCCATTTCACAGATGAGGAAACTGAGGCTTGGAGAGTTTCCCCAGAGTATGCAGTTAGTTGGCAATACAGGATAGTAGAGCTTGGTCACTGAATCAGAAGATCTGGGTTTCAGTCTTGACTCTACTACTAACTCTTGGAGGGACCTTGGGGGTCACTTATGCTCTGTGGGACTCAGTTTCCTCTTTGGAAAAATGAAGAAGGGTCAAACAAGTCTGATGTCTGAGGTCCCCTCTAGACCCTGTGAATCAAGTGACAGCGGCCAGGATGAGGTTGACTCCCCAGTGCTCTGGCCTTGTCACAGCCCCATCCTGTCCAAACGGTTTTATTTCATTAAAAATAAAAGTTTCAGAACTGGATTCCTTTTCATGTCACGGTGCTCCATTTCACAATCAAATGGCTGCACATTGTCTACAGGGGGTTGTTTATATTTTGACTGTCTCTCATGTTGTTTTGTAAGACCCGATTTCGTGTTTCCCGACGTTCACATGTGTCCTCTGCTGTCCCTGGGATCCGTCCTGGCCGTCCTCCTTCCTGATCCCGGCTGTCTGGCAGCCACCATCCAGGGAACGTCTTCAAGAGGTCGTCTGGTTGTTTTCAGACCAGAGCAGGGCCGGAAATCATTAAGCTCACGGATGGCTCCAGCCTCCTCGGCTGATAGCCCCGAGGGGCATCTCGGCGGTTGTTCCTCTGAGGACACCCATGCTGCTGCCTCTTCTGACGGGCTCTGGTCCCCTAGGCTGCCAAAGTTCAGGCTGAACCCCATCACTTCCTGATTCCATAAACCCCAGTGGCTCCTATCGCCTCCAGGGTCAAATGTAAAATCCTTTGTTTGGTTTTCCTGGGGGAAAAGCACAGGCTTTGCATTTAGCATCTGTATTCAAATTCTGCCTCTGATGCTGTGTTACCCTGGGCAAGTCCCTTCATTTGTCTAGGCCTCAGTTTCCTAATTGGTAAGTTTAGGAGGTCAGATGACTCCTAAGTTTCTTTCTACCATCCTATGACTCAAGAAATGAGAGCTGTGAGGCATGACTGACCTGGAGCAGTGAGGAAAGGCTTGGACGGGCAAGTGCCTGCTGGGGCCCCAGTGTCCTCTTCTATACAACAAAGGGTCCAGTGAATAGAGCACCAGCCCTGGAGTCAGGAGGACCTGAGTTCAAATCCCGCCTCAGACACTTAACACAAAAACTAGCCGTGTGACCTTGGGCAAGTCACTTAACCCCAACTGCCCTCCAAAAAGCAAAAAACAAAAAAACAAAGGGTCTAGACTAGACCTCCAGAATTCCTTCCATGGACAAACCCATGTCCTACACCTTTGGGTCTAAGCATACAAGGAATTCGGGGGAGGATATGCCATTAGAGCAGGATTTAGAGCTGAAGAGAATGTGAGAGTCTTATGAGGGGGCCCTGGAAGTTCTTGTAAAAGAAAGGTGGGAGGAGGTGAGTTTGGAATGGGTTCAGTCTTACCTTGCTTGCTACCTATGTGACCGTGGGCAAATCTCCCTGGGCCCCAAGGATGTGTGGGAGGTGGGAGTGAACCAAATAGCTTCTGAAAGCCCTTCCAGTTCTTAATTTATAGTCTTGTGGATCTAGATTACAAGAGGCCTTGAATGCCAGGCCAAGAAGATTAGCCTTTGGCCACATCCAAGTATTCAGTTAATTAACCAAAGGTTTCAGTTATACCAAGCTAACTAAACTATCTGAGTTACCTCTTTTGGTTTCCTCCAAAGAAACCAAGCAGAGAAAGCCTGTGGGACCATAGGGCCTCAAACTTCCATGCTGGTTCCATTTTGCCAAAAGCCACCCAGAAAATTGAGGGAGGCTCCAGGCTGCTGCCAGGTGAGGGGCAGAGAGGAAGCATCTTCACCTGGGCACCTGGGGAAGCTCCCCCAGGAAGCAGGACTACTGGGTCCCCTTGGCCTGGGTTTTCTTTTGTGTTGTTTTCTCCTTGAAGGACCCTGGGGGGAAGGGAGTGTTTGTTTCCAATTGATTTCAGGAGGGCTGAAGCAAGACCTCTGTTTTTCCAAACGAACATGAAGATGTTCTCAATTAGAGGACTAAGCGTGAAATTCATTCTAAATGGTTCAGTATGTCAGAGTGGACAGAAAGCTGGCTCAGAGTATGGCAGCCAGGCTGACCCATTTCTTCACACAGGAGCAGATTCAAGCCTTTCCTCCGAGGGGCCCTGAGGCTGGACCTCCCCCAGGCCCCCTCTTCCCTGCAATGCTCAGCCCCTAAAGGCTGATGGAATGGGGCAGGGGGGACTGATGTGCGGTGGATGGAGGGGAACAGTGGATAAATGCAACCCCCTCCCCCCAGGCAAGTGAGGATTCCTCACTCCAGCTCAAACATCTGTAGGAAGCTATTGCACGAGCTCTCTGTAGGGTGTCTGGGCCGAGGGAAGCAGACATGCCAGGGCCCTAGGCCAAGGACCACCTCTTCCAGGAAGCTTGCCCTGATCGTTGCAACTCGTGTGCTTCTCCCCCTTTCTGAACTCCAAGCAGAACTTTGAGTATCTGCCTTACAACTCAGCAGCTTAACTACAGGTGTTTGTGGGTGCCCTTCTTGAACAAGACCAGGGTCTTATCTCCCCAGCTGGACTGAGGACAGGGACCACCTCTGCCTCTTCAGCACTGTCCTGGGTTTGGCAGTCAGCTCAGCACATTTTAAGCAGCTAGGTAACATGATATAAAGAGAGCTCAATGTTCAGAAGAGCTAGAACTGAGCTTGGAGACCCTGGGCAAGTCCAGCTTCTGCCAGCCTCAGTTTCTTCATCTGCCAAACAGAGATAATAAAAGTCCCTATTCATGAGGTTGCTGTGAGGATCATTTAAGATAACATGTAAAGAACTCTGCAAACCTTAAAGAGTGCTATAGAAAGCCAGCTATTGCCTATAGCTTCCCCTGTGGCAATACCTTGGTCCTGTCATTTCTTTGGTACAAGGAACTCCCAGGAGGGAAATGCCCTCCACTAATGCAGGTCAGCTTCTCTTCAAGTTGTAGTCTTAGAAAGTGACCCAGAACATAGAGAGACCCAATGACTCACTCTGAGTGGCCAGGATGTGTGGGAGCTGGGGCTTGGACCTGGTTGTGAGGCCCATTCTCTAGTTACTCTGCCATGCTTCCAAGGCACCTGCAATACAAGGGTAGAGAACCAAACAGCCTCTTGTCTTCTAGGACAGGGGAAAGCTGGGCACGAGGTACTGGGACAAGGAAGTGCAAGCCACAGAGAGAGTAATTGCTTTCCTTATAAAAGCCTTCTTTAATTGCTAGAGGGCAGGAGGGTGAATAAATGAGGGGAGGGGGATTGGGAAAGCCCATGGCTGGGCTGAGCCAAACTGCACTAAGGGGAAGGCTGAAGAACAAGCCTGGAGTGGAGGGGAGAGCCTGGGGTCAGAGCATCCTGGGTCTGGAGCCAGAAAGAGCTTTGGAGACCATCTGAGCCAACCCCTCCTTCTAAGTTTTACAGATGCAGGTCAAAGAACTTGCCCAAAGTTACACTGACAGTGGTTCATGGCAGAGCCAGGACTCAGGCTCAGGTGTTTTGACTCTAAACTCAGCCCTCTTCCCACAGACATTTGAGACCCAGCTCCAGTGCTCATTAACTGTGATGGGGGAGGTCCAGTGACCACTAGATTAGGCACTCATGGGACCTGGGCTCAAATCTCAGTTCAGCTACTACTGACTCTATCACCTTCAGGCAAATAATTTCCCTTCAATGAACCTCAGTTTCCTTCTCTATAAAATAATAGGGCTGTACTAGATTTTAAGTGGGTTCCCTTCTCTAGGCTTCAAACAGCTGGGGAAGCTAGGTGGCACAGTGGACAAAGTACCCAGTCTGGAGTCATGAAGTCTCATCTTCCTGAGTTCAAATCCAGCCTTAGACACTTCCTAGCTGTGTGACCCTGGGCAAGTCACTTAACCTTGCTTGCCTCCATTTCCCCATGAGCTGGCAAAGAAAATGGCAAACTGCTCCAGTATCTCTGCCAAGAAAACCCCCAATGGCACCATGAAGAGTCAGATATGACTGAAAATAAACAATCTCTTCCAGTTTGAGCAATCCAGAAAATGAATCTAGGAAAAGATGTCGACCCTGCTTGAAAGGACCTTACTGTCTGATGGGAGGAGGGGGAAGGGACAAGGCAGAAACAGTGAAGCCCCAAAGAAGTAAGTTCTATACTGTGTGTCTGGGTCCAGCCAGTAAATGCCCAGACATCAGAGAAGGGAGTGGACACCATGGGATGGACTGGTCAGGGAGGACTGCCTGGAGGAGGAGGAACAGGAGCAGCATCTTCTGCAGAGTAGGGGTCTCCTGAGCATCAGGATCATTCCATTTTTCATGTCCATGTCGCCAGTGCCTAGCCCAGTGACTGGAACACAGTTACATGCTTGATAAATGCTTATCAGGTTGAATTGTTGAACTGAAGGAAGTTTGGGGAGAATTCTGAAGAGCAGGGAGGGTGCTCCAAGGAGAGGAGAATGATATGAGCAAAGGCAGGGAAGGAGGAATAAGGAGTAGGTGTGTCAGTGCAAGGAGAAGGTGGTGAAGAGGGGCTTGGCCTGGAACAGCAGGGAAGTCCTGCAGGTGTTTGATACGGGATCTGTTTGATGGATGGCCAGTCAAGCTTGGTCCGAAGGGGATCTGTCAGCAGAGACCCCGATGGGTTGTTGGAGCCTGGAGAAGATCCTAGCCCTGCAGGGGGGCAGGGAGGGGGCTGCTAGGGAGAGCCCCCACCTATCTGGCCTCCAAGACCAAGAACTTGAGCAACAAGGATGGGACAGACTAGGGCCAGCAGTTCAACAAGTGTGAAATTTTCCAACCTGCCTTGAGGTCTGAGGGCTGCCAAGGCTAAGATGAGCTCACACATAGCCAAGGGCCCTGAACTGCAACCACTTCTGAAGTCCCTACCCGGAGATGTTTCCAAACCCCTAACGTGAAAAACCTGTCCACAGGCCTTGGCTCTGGAGGCCCGTCGGCCGTGCACAATCAGTCACAAGGAATGTCGGCCCCAGCTCGGCCAGCAGCCGTCAACCCAGCAAGGAGCCTTCCATCCTGTCCATGTGTGGCTCCAAAGATCTGGGCCAGGTCCGAGCCTCCAGGGGCAAGGTCTTCAGGCTCAGGGGCACCCTCTGCATCTCCAACCATGGGCGCCCTGGCCTACTAAGGCTGAATAAGCTGGCCCTCTCATGGCACTTATGACCAGGCACCTAACACAGGTCGAAAGCTCAGAGTTTGGAGATAATGAGTCTAAGGTCACAGGTACTGTCTCTAGTCAGGACTATTGGCCTTAGGATGGAAGAAAAACTCTGTTCCCTAAATAGATACCCCAATTTACCCTGGCCGAACTTTAACCCGAATCACAAACTGATGCCATTAACTCCAGCCACAATCTGACCTTTGGTCAGAATTATCTAATGAGTTGCTAACCCAAGATACAGAATTTTAAGATCAATAGTACACAATATACCAGGCCTGGCCACAGACTGACCTCAGACCTTAATGAAAGACTGACTGACCCCCTAATCTTGTTCAAAGGCTGATTTTAACCCAGGTCACAAACTAATCCCTGACTCACTGTCCAATAGCTCCCTCATTGGTCAAAGCCTGACACTGAACTGTGGGTCCACCTTGCAAATGCTTCTTATTGGTAACAGATTGGTCCAGGTAAAGGAGAGTGAGCGTAGCTCAGAACAGTCCACTCCCATTTCCAAAGGGACAAGCCCATGCTCTGGGGAAGCAACGTGGTACAGTGGAAAGAGACATGTATTTGGGATCAGAGGACCTGGTTCAAATCCTGCCCTTGTTACTTTGGTGACCTTGGGCAAGTCTCTGAACCATTGGCCTTTAAGAACGAAGGCTTGGACTAAATGACTGCTGATAACTTCAGTCTCTGAGTTGATGATTCTAGAACGGCAGGGGAGAGACTCAGGCTGAGTCTGGAAGAGCTAGGCTGATACCTGACCCACAGGAGTGGCCTGATCAATCAGATTGTATCCAGAGGGCACCAGAATGGAAGAAGTGAGTACGACTGTGGCCACATCAAGACCAGCACTCTGGGCTTCTCTCTATCCAACTGGCTGCTCTTCCCTTCCCTATAGGATGGTGGCTATAGGCATGGATCACAGGACCATAGCTCTTGACCTAGAAGGAATCTCAAAGGCCAATTAGTCCAAGTCCCTCACTTTATAGAGGGGGAAACTGAGGCCCAGGGAGGTTCTATGACTTGCCTTGGACTGACAAGCTGTGTGACTCCAGGAAAATTACACAATCTCTAGGACCCTCAGTTTCCTCGGCTATATAATGGGGATGATAGCACCTCTCTCTCTGGTTGTTGTAGGGATTAAATCAGACAACCCATGAAAAGCATTTTGCAAAGCCTTAAAGCATTATATAGAAGTGCTGGCTCTCAATGACTATGGCCTGAAGTCACCAGGTGGTAAGCTTAAGAGGCAGGTTTTGAACCAAAGTCCAGAGTCTGGGCCCATGTCTCTGGACCACACAGTCTACACTATGCCCTTGGCTCACCTACTTGAATTCTATCCCTGACCTGCCTGGTCTGACACCCTGAACTCTGATCTCAGCTTTGTCCTCTTCCTTCATGGTATCTGCATGTGCCTTTGAGACCTTTAACCTCTATACCATATTATCTCCCACACCCCATTGGCCTGCCCCTGCAGGGACAGGGACAAACTCCAACTGGGGATGTCACATGGGAGGAGAGAAGAGGGTCTCTCTCTGAGAGGTGCAGATGGAGCCTTGAAAGGGTCTGTACCCCAGAAAGTCTGAAGCCAGGCTTGCAAAATGGACTTTTTAGGGAAAGGGGCCTGGGGGTGGAGGGGACAGTGGACTGGGCTGGACCCCATGGAGTTGGCCATGGAGCAGTCTTTGGAGAGTTTGGGGAGGGCGGGTTCCAGGCTCATCCTTTAGCTGACCTCCCCAAAAGCCCCAGGGTCTGTTCAATTCCATCCAAGGGGCTGGGAGGGACTCATGGTTGCTATCTCACTCATCCCTATGAAACGCCTTTGTGGCTGGCAAAGGACAGGGGAGACTGTATCTCTAGGGTGGGCCGGCTGCTAGGTGGGGATGGGAGAGTTCTGTAAAACTCAGGCCCAGGCTCCCCGCCTAGTGACCTAGGGTGTGGGGCTGGGGCTCAGGATGGGAGTCCTAGCTATAGTCCCCAAAGGAACTAGTCAGTAAGGGCACTCTGGCTGTCCTCTCAGCTAACCCCTCATCATAGGCTTTCCCCTATATTGAGTGGGAATTTTACTGGAGAATAGTGGGAATATTATTTCTGGGAAGATTGTAAAGCCCCAAGTCTGAAAGGGTAACCAAGAGATCATAAGAGGCCACCCAAGCCCACCTGCTACCTCTTCTCATTTTATAAAGAAAGGGGCTCAGGAGGCCTCAGAGGGGAAGTGACTTGTCCAAGGTCACACACATTGCTGATGCCAAGAGAAAGTCTGGTACAGAGGAAAAGAACTCTGGATTTTTAGACAGGGGACCTACGTTCAAATCTCACCACAGTGTGACCTTGGGCAAACAATGACATTTCTTTTGGCCTCAGTTTCCTCAGTTGTTATAAAGGAAGGGAATTGGACTAGATGAACTCTGAGGTCCCTTACATTTCTAGAATCATAATTTCCATGACCTCATTCATCCTTATGTGGAGGCTATCTCATCTCTGATACTAGATGTGTGACCTTGGCTGAGTCTCAGTTTTCTTTGAGCCTTCCTACAAAATCAGGACATTGGACCTTAAAAGCCTCTGAGGCCCCTTCCAGCTTTAAATCTATGAGAAGCCAGGTTTTCTGGCTGCTTGCTTCCATTAGTTTTCCACCATGGCATGTACCCATTATATTAGAGCTGATTCTCCATTGGTATTTGGTCCATTGACCATCAAACCAACTCCAACCCTAGAAATCTACAATCCCACCATGCCCCCAAAATGACAATCTTTGGCTTCCTTCATCAACATAGTCCTGGAGGGGGTGGGTTACAATTCATAGTTCTTAGGGTCCTTCTTAACCAGGCCAACCTTATAACCATCTGGCCTCTTGAGGGAGACCTAGGATGGTGTTGGGCAAGGCTAGGCTTGGTTTGAAATTTTCTGGGGCTTTTCTACTCAGCTGTCAACTGCTCTGCTAAGAACAGTATCAAATGTCCTTCAGTTACACTTTCTCTATTATCTCCCAAAGGTGGAGGCCCAGACCCAAGGATTCAAGGGCTAAATGGTCTGGGATATCAGAAATTCCATACCACAGTGATTCAACAATCTCTGAAAAGGTCAGCCAGGTCCCTTATCACCACCATCCACAAAGGATGCCACCCCTCCTTTTCCCTTGTTACCATAGAAATATAGGCCACAAGTAATTCTTAGAAACAAAAAAATCCAGGGAGTCAGACGAAATGTCAATAGAGAATTCTGAACTGGGAATTAGGAGATTTCCTCCTGAGATGCCCTCAGGAGCCAACACTCTAATAGGGGGAGAAATGTAGGCAAGTGAGGGCCTAGGAACCTAGGGAGTTTTGTTCTGGGGAGCAAGGCTGAAGTGGTGAGTTAATCCACTGGGAAGTCATCAATATGTTTTCCCAAAGCAATGGTTGTATAAAGAAGAGGATGTGGAATTCTCTGTACCCATACCCACCCCTTCGGTTGACATAGTCATAGAAAGTAGAGAGTACAATCACAAAGTGTAAAGGTGTTCTCCTATACCCAACAACAATGCTCAATTCAATTATTTAATCAATTTAAGGATGATAGAGTCTTAGCCATTGAATAAATACAAATGACACCACATAGGAAGTATTTACTGAAAGAATCTGTTGCAGTCATTGGGGTTTTATATTTTTAAAAATGTGAACTACCCAGCAATTGGAATTTGAGAGGGACAAACAGTAGAGGAAGTAGCTACAAGGATCACGACCCTGGCAATAGAGAGTTGATCTGTAGAGAGGATGACCCTAGGAAACCCTCTGTAAGGACTCTCAAAGGAGAAAAGGCACCCAGCAGACATGCTGCACCCTAGGAGAGCTGAATGAAGGCTCTATGAAGAGAAGCCTTCCAAGCCTGCAGTACCAGAAGTTGTGGCTCATTACCATCAAATTCTAGGTTTGAACTCATTTCCCTTACATCATTCATTTCTGCCAGATTTTGAGTTACAAATTTTCTCCCCGTTTTTCCCCTACCCACTGCCCCAAAATAGCGGTCCCACAGGATATGCCCTCCTCCAATCTGCTCCCTCCCATATCTTCTCCCATACCCCCTTCGACTTTTCCAGTAGGGCATGGTGGATCTCCATGCCCCAGTACCTGTATATCTTATTTCCCAATTACATGTAAAGTAGTATTAATAATAGTAAATATACCTTTTTAGACATTTGATTTTAAAACTTTGAATTCCAGATTCATTCCCTTCCTCCCTTGTCACCCACCGTTACTGGGCAGATAAGCAATTTGATATAGGTTGTACATGTGTAGCTATGCAAAACATTTCCATAGTATATACATTGCACAAGACTGACTATATTTCCCTCCTTCCTATCCCACCTCCCACATGTTCTATTCTCTACTTTGATCCTGTCCCTTTTCAAAAGTGGGTACTTCCAAGTTCCCTCCCCCCACCCCAGCCTGCCCTCCCTTCCATCATCCCCCCTCTCATCCCCTTCCCGCTACTCACCTGTAGGGTGAGATACCCTATTTAGTGTGTATGTCATTCCCTCCCTGAGCCAAATTCAATGAGAATAAGGATGACCCACTCCCTTTTGCTTTCCTGTTCTTCCCCTCCATTGTAACCATTTCCCTTGCTTCTTCTATATGAGATAGTTTACCCCATTCTGTCTCTCCCCATATCCTCTCTCACCTCTTAATTTCACCTTTTAAGTATCATCCCTTCCTATTAAATTGGTCCTATGCCCTCTATCTATGTGTGCCTGTAAATATATATACACACATTCACATATGTATTCATATGCCCATACACCCTCATATATATATTCCCTTCAACTATCCTCATACTGAGAAAAGTTTCATCAGTTACAATTATCATTTTTCCATGTAGGAATGTAAATAGTTTAACTTTGATAAGTTCCTTGTGATTTCTTTTCCCTGTTTACCTTCTCATGCTTCTCTTGCTTCTTGTATCTGAATGTCAAATTTTCTATTCAACTCTGGCTTTTTCATCAAGAATGCTTGAAAGTCCTCTATTCCACTGAATGACCATATTTTCCCCTGCAACATGATACTCAGTTTTTCTGGGTAGGTGATTCTTGGTTTTAATTCTTTGACCTCCGGAATATCATATTCTAAGCCCTTCGATCCCTCAGTGTAGAAGCTTCCACTGATTGTGTTTCCACAATATTCAAATTGTTTCTTCCTGGCTTCTTGTAATATTTTTCCCCTTGATCTAGGAATTTCAGAACCTGGCTATAATATTCCTAGGAATTTTCTTTTTGGGATATTTTTCAGGAGGTGATTGGCGGATTCTTTCAACCTCCATTTTGCCCTCTGGTTCTAAAACATCAGGGCAACCTTTGCTAAGAGCTAACCGAATCTACTGACAGATTTCTAAAAGGAAGCATGCTAGCGGGGGCTCATGAACTACAATGGTAGGAGTAATAACCCTCAGGGCTGCTCACAGAACCCAATGGAGTCACCTTTCTATTGGTTCAACTTGCAAACCTTCTAGTAGGAGTTGGGAAGTTGTCCAAAGGGGATGCTACAATTGTTCTGATTTGATTATGGTGTCCAGAACAGAGTTTCTTAACCTGTGGACTATGAGCATGTTAGATAGATAGATAGATAGATAGATAGATAGATAGATAGATAGATAGATAGATAGATAACTGTATTTCAATTTAATTGGTTTCGTTTGTAATGCTATGTATTTTCTTTTATACATTTAAAAGCATTACTAGGAGAAGGGATCCATAGGCTTCACCAGATACCCAAAAGGGTCTCAGACGAAAAAAAAGTTAAGGACCCCTGGTCCTTAAGAGGTAGAAAAAAAGAAAGTAGATGGGATGGTGATGAGGGGGACACCCATAGCAGCAGAGCAGAGGACAAGACAATGCTCAGGAAATGTCTGGGTGGTATGTAAGGCATGGAACGGGGACCAGCTAGATAGAGTGAGGCAAGTAAATTTCCCAGAAGAAAAAGGGGGACAGAAAGAGCCTTTAGAATTAAACAGAATTGATGTTGAATAAACTGCTTCACTGGAATTTCCCTGAGTGCTGGAAATGAGCCTTGAATTTATATCCTGGAGTCCTAGAGCAAGGCACTGTGTATAGTAGGTACTCAGAAAAGGTTTGTTGATTTAAATTAATTTCAATTGTGGGAAAGATGGAGAGCAGAACTGAATCATAACCCACTCTGGGATCCAAGAATCTACCCCAACACTTGCTGCTAGCAGTGTCTGAAATAAATTGGTTGCTATGATCCTATGAATGCATCTGATGCAACTCTTAACTCTGTGTACATAGGTGGATCTTCTCGTTGGTAGGGAAAGTTATTTGTGTACCAAAGAGTCTGTGTGTAGGTTGGACTGCCCTGGCCGATGGTGGGGAGACCAGGGGGCTTAGAGCTTGAGCTGAGTGACCTAGAGCACTTAGGAGAGAGACAGATGAGTGGTGTCCGTGCTCATAGGAGAACCAAAGTTTTATATGTGGGAAGATTGGTGGGAAGAAGGAAGTGAGGAAGTGTGAGAGACTCTCACCCATTCCACCTCCATAATCAACACCAACCACAACAGTTCAACCTACTCATTCTCATCATCACTACTATGAGGAAGCCAAGGCACCCGGGCAGTGGGGGCAGAGAGGCAATGTCTGCTGGAAGTCAGAGCAAAGCTACCAAGGGGTGGATGACTTCAGAGCTAGTGTTGTCTCTACTGGCCTGTCTTTTTGCTCCTCCAGACCTGACTGCTTTGGAAAGGAGAGAACCTCAGTTCAATCCCAGCTCTTTTCCTCACTATCTGAATGATCATGGACCAGTCACTTAAAATGAGGGGCCAGTGTGGTGGGGAAGGTGGGATCAGGTGCTTCTGAGTGGCTCTACCTGTGTGCTTTTATTGTTTTTTCTGTCTTATGTGAGTTCCTTAGGGAATCTTGTGTGTGAAGCCACAGACTGTGAGCTGCCTGAAATCTTGGGAACAGAAACTGCCAGAGGGAGGGATGGATCTGTGTCACCCAATTAGTCACAGCTGTGTCCTTGACAACAACTTCTGAGCCCTTCCCTTTGCTCCCAGGAATGTCAGTATCAGAAATCTTGGGACCCTGGAAGTCAGAGGTCATAGGACCCTGGCACAGCCCAAGAAGCAGATGAGAAGATTCCCTCTGAGAATGAGGCAGAGTGAATGGCAGTCCTTTGTGCCTCCAGTCTGATCCAGTGTGATGAATGCTGGATTTGGAGTCAGAGGGCCTGCGTTCAAATCCTGGCTCTGCCTTTTACTATGCAACCACTGACAAATCATTTCATTTTTTGGAAATGAAGGAGTTGAACTTGGTGGCCTGTGAGGTCCCTTTCAACCTCAGATCTGTGATGCCCAGTAGCAGGTCTGGAACCATCTGCCCCACCCTCCACTGGAAAATGTGGGAGTGAGAAAGAGTGGTTCCTCTCTCCAGGCAGGGAAGGAAGTGATCTGGGCCAAATCCTGATCCCACCTACAGTGTGACTCCCTGGCTTGTCTAAATTTCTCTCTAACCTAGCCAAGACTCCACAGCCTTTGGGGGTTGGCATTCTGATTTTCCCTGCACTGCCCCCAGAATAATAATCTTGGTGGCAACTAACATTTACAGAGTCCTTTAAGGTTTGGAGAGCTTTTTCCAAATATTATCTCATTTTATCCTCACAAAGGCTCTGGGAGGGAAGTGCTATTATATCCCCATTTTATAGATGGGATGAGGCATCAAGTGACTTCCTCAGGGTTACTGAGCTTGTGACTGTCTGAAGGAAGATTCGAGCCCAAGTCTTCCTGTCTCCAGGTCCAGAGAGCTGTGTTCATCCATTCCCACCACCAGCAGAATACTCAGGAGAGACATGTGGACAGGGGGCTCCCATGGGCAGGGTTTGTGGGCTCCCACCCCTTCATTAAGGAAACACGGCTCTTCGAAGGACTGCTGGGTGGTGCCTTACAATACAGTCTACTTTCCCTTCTCTCTGAGACACAGAATGTCAGAAGTGGATCTCTCTCATTAGGTCACCCACAAGGAAAAAGGAAAATTTCAGAAAGAAGTAAGTTGTCTGAGTCACAGGTGTTGCAATGGAAAGAGTATAGGCCCTGGTGTCAGAAAGACCTGTGTTCAAATCCAGCCACAGATAATGTTTGCTTTGTGACCATGGGCAAATCACTTGCCCTCTGACAACCTGAGTTTCTTCATCTGTAAAATAGGTATAATAATGACACCTGCTGTTGTTCACTTATGATCCTGTTTGGGGTTTTCTTGGCAAAGATACTGGAGCAGATTGTCATTTTTACAGATGAGGAAACTTGACAAACCAGGTTAAGTGACTTGCCCAAAGTCACACAGCTAGTAAGTGTCTGAGGCTGGATTTGAACTCAGGTCTTCCTGACTGGCGCTTTATGCACTATGGTGCCACCTAGCTGCCCATATTATTATGATTATTCATATAGAGCCCAGATTGGAACCTGGGCTACCTTCACCCCAGGATGGTGTTCTCTCCACTACACCAGAATGTCTCCCTCCACTTTTATGAGGTCGTGCAACTGAGGTTAGAAAAGGATCTTAAGAGGCTGTAGAGAACAGATCGATCAACAGGTACTTCTAGGTGCTGAAGATACAAAGGCACCCTCAAGGGGCTTACACCCTATTGGAGGAATCATAGCTTTAGAGACTTCAGAGGGGATTTACTTCAGCTCCAACTCCATTTTATAGATGAGGAAACTGAGGCCAGGAAAGGTCAGGGACTTGGCAAGGCCACACGATGAGGTAAAAGGCACAATCTGACTGTGGAGGCCAGGCTTGTGGGTTTCTGATGCCCTGGTCCTTCCACTCCAACCATGTGGTTCTCTCTCAAGGCTCACTCCCTGCAGCATCTGCCTACGACACCAGGTTGAGGAGTTCCAGGCCCTCAAGGCAGGGCACCCCTAGGTTCTCCTGTGTAGAGCTCACCTTGGGGATCATTGTGAAGTGAACACAGGGGAACCTGAGAATCCCCTTCTTCCTCTGAGCACCCTTAACAGAGCAGCCATCCCAGAAGTGGGGTCCACCTGGGTCTGTCCTCACTTACACTCAGTGGTTTCCTTCCTCTTCTCCTCAGATATGGAGGTCCTATGGAGCACCCCTTTGGGGATGAGCCCTTGGTTAGAGTGACGATGGGTGCTAATCCCCACTAATGTGTCAGCACGCCCATCCTGTATCTTGCCCTCTATACAGAGTTAGAATGCATGTGTCCCTAGAAGGCTCCTAGGAGGTGATGGCCATCAGGCACAGTGACAGGCTGGTGGGGCCGTAGGGGTCTGCAGGATCATTCCAGACCACTCCCACAGCTGGACCAGAAGGTCCAGCAGCCACAGCTGCAACTGCAACTGACCCAACTGCTGGAACGACAGCAAGCCCTGTGCTTTGGTGGCTTTCCCCCGGGCACTGTAAAAATTAAATTAAAATTTTTTCCCCATTTCTCTGTTATTGCAAACACATTGGAGGCAGATTGCACAAATGACATCTCTCTCATTCTCCCCCCCCCCCACTTCATCCCCCTCTGTTCCCTTTCTCTGCTTCCCAAAGCAAGGTCACCAGAGGCAGATCCTCTGGAGTATCAGGCTAAGCCTGTTCAGTGGGACCAGCAGGTGATATTTCCCAACGAGGAGAAGAGATCTCGTAGGCTACCTTCCCTCAAGACCCCAGGTCATAGGGTCCTAGAGTAAGAGCTGGAAGAGACCCCAGAGGCCATCTAAATCCATCCTCCTCATTTCACAGATCAGGAAACTGAGGCACAGGGAGGTTAGTGACTTGCCCAAGGCCACGCAGGTAGTAAGTTTACCAGATTTTAGCTCTGGAGTTGGAAGGGACCTCAGGAGCCATCCCCCTTATTTTACAGATCAGGAGAGTGAGATCCAAGGGAGATGACAGTGAATGTCAGAAGTCAGATGTGAACACAAGTTCTCTTGCCTTTCTCTCCATGAATCTCAGCCAGTTGGTTCCCCACCTTCCCCTCTACTCCAGATCACAGCCAATGTCCTCCTTGCCTTCCAAACTCTATATGCCAGCTGTGACCTACCTGTTCTTCCCATCTTTCCTGGGAACAGACCCTCCTCCAACCAGACCCCCCCCACCAGACCCCAAAGTTGTTGGGAATGCCAGCTCCAGTGGGGGTGAGGAAGATCAAGGAAGGAGACTTCAGGCCCACCCCTGTCCAGCTAACCTCTCACAGGATCACAAAATCTTAGAACTGGAAAGGGCCATCGAGGTTCAGGGCCATGAGCACATGTCTGTGACATGCACCACCTGCGGGGTTTCAGGGACATCGTTATTTACCCTCTCTAGGCTTCCATTTCCTCTTGTTTCACTAGAGGGATGCTAAGGGCCCTTCTAGATCTCAAGCTGGGATGTGGACGCCATGAAGAACTCTGGCTCTGGAAGCAGAAGATCTGGGATTCAAATGCTTTCTCTGATACTTGTTATCTGTGAGACTCTACTCAAGTCATTGACGCCCTCCTAGTCTTGTTTCTTCATTTGTGCAAAATGGTGGGTTGGACTAGATGGCCTCAGGGATTCCTTTCAGCTCTAAGTCTCTGACTTCCCCCTGGATAGGGGTCACCTCTGCTACATTCACAAGTTTTCATCCGGTTTCTGCTTGAAGATCTCCAGTGAGTGATGGGGAGCTCATGACCTCGGGGGGGCTGCCCATTCCGTGACTGGATCCCTTGCCATACCTTTCTCTGCCCAACATCGGTCTCACCTCCATGCTGCCCAGTCCTGCTGAGGAAGAGTCTGGATGCTTATCCTGAAGCTTTCGTAACTCTCACTAGCAAAGCCAAAGAAACACCAGCCTCTGCCCACAGGGCATAGCCCCCTTGGAGCTGAGACAGGGGCCCTCCTCATTCAACAAGAGCTGAAACCAGAGGCCTTGCCCTGGGAGAATGTTCTAAAGTTGTGTTTGATCTGAGATGCTGTATCACATCAAAAGCAGGGGCCTCAAGATAGGGGGGATTTGACCAGCTCAGTTCCAAGGCCAAATGTGTATTTACTCGAAGTGATTACATATGGTCAGACCACATCCAGAGGACTGCGTTCAGGTCTGGGCGCCACATTTTAGGAAGGACGTTGACAAGCTGGGGCCTGGTCAGAAAAGGAAAGCTAGGAGAGTGAGGAATTGGGAATGTTTGGCCTGGGGAAGACTGAGCAGGGCATGAGAGTGTCTAGAGGCCTGTCCTGAGTGCCAGGGTGGATCCTAAGGGGCAGAAATAGAAGAGGGGAAGGCAGCAAAGAGGAAGATTTTGACTCCATTTAAGAAAAAATTTCTAATGAGAGCTGTCCAATAGAGTCCTGGGGAAGGGGAGGCATCTCCCCCAAAAGAGACAGGATGACCACTTGTCAGAGGTGTTGGTAAATGGGATGTTTGGTCAGGGATATGCTAGACTTGGTGATCTCTGCCCTTGGGGTATTCTGGGAACCACTAACAAATTTGGAAAGGTTAACAGTTAAATGACTGTTAATGTTGCTCTCCTCACTTGCCAGGCCCTAATTCCCCTTCCTTAACCACCACTCTCAGTGAATGTTGTCTCTCCCATTAGAATATAAAGTTCTTGAGGGCAGGGACTGTCTGACCTCTGTAGATGTATCCCCAAGGGTTTTAGCACATAGTAACATTTAGCAAATGTTTTTCTTCCTTTTCTTTTCTTCCCTTTCCCTTTCCCTTCCCCTTCCTTCCTTCCTTCCTTCCTTCCTTCCTTCTTTCCTTTCTTTCTTTCTTTCTTTCTTTCTTTCTTTCTTTCTTTCTTTCTTTCTTTCTTTCTTTCCTCCCTACCTCCTTCCCTTCTCTCCCTGTCTCTTTCACTTCTTTTTTTTCTTCCTTCCCTCCCTTTCTTTTTTCACTTCTTTTCTTTCCTTCCTTCTTCCCATCCTTTCTTTCTTCCTCCTAACATTTCTCTCTTTCCTTCTTTCCTACGTATCTTTTTCGTTCTTTCTCTCTTTCTTGCTTCATCCCTCCTTCCCTTGTCCCCCTTCTTTCATTTCTTTCCTTTCTTCCTTCCTTTCTTCCCTCCCTTTCTTCTTTCTTTTAATTTTTCTTTATTTCCCTCCTTCTTTTCCCCTCCCACCCTTCCTTCCTTCCTTCCTTCCTTTCTTCCTTCCTTCCTTCCTTCCTTCCTTCCTTCCTTCCTTCCTTCCTTCCTCCCTCTCTCCTCCCTCCCGCCCTTCCTTCCTTCCTCCCGCCCTTCCTTCCTTCCTCCCTCTCTCCTCCCTCCCGCCCTTCCTTCCTTCCTCCCTCTCTCCTCCCTCCCGCCCTTCCTTCCTTCCTTCTTTCCTTCCTTCCTTCCTTCCTTCCTTCCTTCCTTCCTTCCTTCCTTCCTTCCTCCCTCTCTCCTCCCTCCCGCCCTTCCTTTCTTCCTCTCCGATCTAGCTGGGGAACAGAGAGCTGGAATTGGAGTTAGGAGCAGTAGTAGAAGTAGTACTGGTTGTTCAGTCGATTTAGTTTGTTGAACTCTTTGTGATCTGGTGGACTGTTCATGGACTTTTCTTGGCAAAAATAATGAAGCAGTTTACCATTTCCTTCCCTGGTGGGTTAAGGCAAACAGGGGTTAAGTGACTTGTCCAGAGTCACACAGCTAGTATGTCTGAAGCTGGATCTGAACTGAGGTCTTCCTCCCTCCAGCAATCTTAGGAGGCACCTAGTTGCCTCCAGGCATTAGGAGACCTGAATTCAAATTCTACCTCAGACTGACTAGTTTCGAGATCCCGGGCAAGTCAATCTCTCTAAGTCTCAGTTTTGTGATCTGTAAGACGGGGATAATAAAACAGGGCTGTTGTGAGGATCAAATGAGAGAAACAAGTGCTTGGCAAACCTCAAAATGCCACATAAGGGCTGCCCCACATGGCAGTGCCCATGTTCTTCCCCACATCAGGGTGTCTGACCAATGAGCTCGCCTCTCCTCTCCTCAGCCGCTAGTCACCAACTTTGCAGTCTCGCCGCAAGTTATCTTACATTTATTTTGTGTGCATGCATGTAGTCTGTAGCCTCAGAGTAAGGAAGACCCAAGTCCCATCTCCAAGAGAGTGTCAGACGGGATTCTGGGAAAGTTACTCGATGCCTAGGCATCCACAGGCAATGCTCTGAAACACAAATTGCTGAGAAACTGATGATCTGAACTAATGGGGGATGGATTTCCCCACCTGAGAGTTCCACTACCAGTGAAATCCCAGAGCTAGTCCCTCCCTCGTCTCTCTCTCTCTCTCTCTCTCTCTCTCTCTCTCTCTCTCTCTCTCTCTCTCTGTCTCTCTCTCTCTCTGTCTCTCTCTCTCTCTCTCTCTCTCTGTCTCTCTCTCTTTCTCTCTCCCTCCCTCCCTCCCTCCCTCCCTCTATCTATCTTTCTATCTATCATCCATCCATATATCTATCATCTATAATCTATCTACATATCATCTATCATCCATCCATCCATCTGTCATCTACTTATCCATTCTATCTATCTGTCTGTCTGTCTATCTATCATCTGTCTCTCTATCATCTATCTATCTAATATATATATATAGTCTCCCCCCACCCATGTAAACTCCTTAAGGGCAGGGCGTTGCTTTGCTTCACTTATGCCTTTTAATGATGCCCCATGTTTAGCACACAGTAAGAGCTTGATAAATATTTATTGATTGGTTACAAGGAACTGTGCTAGATGCTGGGGATTTTGAAGACCTTTGATTCCTTTGGTTTTCCTACTATTGGACCAGCCCTGCATTCCTGGCATCAATACCTATTGGTCATGACCTATGATCTCTGTTGATGTATTGCTGTAATCTCCTTGTTAGTATTTTATTTAAAATTTTTGCATCCATATTTATTAGGGAAATTGATCCCTAGCTTTGTTCCTCTGTTTTTGCTCTTCCTGGTATAGATATCAAAGCCATATTTATGTCATAAAAGGAATTTAGTAGGACTCGTTCTTTCAAACAGTTTATGCAGTTATTGAAATTCATTTTTTGTTAAACATTTGGTAGAATTCACTTGTCAATCCATCTGGTCTTGAGGTTTTCCCTTTGGGAGTCTGCTAATGGATTGTCCAATTTCCTTTTCTAAGATAGGCTTGTTTACCTTGGATTTTTGACTCTTTTCAAAAGCCACCAAAGCCCATAATGTCACCATATTAGCAATGTGTCCATGTGTGTGCCATATCAAGTTGCCTCCGTCTAGTTCTTCAAGTCATAACATTCACTCACACACACACACACACACACACACACGCACACACACACACACGCACACGCACACACACACACGCACACGCACACACACACACACGCACACGCACATGCACGCACGCACTCGATGCATCAAGGAAGTCTCAGATGTCTAGCCCCTTGTCACATTACATGTCCATGTATGACTTCAGATAATTATAAGGAAGAGTTATTTACATTCTACTCACCCATGGCAGGGTCCCCAAGGCAAGGCACTCCTACAAGTACTTCAGAGCAAACGTGAGTGTTCCAAGGCAAGAGATCCTTCCCAACCCCCACCAGAACTTCACCATTCAGAGAAGGGTAAGCCCCATGGCTTTTATCTGGAAGGATAGGAATGGGGGGTCAGAACGGGAAGGAATCACAGAGATCCTGTAACCCAACCTCCTCTCTGTTACAGATGAGGTAACTAAGGCCGAGAGAGGGAACGAATGTCCGAGCTGAGATTGGGACCCAGGTCTGTAATTATGAGCTCGGAGCTCTTCCCACCACACCAGCCGGTCACGCGGTCAGTGAGTTGACTTCAGATCCAGAGTCTTTGCTCCTACATCACACTGACTCTCTTCTTGCTGCAGCTGACCCAGGGCATGAGGGCTTGGTACAATGGAAAGGGCATGGACTGGGCATTCATGAAAGCTGGTTTCTGCCACAACTCATTGTGAAGCCTCGCCCCATCTCTGGGACTCAGCTTCTCCCTCTGCAAACTATGGGAGGACCCCTAGTTCAGCTCTCACATTTTGTGTTTCTCAGAAGCCATTATTCTAATATTGTGTGAGTCTGTAATAACATCGTTTCCATGTTGCTGCCAGGAAAGGGTCTGTCAGATCCCCCGACCCAGACAGGACTAGGCTCAAAAGACTATTTGTGTCCATCCTGTCCACACAGCCAGTTCCCTTCCCAGCCCAACCACCACCTACCCCTTTGCTCCGAGCACAGGCCTGAGCTTCAAACATGTCCCAAGTGAGCACTTGGCAGGTTCCGCCAGTGATTCATGCCCCTCTAACAGGCTCCGGGGACAGTCAGGCCAAAATATGCAGGATAGTCTTGGCTGGCAGCCAACACAAGGCCTCACCATTAACTCTGGATGAGCCTGGGCTGAAGGTGGGAGGTGAGAAAAGACCAGTGCCCCCACCTCCCAATGGCTAGAGAAGTAGGTGAGGGGATGCTCTCGGTAATGGGCACGTCTGAAGCAGCACTTGGCCAAGAAAGGGATCTCAGAACAATCTCATAAACCAAGGCCACATCTGGGGCCCAGACAGTCTGGGGCAAGGGCTGGAGCGGGAGGGGAGAGAAGGGAAGACTGCCACCTGCTTTGTGTTCTCAGTGAGGTGGGAGCAGAAGCCACTGGAGTAGGGAGGGGCTGGATGGATGAAGCCTCCTCCTGGGAGCAAGACCAGCTCTGGAGGACAAACCTCAAGGAAGGCCCTACAGAAACTGCTTCAGTGTGCACACAAGTACACACATGCACATACACACATACATATACATATACATGCATGCATGCACATGCACATGCACACACAGATACAGACACACACACATATGCATATGCATACACATGCACATGCAATACAATACACGTATACACACATACACACAATATACATACACATACACCCAGACACATGCACATACACACAATACACATTCACATACACACATGCACATACACACAATATACACACATACACATACAATGCACATACACACATACCTATACACACAACATACACACATACATGTGCACATACACACATACACATGCACATACACACATATACATACACACAATATACACACAATACACATACACACATACACATGCACATACACACAATACACATACACATGTACATACACATAATACACATACACACAATACACATACACATCACTGTCACCATTATCGTGCCCTGTTCACAAGCCTGGTCTGGATCCTGTTTTCCAGACAGGCCCATCCGTTCTCCATGGGCATTCCACTTATGACCTTTAATGAACCATCCCTATCCGTTTATCTGTTAAGGTGGCCACCACAAGCTCCATTCTGTCCACTCTGAGATTCCCCAACACTGAGCCAAGACTCCCAAGTGATGCTTCTGAACAGAGGTAGAGTCTAGGCCTCTCTGCCACCCTAACACCTTTCTTTTATGTTACATGTCTCCTTTCTGACTTTCTTACCGCTTATGTTCTCTCCACAACTAGGGTATGAGTCCCAGATGACAGGAATTGAGTCTCCCCTGTTAGACCAATGACTCCCTAAGGACCAGTTCATGGATTGGTCTTTTGCAAGCTCTCCCTTCAGACCTGACATTATGGAAGTGTGGATACCAAAGAGGCAGGAGGAGAAATAGCAAAAGAGGAAAAACAGATACCCTCCCAGAAGGCATTTATGGTTTCTTCAGGGACACACACACACACACACACACACACACACACACACACACACACACACACCCCAAAGCACTTACCCAGTGACAGGTATGAGCAAACCTCAACAATCCTGCCATCTGATTCCCAGGTGCTGAAGACAGGCAGAGTAAAGCAGAGCTCAGAGCTGGGTGGGATTGATTAGAGAGGGGGTCCTGCATTTTATAGCTCAAGGAGATGGGGGAGCAAGGCTTGATGGAGAGACGTAGAGAGGGATTATAGGGTCATGAATTCAAAGCTAGAAGGGACCTTAGAGTCACCTGGCCCATACTTCTCATTTTATTGATGAAGAAACCATGTCCCAGGGAAGGCAAATGACTTACCTGGACCTGCACAGGTGAAAACCCAATGATACCCAAGAGCTACATGTGACACGTGACTGGGTGGGTGACTGCATTAGAGCAAACAGCCCACACAAAATCACGTGCCATCTTCCAGAAGCCTACAGAAAGTCAGTATGTCACTGTCTAAATTGTGAAGAGACATAGTGCACTGGAAGGGCTGCCCAGAAGGTCACACTGTTCTGGAGCCCTGGCATAGCTCTGGTGCCTGAATGGAATCGTGATCCTTCCAAGTTGCATTTGCCCCATTGGACCCCGGCAGTGCTTAGCCCGAGGATACTCAGACAACTTCCCTCTCCACCACTGCTCCGTCATTTGGCTTCTTGCTGAAATGTTGGATGGATTTTGAATTCAAGCTAGAGGGATAGAAATGAAATATAAAATTATAATATAAAATTTATTCCAGAGGGTTTTTTAAAATAGACAAATTTATGGCTCTACTCATATTCACATCTGGGATTTCCTCTTTCAGCCTGAGCAGCCCCGGACATTCTAGAACTTGGGCACTCAATGTACTGTGGCCACATAGTTTATTGGGCATAGAAGAACATGGAAATAAATCAGCCAAGTGTTCCAGGCTGGGGCATCGCCCAACCTTGTCCTGAACCTTCTCTCATCCATTCAGGTCACGAAAAGGAAAGAAGGGGAGAAGAGGGAGTGAGATTGTATGGGACCCAACGCCAGGCCAATCTCCAGATTATATCAAGAGAAATCAAGGTGAAATTTGGAGAACGTGGGTAGCCTCTTCAATTCTCTAATCGATGGGAATTTCACAAGCTTCCAGTTTCACCAGTCTCGATTTAGGACACTGGCCCCCTCATCATTTCATTCTTTGCACCTGGTTCATATCTCTGACCTAGTTTAAGCACTAATTGACACTTTGGTCCAGATCATTGCAGATGAACATGTAAGCTTCTGCCTCTGGAAATTCAGGATTTGCATTCACAAAACTTGCTGCCTGCTCACATGGGAGATAGAAATATCTTCTTTTCAATCTCTCTCTCTCTCTCTCTCTCTCTCTCTCTCTCTCTCTCTCTCTCTCTCTCTCTCTCCCTATGGCATATTCAAGTAGTAAACAAATACTATTTATCAGATCCTATTTATTAAAGGTGAAAGAAAAAGAAATAAGAAATTTTGAAATCTGCACACTAGGCTCATCAATTGGATTCCCCCTATCAGAACCTCCAATGGTTCTCTTTGATCATTATCGATCAAAGAGATTAAAACATCATTTAAAATGGCTTATCAATGGGTTTTTGTTTTACATCATTTCCAAAAATATCCCCTTTAAACCTTCCCCAGAAAGCCAGACTTTGTAATAAAGAATAAAAGGGAGGGGAGGAGGGAGGGAAGGAGGGGGGGAGAGGGAGAGGGGGAGAGGGGGAGAGGGAGAGAGAGAGAGAGAGAGAGAGAGAGAGAGAGAGAGAGAGAGAGAGAGAGAGAGAGAGAGAAAGAAAGAAAGAAAGAAAGAAAGAAAGAAAGAAAGAAAGAAAGAAAGAAAGAAAGAAAGAAAGCTAGCTCTGGCTCATCTTCTACGACAGGAGGCGCAATGCTCCACATCACTAGTCTCTTATAAAGAAGGGAAACAGGCTGTTTTTTCCTTCTCTTCTTCCAGGCCAAGACTGATCCTTGGAATTCCTTTTCTTTCCATTTACAATGTTGCAATCACTGTGTGAATTGTTCCCCTAGTTCTGCTTACTTGATTTTGCACCAGGTCATACAAATCTTCCATGCTTCTCTACACTCTTCACTTCCTATGGCCTAGTCATATGTCTTTGCATTCATTTGCCACCATTTGTTTAACCATTCCTCACTTGATGCCCATCTCTTTGGTGACTTGCCATTGCAGAAAACGCTTAAGTAGGTGGTACTGCACAGCCAGAATTCAAACAAAGATTCATAGCATTAAGAAAAGAGCAGGTCCAGAATGCTTCTTGAACTCCTACACTGCCCACCCCAGGGGCCACCTCCTTTGTAGAGGCACTGGATCAGCTGGCCCTGATAGAATTTCCAAGAGAAGGGCTTGAACTTTGCAAATAGGACCAGACATTTCAAAGCAGACCTACTTAGTGGAACCAGAACAAAGGAAGGGCATATTATCTTTGTCATGGGGCATTGAATACTAAATATAATCAATAGTTCAAGCACCCATTATTTCATGGATTTAGCTATTCTCCCAGCCAATACAGGTCACAACTCTTCCACATCTCGACAGAGGTTTTCATGAGTTGTGGTGGCTGGGAAAATTCCTTAATCTGTGGCCAAATTCATGGGGATGAGTCCCTTTCCTCTTAGCCTGGCTAGTCCCCTGAAGCATGAAATCCATTACTACTCCCAAAATTGAAACTTGGCAAGACTGACAAGAGATTGTCTTTTTCTGAGATGATTTTCAAAAGACTGGAATCATCTCCATGCTGCAAAAGTCACCAAAGCAAGGCTTGAATATGAATGGCTTTTGAGGGAAAAAACTCCAATTAATCAATCTCCCAAAGGGCTAGACCTCTCTTCCTTCAAAGTTGATTTTTTCTCTCAGTTCCTGACCTTTGGTCATTGACTCTTGGATCCAAATCTATCTCCAGTATATGAATAAAAGAGGAGATTGATGGTCAGTTAAAGGTCTCCCTCTACAAATCCCATTCATGCTTCAAGGCACATCTCAAACCCTGACTTTTTTGAGAAACCTTTCTTGACTTTGCCCAGCCCACCCAGCCCATACTGGCCTCTCCCTTCTTCTCTAAACTATAGTATTTATCTTGAACGTGAATCCTGACCCCACTGCTTAGCCCATAGTTGCTTACTTGTCATGTTCTTTTTTTCCTCTCTGTGGGTCTGAAGTTCCCAGACAGACTGTGAGCTTCACAAGGACAAATACTGGGGTCTTCTCTCTCCTGTTTCACTCACAGTATAGACCAGGGCAGAGCTGAGTACACAGCAGGTGTCCCAAAAAGACTTATTCACAGAATCTCAGAACTTGGAAGGGGTTCCAAGGCCGTGGATTGCAATCCCTGTCCACAGAAGAATCCCTTCTACACTCCATCCAATACGTGGTTACCCATCCTTTCTTGGTCACCTCTACTGACCAGCTCATGCCGTTTTTAGAGGGAGCTCCAATTATGAAGAAGCATTTCCTTCCTTCAAACCTAAATGTGTCCCTTTGCAATTGTTACCCTCTGTTCCTAGTTCTGCCTTCTGAGGACAAACAGAATGTTCAATCCCTTTCTCTCATGCCAGCCTTTCACATACTTGAAGACAACTCTTGTGCCCAACCTGAGTCTTCTCTTCCAAAGAGCCTTAGCTCCTTCAGCCAATTCTTATGGCCCAAACTTGAGCTTCTTTACCACTCTGGTTACACTTCGGTTGTTTATAAGTTTATCAATGTCCTTCCTAAAATATGATGCCAAGATCTGAACACAAGATCTCCAGATGTGACCCGACCAGGGTAGGTTCCTCCAATGTATTTATGATCTCCTGGATTTGAGGTTCTTTCAGTGGTGCAGATCTCAACCCACTCATGCCTTCCCATCCAAAGCAACTCTTGTCCATGTGATAATATTATTTTATTATATTATTATGTGTAATTATTTTTATTTTGTAACATCTGCATACTATATATGTGTATGCATATATAGTATACTAGCAGAGCAGCCTGACTGGAGAGAGACACCAAGAGACAGAGGCAGAGAGATAGAAGAGAGAAGGGGTGGGGCAGAGAGGGAGGGTTGGAGAGTCTTCCTTTAGTGTTCAAAAAATCAGCTTCACAAGTACAAGATTAAGAGGTGGCTTGACAGTTTACCCTAAAATGCATCTGGGGAATTTTAGTGGTCCATGAGGATGATAGGAGATGCCAATGTGTTCTGGCAGCCAAGAATGTGAGTGTTACTTTAAGAGGCATAGCATTCAGGACTAGGGAGGGGATGATCTTGCTCTGCCAGGAGACCACGGAGAGGCCCAGGGTGGAGTGTGCATGGGCTCCACTATATACCTAAAAAGAGCAGTAAGAGGTCACCAAAGAAATGTATACTAGAAAGAGAAGATGGATGGGTCACTTGGTGAGAAGAGAGATGGACAGGTAAGCAGAGTGATGGCAGGAGAAGTCAGGAGAACATAAGGAAGGCCTCTAGCCATTGGGTGGACTCCTGATGGCTGTTATACATTAATCCTGAGGACCTGCTCCCTTCTTTCTCAGTGAGTTCAGTGCCTGGCTCACAGTCTTTCTCTCCTACCCATCTCCTGCTCCTATCCTTGGGAACTTCAGTACGTATTTGATCCTGCTTAATTTCTACCCTCACACACTTTTCTCCATTCATGTAGATACCACCCTAGTTCAGACATTATCACCTGGCACTCAGACTATTGCAGTTGTCTTCTAACTGGTCTCCCTTCCTTAATTCTGTCCGCAGTCCAATCCACCCCCCACTCAGCTAGATTTTTAAAGCATATATCTGACCATATCCTCACCACCAATCATTATCATCAATGAGCCCCAGAGACATCCTGTTACCTCCAGGATCAAATATAAACTCCTCTTCCTATCTTGTCCCCTTCCTGCCTTTTTACTCTTTATTCCCCTTCACATACACCAGCTTACTTACTGTTCCTCCCACACGACACCCTGTCTTCCATCTCTCTGTTCTCAATGCCTGGAAGACTATGTCCCCCCTTCTTCTTAGCTTCCCTGGCTTCCTCCAAGACCCAACTAAAATCCCACATTCTATGAGAGGTCTTTCCCAGTTCTACCCAGCCCACCCCAGCTGCTAGTGCCTTGCCCTCTGAGATGATGTCGTATCTGTAATCTAGTGATTTATTTGTGGTGTCCTCCATCAGTCCTTGAGACTGGAGATTATATGTGCCTTTCTTTGGAGTGCCTTCTTCTTGTTACCGTCACTAAGGGTCTGCTTTGGTCAAAAAGATCACTAGCAGATGCCAAGATAACCGAAGTCTTCTCACCTTGCTAAACTGAGCCTTTGTGCCAGATGGGTTATCTGTTTCCTGAATTCCTCAGCCATTTCCTCTTTCTGCCCAGGTGTCAGATGTTGATCAACAAAATGTAATAGGTTTTCTGTGCACGTTGTTTCCTAATGTCTTTCCTTCCTGAGCACAGGATCAGATGAGGGAATGTTACAATAATGATGTTTCTTTCTGCCCTTTTATCTTTTATTCAGGGGGTATTCAACTCCCTCAGGCACCCAGGGCCCCAGACCCCAGTGTTAAAACAAAGATGGGACTGGCAGGTCCCAGCAGCCATACCTTTACTTCCAGCTCTACCCTTTGTATCTGCCTGCAATTAACCACTGTTTTGGGGGGAGAGAGAAGGAGGAAGACTGAAAAAAAAGAAAGCATCAGCACAAAAAAAGACTATAGGGTCATGAAATCACAGACTTTAAGGCTGGAAGGAACCTTCATAGTCATATAGACCAGGAATTTTTAACCTCTTTTTGTGTATTGGACCTCTTAGGTAGTCTGCTGAAACCTATGGACTCCTTCTCAGAATAACACATAAAATAAAATACACAGAATTACAAATGAGACCAATTATGTGGAAATGCAGGTATCTTTTCTTTTTAAGTTGAAGAATCCCTGGTCTAGATTTTCACTTTGCAGTTGAGGAAGAGGAGGCCCACATGTGTAAAGCAACTTGCTGAATGTCCGGGTAAGCAGGAGAATCAAGATTTAAATCCAGATGCCCTGATTCCAAAGTCAGGGTTCTTTCCCCAACACCTTATCACCATCTTCCCATAGTCCTTGGTGTACAGATGTCTTCTTCCATCTAAGTGTCTTCATGGTCTGTCAAGATGACCCTCACTTGGGAGGGCTCCTTAGCAAGGTGAATGCTGTATGCTGTATGTGGTGCTCAGAAGGGACCAAAATGGCATTACTGCGTTGGAGTCCAGGTACAGTGTGTCCAATTGTGGCTGGTCAGACCAATACAAACTTGAAATGTTCTACCACAAGTCGGGCACTACAGTACTTGTGAGCATTTGGAGGATAAATGGCTCTAAATCTACACATCTCATGTTTCTTTTGAGCTACTGCAATTCTTTGCTCACAGAGCATAGTGCCTTCTGTGATTCAGGCACACCATGCGGAGTGGTCCTGTGCCAGTGTCTCCCATGCCTCACAATTGATTCCAAAGCACTTCAGAGAAACCTTGAGCATGTCCTTGTATCGCTTCTTTTGACCTCCATATGAGGGCTTGCTTTGTGTGAGTGAGTACCTTATCCTGCCAGGTGATCTTCAGAATCTTCCTAAGACAATTCAAATGGCAGTGATTCAGTTTCCTAGCATGGCGCTGGTAGACTGTCCAGGCTTCACAGGCATACAACAATGAGGTCAGCACCCCGGCTCTGTAGACCTTCAGTTTGGTAGGCAGCCTAATACTTCTCTCTCACACTTTCCTTTGGAGCTTCCCAAACACTGAGCTATCTCTGGCAATGCGTGCATCAACCTCATTATCTACGTGTACATCCCTAGAAAGTATATTGCCAAGGTAAGTAAATTTATGCACAGCATTCAAAATTTCTACATTTGTTGTAATCATTGGATCCATGCATAGATTGCTCAGTGCTGGTTGTTTTCTTGGTGTTAATTGTTAAGCTAAAATTTGCACAAGTGATAGAGAATCAATCCATATTTTGCTGCATCTCAGCCTTGGAGGCTGCATTGACTGCACAATTATCTGTGAACAAAAAGTCATGCACCATCTCTCCCTCCACTTTAGTCTTAGTTGTAGCCTTTTCAAGTTAAACAAAGCACCTAGCTTTGCTTCACTTCATTGGTGATTGGTAAAGTGTGAGAGCATCGTCCATCGTCCATCGTCCAGAACCCATACAAGCATGCCATTGTGGAACTGGTATACAATACTAATGAACTCTAGACAACCACATTTTTCATAGTCTTCCATAAGCTCTCCTAACTGACAGAATCAAAGGCCTTGGTCAGATCAATGCACATTACATATAAACCTCTGATGTGGTCCTGATATTTCTCCTGGAGTTGTCAGGCAGCAGACACCACGTTGACCATTCCTCAGCCCTTTCTGAAGCCACACTGACTGACAGGTAGATGACCAGCTTCCAGGTGAAGGATCAGCCTATTAAGGAGGACTCTGTCAAGAATCTTGCCAGCAATGACTAAGAGAGAAACCCTCCTGTGATTGTCACAGGATAATCTATTTCCTTTTCCTTTATAGAGATGGACAATGGAGGCATCCCTGAACTATTGGAGGATAACCTCCTCTTGCCATATAACCTGGAAGATGGCAGTCTTTGTACGAGCAGTAGAGGCCCTGCCTTGTAAATATCAGCTGGAATAGAATCAGCATCAGGCACTTTGCCACATGAGAAGAGTATAATAGCATTCAAAATATCTTCTTCAACTGGAAATTTGGCTAGAGAGAGATTGACTTCAATTTGAGTTATACAGTCAATGGCTTCAACAATGGTTGTCTGTTAAGAACGCTTTGGAAGTGTTCAGCATGTCTCTCTGAGATAACATCCTTATCAATGTGGCTCCGTCAGCACTGAGGAGTTAAGATGCACCAAAGTTCTTTGGCCCACAGATGGCCTTCAGGACATCATAAAAATACTTTAGATTATTATTATCAACATAAAGCTGAGTTTCATCTGCCTTCTTACTGAGCCAAGAATCCTGAATCTCTCTAAGCTCCACTTGCACTTTGCTTCTGATGAATTAAACACTGCCTTTTTAGAGACCAATGAATGATCCTGCTGGTAGACCCTCATCTTTGTGAGTGTTATGGCTCAGGTTAGAAAATGTGATGCTTTACACCAAATCTCTGAAAGCTGCCTATTCCTTTTCTGCTCCCCTGTTGCCAGTAGTGTGTTTCTCTCCAAGTCAGTGACAAATTATTCACACAAAGAGAAGCACTATAATCTGTAGATAATAAGTCTTCTGAGAGTCATCTACTACTAAAAAAGATGCCTTGGAGCCCCTGCTTTTGTTTAGCTTTGAGAGGATAAGTCTATGTTCAGTGAAGCACTTTGTCACTCACACTCCTGTCTCTCTTCTCCTGAGATGACATAGTCTATTAAATGTCAATGTTTGCTATGAGGGTAGATCCATGAAGTTTTTTGCATTTAGGTACACAGAAAACAGAGAGGCTGAAGGGGGCCAGAGTAACTAAAGAATCCATAAGAGAGCAATGGGTCACTCACTACTGACAGATTTCAGTAACTGTGACAGGCATTGCAGGAGATTTTGTGGAGACAAGGAACTATCTTGAAGTTCTTCCCATAACATCACATAGAAAGCTACCTTCTCCACCTTATAGTTAGACCAGCCCCAGTTGGGACTGCTTCACGTTTGGTCTTTAACATCCTCCTTTTGCTAGGAGTTCAGCCTTCAGTTCTTATCTTAGCTCCCAGTTTCTGTTGTCAGCTGGTGCTGCCCTTCTCTTGGGGGAAACTCGGCGACATTTTCTAGACCTAAGTGACATCCTTAGGAATGGAAATTGTGTGCAGTAGATATAGCATGGGCCAAGTAGATGGCTACAAGGTTAGAATGTCAAGTCATAGATTTCAGGCCAGTTAGACTCAGTTGGCTTCCAAAAAAGAAAAAGCCTTCTCTGGGATTCATTCCCTAACTCTGAACTTACCCTCAGCCCCAGACCTGGGCTCAAACTAACCCTGCGCGTGCTCTCTCTCTCTCTCTCTCTCTCTCTCTCTCTCTCTCTCTCTCTCTCTCTCTCTCTCTCTCTCTCACACACACACACACACACACACACACACACACACACACACAATCACAGACTAACTAATGCACAGCTGAAGCCTATTTCCTAAACCCAGACAGGCTTAAACTTGGTCAACCACTAACACCCAGACCCAGCCACAAACTGACCCCTAACCATAGTCTGATCCCCTAATTCTGGCCACAGACTGATCCCTAACCCAACTAAACTCTGCTTCCCAGTCTCAACCACAGGCTGACCCCTAACCCCGGACACAGACTGATATTCTGATGCCTAGACCCATGCTGAACCCTACCCCCAATGACAGGCTTGTGCATTATCCAATTGCAAGCTGAGCCTTAACATTGACCACAAATTGATTTATAATTCTGAGCACAGATTGAACCCTTACCCCAGTCAGAGATTGATCACTCACCCCCACCACAGATTGATAGTGAACATGTACATATCAGGAACCCTGCTAAATGCTGATAATACAAAGAAAGGTAAAAGACAATCTATGGGGAAGACAATACACCAGCAACTATGTACAAGGAAGATAATGACATGCTAAATTAGAGATTATCAAGGGAGGCAAGGCACCAGCACTGAGGAGAATCAGGAAAGATTTCTTGTACCAGGTGGGATTTTAGCCAGGACTTGGAGGTGGAGATGAGGGGGGAGAGAATTTCAGGAACGGATGAAAATGCCTGATGTGGGACATGGAGTATCTTGTGGGAGGAACAGCCTCTTTCTCTTGCTTTCCCTTTCCCTTGCTGGACCATAGAGTGCATAGGAAAGAAGGAAGGGGCCAGGTTTTGAAGGGCTTTGAACACCAAAGAGTATTTTGCATTTAATGCTGGAAGTCATAGGGAGCCACCGGAATTTGTTGAATAGAGGTGGCATGGCCATGCCTGCACTTTAGGAAGACTAACTTCACAGCTTAATGGAGGAGGAATTGGAATGGAGAGAGTCTTGAGGCAGGTCACCCAAGCAGGCAGTCTAAGAGAGAGGCTGAGAGTGGTGACGGCGTCAGAGCAGAGAATGGGACGTGTTTGAGAGATGTTGTGAAGGTAACTTTGGTAGCTGATGCTGGTAACAGGTTGGCACGTCACCGTAACCATAGCCTAGGCTCTAAGGCTGGTCATGAGCATCCTGAATCTTGGTCACAGGCTGACCCCTATCCATAAACATGCTCTCAAGGTCTAGAGGAGGGAATGTGGCTGAGGCCGTAGCCTGTTGCTGGAACTATGACCTTAGCTGAGAGATCTCATGTGATTAACTGTTTTTTTTTTTTGGGGGGGGGGGCAATCATGGAGAGCAGGGTCTCATTCCTCTCACTAAAGGATATTGTTGCTTACAGCCCAAAGGACTGTCCTGCTGGAGAAGTGCCCCAAGTGTGCCTTGGGCCTCTCCAGAGGGATACATCACTAGCCAGGACTGTTGCTCAGTCTGAACACCCAACCCATGCTGGGAATAGCTCCCAGGTCAGGAAGCACTTCTGACCCACATAGCGGAATGTATCCCAGTCCCTGTTGCCTCAGGACAGAGCTGGGGACCAGAGCTCTCAGCAGCTGAGAAGACTCTTCCAGAATGGAGGGCCTGACAGGTCAAGGGCCTGGGGCTACAGCTTTGGGGGACAGCTCCGGGCTAAATCCTTAAAAGTCCACCCAAGGCCAGGCTGCAGCACTGGGGGCCAAAGGCCTGCCGGGCCAGCATTCCTGGCTTTTAGCCTGGGTCTGCTGGGGCTGATGGGGTGAGAAGATGTCTTCAGGGATGGGAATGGGGCCCTGGAGAGATCAGTCCAGATCTCTGAGGTCTGAAGAATTTAAAGAGGCTTCGCTTCAGAGGAATAATCCTGTCCCCAGGGACATAACCTGATCTGGGGCTATGGCAGGAGCAGACCTAGGATTAGCCCTGTGGTTAGGGGATTCTGAGAGTGAGAGCTGGCTGAGGCAGCCTGAAATGTTCCTAGCCCAAGGGGAATTAGGGGATTGATTGCCAAGAATGGAGATTCAGCATCAGGGATGATGGCTCAGGGTTAAGGCAGGGGCTTATTGTGGAGGATGATGGCCCAGTAAATAGAGCAGTTCTGTGTGGACCCGGGCTCAGCACTGAAGACTGGGTTCAGTGACTGACGAAAGGGCTTCATACTAATACTGGGAGCCCAGTGATGAGGATTAGGGCTCAGTGAGACACGGGACAACAGCATTAAGGATAAAGGGTCAGCACTATGGACTGGGGTCCAATGATGGAAAGGAGGGTTTAATTGGGACAGGAGCTCAGCGCTAGAGATGGCAGTTACAGTTAGGCATGAGGGGCTCAGAATCCGCTTAAAGATGAGTGCTTAGTATGGGGGGGTGAAGGCTCAGGGCTAAAGATGGAGGTCCAATGGCAGGAATTCAGATCACTGTCAAGGATGGTGGCTCCTGCTGGGGCTGGGGACTCAGTGCTGGGAAGAGGACAGCATAAGATCAGGGGTTCAGAATCAGGTTTTAGCGCTGATGACAAGGGCTCAGTAGGGATTGAGGCTCAGGGTCAGGCAGGGGGTTTAGTGTGAACTCCATTTGAGGGGCCAAGACTCGGTGGGGAGCTCAGCGCTGGAGGTAGAGGTCAGTGCTAGGAATCAGAGGTCAGGGTCAAGAATGAAAGAATCAAGGATGAAGAGGTATCGGTAATGGGACTGAGAGTTTCGTGTCAGGGATGGGGGTATCAAGGATGAGGCCCAGTGTTGGGGATTTCCATCTACTGGGATGCTGATTGCTTAAGCCAAAGTGACGGTGAACCATTTGGAACTTCCACATAGAAGCATCAGTGGGAGACGTCTCAGGACACCCTTAAATCATGTTTGTTAACCTTCACACAGAAAGAATCACATTACCTTAGAATTCCAAAGCTGAAAGGCACCTGAGAGTTCATTGGGGAGGGACACAGGAAGAGGGACGGGGTCGGGGGGGGGGCGGGGCAGGGAGGGGGTGTGAGGCTAGATGTCTCAGACTTAACAATTTTGATGGGATCAGTTCCTCATTTCCACTCCCAGTACTTCCAATGTTCCGAGCTAAAGAGGATTAGAGACTTATCTTACCCTATGGACCCCGAAAGACTTAGGGAGGAGGAGAAATTTTTTATTCTCCCTGTAGTCAAACAAAAAGCAGAACTCCCTCCTGCTTTAGCTGGCCTGAGGTTTATCCTGAAGTTGAGCTTTGGAAAACTACTCCTAGGGTTGGTAGAGAGCCCCTGGGACCTGCGGGGGGGAGGGGGCCTGGGGTCCTAAAAATCCAGTTTGTCCATTTGACCCTCTGGTCCCTGCCACTGGCTGTTCTGGAAATGCAGTGTTTGAGGACAAACATTCCTTGTGGTATTCTAATACTTGGGCATAGAAAGAGCTCTGGGGACTTCAAAATGAGAGAGCCTCTGAATTAGGGTTACAAAGAAACATGTCACTTGGGGGTCCTTTCCCATGGTGCTGGGAGTGGGTTTCAGTGAACAGCACATGTTGGGGTCCATATTTCTTAGGGAGCTGAAGGTAGGAAAGGGTCATCTGGCCCCCGTCTCCTTGCCCACAGCAGAAGGCACCCAGGTCTCTGTGGAGAAAGATGTGGCTATTGACAGAGGGTCCATTGATGATTCATGGTGGGGTAAGGGAAATACCATGTCCAAGGGCTTTCAAAGACCCTTTCTCAGACTAAGAACTGCTGTCCCTCCTTCTCCTAATTTATCGGGGAAGGTTGAAGCATGGGGATGGGATGGGATGGGATGGGATGGGATGGGATGGGGATGGGATGGAGCAGGGGTAAGATGGGGGTGTGTGGGATAGGGCAAAAGGATGATGTCCTCAGGCAGGAGTTTCACAGAGAAGGAAAGAGGGGAACTGTGACATCAGAGGAGGACACCATTCACTTGGTGACAGCATGCAGAGGTGGACATAGTCCTAGGACTTCTACAGAGGTAGAGCTGGAGGAACCTTGGAACCATCAAACCCTGGGTGTTGGTGGAAAGATCACTGGCTTTGGACCTAGAGGGACTGGGTTTATCTCAGTTCTGCTGCTTACTGTCCAACATGCCTCTGGGTCACCCCCTTTGTCTCTTTGGGCCTATTTTCTTCCTCTGTAAAATGAAGGGGTTAAGCTGGGTGACCCCTAGGGTCTCTTCCAGTTCTGACAGCCCCCCCCCCCCAGACAATCTCCCTTCTCCTCAGCCCCAAACCTAGGACTAGATGATCCTTCTACACACAGATTGTATTGAAGTTGGGAGGGGCGGAGGGGGACAGGACAGACCAAGGGGAGGGAAACAGCTTGGAAGGTTAGGATGGGGAGGAATTTGGAAATTTTTAGAAACTTGACAGCGGAGGGCCATGAGTCAGTCGGGCAGATGGAAGCGATTATGTGCTTGGAGGGCCTCGCCCCTCAGAGGAGATGAAAATCCAGCATGGGAAGCTTGGGTTTCAGACACCCCAGGCTGCTCCAGCCTCTGGGCTGCAGGGGCTGTGAATATGTGCATGTGTATGTGACTCTGTGTTGGGATCAGTATCCTTCTTCCAACAAGTGTGTGCAAGGACTTATGATGGGGACTGGTCCCAGATAATTCAGCAGTGAGGGCAGGAGGATGGGGAGCTTTTGAGGGGCTATGGAGTGGGGGGAGAGCTGGGAGATGCTCAGAGATGAAGCCCTAGTGAGGATGAGAGGGAACAGCAGCAGGGATTCCACGGCTGAGTGATTCCACAGGCACTGGCCAGTGTTGGGGGGGGGGTGCATGGAAGGAGGATGGTGGGCTCCTCCAAGGAGGAGGCTCCAAAGGCCACTGGACTGGGCAGGGGATGGGGAAAGACAAGAGGACAAATTCTTCAACTGAGCTTTTTTGCAGACACTGATGGGGATCCCTCTAGGTCTAGGCCCATCATTAGTTGGCTCATATGATGAAGCATGTCATTGGTGGGTGAGTAGGGAGTTGTTGCTTGTGGGGGTCCAAAGTCAGGGAAGATGAGCAGTTAGGGTTTCAAGGATGGGGAAAAATATCTTCCTTCAACCTCATTCCTGTCTGCTCCCCAAGGCCATGAATACAAAGACCCCTCTCAGGCACCTTCTCTCCTCCTATTCCTCTGCCCCCCGAATCAGGGGATGGAGATTCCAGTTTCCAGAAGCCAGCCTCCCAAAGCCAAGAGAGCTAGGAGGGGGTTTATGCCCTACATCATGGACCACTGGCCCACATGGGAAGAAGGAACAGAAAGGGCACATCCCAATGGTCTACAAGGCTGAAAGATAGCTCAGCTAATTCTGGGAGGTCTACTGTATGAAGTGAGACCATGAGAAAGAATTCCAATGTCATATTTGTGGCTTGATGTGGTCTGAAGAATAGAGTGGACTTAGAGTGAGGGAGAGTGGGGTTCAGATCCTACCTCAGAGCCTATCTATGAGTGAACATGGCCCAGTGTATGGGAAAGTCTGAACTTGGAAAAGCCGGGTTCTAATTCCGTGAAACACTATGTGTGTGACTTGTGTCCAAATCACTGCCTCTCTCTTAGCCTCGGTTTCCAGATTTGTAACCCAGCAGTAATAACAGCTACCCTGAGGATCATGTGAGGCAATGTTTAGAAAGCTTTTTGCCAGACTGAAAATGTCCTATAAAACATGCGCTATTATCATTAGTGACACCAGCAACAAAGTCATTTCACCTTTCTGGATCCAGGCTTCCTTATCCTCAGGCCTGGAACGTTCTTCCTCCTCACCTTTGCCTCTGAGATGCCTTCAAGATTCACCTCAAGGGTGAATCTCACCTTACCTCCTAGCTTCTAGTACCTGCCGCTTAAGATTCTTGTTTAGTTGTTTCATTCGGGTCTAACTCTCTGGGGTTTTCTTGGCAGAGATACTGGAGTGGTTTACCATGTCCTTCTCCAGCTCATCTTAGAGATGAGGAAACTGAGGCAGACAGGTGAAGTGACTTACCCAGCTAGTAAGTGTTTGAGACTGGATTTGAACTTGGGTCTTTCTGAGTCCAGTGCTCCAATGCACTATGAAGTCATCTAGTGGCCTCAAATGCTCGCTGCCGTCTAGGTGCTCGCTGACTCTCCCCCACCATTAGATTTTCACGATCTTGATCTCTCCTCGAGGGCAGAGGTGGTTTCGTTCTTTGGTCTCTTCCTAGTGCCCGGGGCACACAGTAAGGGATTCATAAATGCTTGTTGATTCGATCGTAAAATAGAAAGCAATTACTCAATCGATGGGAATTAGTTAAGCACCTTAGTGCCAGGTACTTCCGCTAAGACAAAAGTGAACTTTCTACTGGATGGCTCTGTTCTACCCTCCATCCCTTCATCGCCTGAGGACCAAGTGGCTGAATAGGTAAGAAATCCAAGCGGGTTTCTTTTCAGAAACTTCTTCCCTGATTGATCCTGACTTAAAGCCCTCCCCCTCACCACTCCAAGGGAAAGGGATTTGGTGTTCTGGGGGAATAATTACAAGCTACTACGCCAGAGCTGGAAGAGACCCCCCACCATCTCCTCCACCTCCCACCTAAGCAGGAAGAGGCTCTTTTCAAACACCCCCAGGTCTGTCTCCCAGCCTTCAGCCAAACTCTTCCAGGGTCCAGATTTTGTTGGATTGGGAACTAGAGAAGGACTCGGAGATTCTCTAACCCAGACGCAGCATTGATTTGGGGGCGGGGGCAGAATAGACCTGGGCTTTCATCCCTCCACCAAGGAAGTCAATCAGGCATTTGTTAAGCACCCAATCTGCCAGTGCTGGGTATACAGACACAAACAGAAAACAGTCTCTTCCCTCAAGGAGCATGCATTCTATATGCATGTAAGCTTATCAAAGGATCCCCATCTACGGATCCAGATCTATGAGATGTCAGCAAACAGAAAGGTACGAAGACTAGTTTAGCTGCACCATAGAGGAGAATGAAGCCCAACGAAGCTGGAAAAGCGGGTTAGGGCCAGGTTGTAAATGAATGAATGAGCTCAATAAACAAGTTTGTACATGGAACAAGACTTGAATCCGAATCTTCTTGAATTCAAGGCCAGTATCTATCCATTACCATGCTGCTTGTCTTTTACAGAAAGGGAAATGGAGGCCCAACAAGACGATGGGATTTATAGAATCATAGGCTTAGAAATGGAAGGAACCTCCAAAATCACCTAGTCCTAACCACCCCATGTTATTTTTGAAGAAACAGGGGCTCAGAAGTGATTTATGTAAGGTTATAAGTAGCAAAATCGGAATTTGAACTCATGTCCTCTGAGTCGGAGTCCACCAGTTTTTCCATTGTTCCCTGCTACCTTTGGGTGACATAGCTGGTAAGTCTAGAAGATTCTTCACTTCCTAGCATCTTGCCCAGTATCCACCATTTGGCCAACCCATGGTAAGTGCTTTGTTGTCTGATTAAGTACCCAGATTTCTTTATTACTTCATCCCTCCCAGCCCCTCTCTCAGTCCCGGATCCTTTCGATGACAGTGCGCTGTGGGCACATGCGAATGCCTATTTTGGCTTTGTTCTGGGCTCTGTTCTGCAGGACCCCCTCTCTTTATTACTTCTCTGCCTGCCTAAGCTCTCAAGGTCCAGCCTAGGTCCCCCTCCTCCATGAAGCCTTCTCTAATTGTCCCAGTCCATTCTGCTCTCTCCCTCCTAACAACATGCACCACCACGGCCGTGTTTCCTGAATCTCAAACCGGGCACAAGGTGACCCTTTTGCAAAGCCTCATTCAAATGACACTTTCCCTTTCCCAAATCGAGACTGTTCTGGTTGTTGCCGAACCTCTCAAATACACAGCCTGCGGTTTCCTTTTCTGAGTCATGTCTCCCCAAACAGCCTGGGAACACTCTGATGGCTGGGACGGTGCCTTCCCTTTCTCTTGGATCCTGGAGCTCCATGGGGCAGACCCGTGCCAAGCATGGCCTGGGCACCCTGGAGGCTCTCAGGAAAGTCATGCTGATTGATGAAAGCAGACTTGCTGGTTTCACAGCAGGTGCATGCCTGAAGAGCTGTGGGTGGCTCGAAGTTGTAGAAATGAAAGCTGGTATTTCTGTGGGTGGTTCCAATCTCCTCTGAGACAGCAAGTATTTGTCAAGGGCTTATTATGTGCCTGACACAATGCTAGGGATACAAAGGCTAAATAAGAAATAGTCTCTACCTTTAAGAAGTCTCCAGCTGACTGGTGGGTATGATATACACATACATATGTGTTCGTATATATACATATGTCTTCACACATAACAGATAAGTAGATGGCACAGGGGATAGAGTGCTTGGTGTGGAGTCAGGAAGACCTGAGCTCAAATTTGGCTTGCTGAGTGACCCTGGGCAAGTCACTTAATCCTACTTGCCTCAGTTTCTTTATCTGTCAAATGAACCAGAGAAGGAAATGGCAAATAAGTACAGTATCTTTACCAAGAAAACCCCAAATGGCATTACAAAGAGTCAGACATGACTGAAAAAACTGAACAACAAAAAGAACCATAGATGTAAAGCTAGAAGAACTACATAGACCCTTGAGTCCAAGCCTCTCAGAGGTCCAGAGAGGTCAGTGACTTGCCCAGGGCCTCACAACTATAGATGTAGAGCTTGGAGGTTCCTTAGTCCTATCTAGTCCTCCCTCATTCGGGGTCCAGAGAAGGGCTCCCACAGCTAGGATTCATAGACTAGCAGCTAGAATTAGAAGGACCCTTGGAGGCCATCTTTCCAATAGCCCTTTTTACAGATGAGGACACTGAGACTTAGAGAGTTAAATGACTTAACTAAGGTCACACAGTTAGTATCGTAGGCTGGATTGAACCACTGTCTTCATGATTCCAAGTTAGCGCAGTCTTTGTTACTACAGGCTGCTGGGTCTGGAAGGAATCCTTAAATTGTCACCACCCATCCATCTATGTGTAAGAGGCATCCTCAGAGCAATCCTTTTATAAAGTGGAGAAATCTCCAATTTGTCTTTTCTATAGAAACCAATTCTCACATACCAAATTTGTGTGTAGTGGGGTATGCCTGTGGTTGAAGGTCACTGAGCAGGGGGCATGGAGGCTGGCAGTCCACACCAGGGGGTGGCTGTGATTTTCTGGGGACTAGTTCCCAAATTCCACAAATTCCCCCAAATCAGTTTGATGGCCTTGAAACCCAAGTAGGCCGATGGGAAGGGATGGGTGCCAAGGAGGGCAGCTCTCAGGGAAGGGGATGGTGAGGATGGATGGCTGCCAACTGCTCTCTGTTCTAGCTTTGTCTCATCCCTGGGAAGATCATAGGAGACTGGGGGCCTGGGCCAAACTTGTACACTGTCCTGCGGCCCATGTCCCCAGATCCCACTAACATCAGTGGGAGCCAAGATCCTGAATCATCAGGGGCTGAGTCCCCTCCACCACCCCCCTCTACCATGGCCCATGGGAGAAGGGAGGATGGCAAAGAAATGGAAAATTCAACAGCCCAGAATTTGCGAAAGACCAGAACACATTAGGCCAAGCTGAGGTTTGTGTTTTCTTTGGGTTTTTCAAAATAGAATTAGCTGATTAGAAGCTGGGGAGCGGGGGAGGGAGCAGAAGATGTCATCGCCCTGGATTCCAGGAGAGAACAAGGGGTGAGAGGGGGCTGACCCTCCCTTCCATTCTGATTCACAAAATTAATTCCGATGGCTTGGGAGACAGGCTATCAGCCTGGCCAGCGAGCTGGCCAGAGGGTCATAAACACAGGGTAATATTAATAGACCCACCCGAGGTGGGGGAGAGCACTCTATGAAAGTCCCAGGGGCTGGGTTATTTATGATCTGGAAGGAATCAGAGGGAGGGAGGAGGAGGAGGACACTGAGGACAGGCCTGAGAGATCTCCTTGGGGTTCTTTCCATTTTCATGGGGTTCTTCTGGCATAGCTCGGGCATTGTCACCCCAGCTGAATAGGGGAGGGTGGGGCAGAGGCTCAGAACACTAATAATATTGGGGGAGGAAAAGGACTCAAGGACCAGGTTATGAGGGGTAGACCAGCCCAGCCAAGGCCGATAGCTGCTGCTCATGCCAGGCTCATGCTTGAGATGCTCCCACCATCCTTCTGAGGCTAGGACAGGCTTAAGTGTGCCCCTTTGGACAACCCCTGTACTTCCTCCCGAGCTCAGAAGCCATCCAGCCCAGCTCATTTTTCCCCTCTCTTTTTTCCTTTTATTTAGTGGTGGTTGGAGGGAGCAGTTGCCAGCATGTGATTTCTGCTCCCAATGAGGAAGCTCCCTCCACCAGTGAAGACCAGAACCTGCTCTGCAGCTTGGGGTGTTGGAGAGTTTTCCAAACTGTACCTGAGAGGCAACATTTCTTCTACAATGTCCCTGACTGGTGGTCACCCAATTTACCCCTGCCCTCGTCGTCTGGCACTTAGTACCTAGAACCCTTTTCATGGAGTGATTGTGGCATCATGGGATGGCTCCTGGACCTAGAGCTGGGAGGGTCCTCAGAGGTCATCTCGTCCAACCCACCCATTATACAGATGAGGAAACTGAGGCTGAGGTGACAGGTCACCCACTGATCAGGGCAGAGTCTGGACTTGAACTCCAACTCAAGAGCCGGAGTTCATTCCACTGTACCTACCACAATGAGGAAATCCGTCCGTTGTAGTGTGGAAGGGTCACATTGGATGTGGAATCAGGGAAATGTGTTCAAATCCTGCTTCTGCTCTTTATTACTATGTGATGTTGGGCAAATCTTCTCCTCAGCCCCTGCTGCTATGAGATGACACCCTCGGACCCCTTATGGCCATAAGACCTGAGATTGCTTCATCCCATGGTCCTAAGAGCAGAGAATTCAGGGTCAGAGGACCTTGGTACAAATCCCACTTGGGCGAGGCATTAAACATTCCTCTTCTGTCCAATGGGTGGCTTCTCTCAGCCCTAAATCTCTAGGCCGGTGATTCTGTCACTTCAGCTCTCTTGGGCTCAGTTTCCTCATCTGTCAAATGACAAGATTAAACTAGATACTCTCTAATAGACCTCTCAGGTCTCATTCTATGCTCCTGGATCCACCCCCACCTTCATAGCTTGGGCTCCCTGTCTGGCCATCCCTCCCTCCTTTAGGTAACGAGCAAGGGTCACATGAGGTGCACCTGCAGGGCCATTCTGCTCCACCAATATATGTAAAGCTGGCAGAATGTAAGAGTCTCCCACCCCCCAACACACACACACACACACACACACACACACACACACACACACACACACACACCATCTCCAAGACTCACTTTCCTGGGCTGTGGTAAAAGCATTTCATCCAGGTACTTTGGGCAACTGAGCTCCCTACCCCCTCCCCACCCCCACCCTCATCTTCCTGCATGTCACAGGGAGAAGGGGCAAGCTCAGGAGTTTGAAAAGTAGAGCAGCTCGGGGTAGGGGGAGGCAGGAAGGATAGGACTCAGAGAAAAGTAGAGAGGGAATATGAAGGGGGGGAGAGTCAACTCCACCGGGGAGCCCTCCAGAGCTTCATTTCAGTGCTTTCCCAGACTCCAAGCAAATGGAGACAGTCTGTTAGCAGCTCAGAATCGAAATCAGCTCAAGTCATGGGACAGAGAGAAGGGGAAAGTGCCGGGCAATGAGATCAAGGCGATGGCACCACTGATTCCCCGGGGGCTCAGGGGGTGGGAGGGGGGAACCACAGATCTGTGTCCCAGGACATTCCAAACTCCGAATGCACAGAGCACGAACTCAGGAACCGAGCCAGAGCTCGGGGGGTCCAGGCCCTCTGCCAATGCTGAGAATGTCCGGGGGGCAGGAGGCAGGATTGAGGTATCTAGTTCTTATCTAGGGAGCTAAGGGCCTCCTGGTCCTGAACCCCTTTACCAAGAGGAAGACGCAGGCTCTGACTGAAGAGCTGAGTTATGTCCAAAGGGGAGGGGGCAGTGGAGAAGCCAACAGGACCCCAGAGCATCTGTGGTCTCCGAAGCCCCTTTCAGTTCCGGAGCTGTGCATTATTCTATGACCAGGCAGGCTACTAAAAAAAAAAAAAAAAAAAACCAGGACCCCACCCCACCCCACTCCCACCCCAGGCTGACTCGCCATATCTTGGAATCAAGCCACACCCAGGTAGTCTGATTACTCAGCTACCTGTCCTGGGTCCTGAAAAAGCTGCTCCCTGTCTCCCAGAAATGACTCTCTTCTGTCTGGTGTTCAACTTAATAGCCCAGCCCTAACCCACCAACTGGAACAACTCAATGACCCTTCTGTCTGTGCCCCACTCCCCAGGTTGGCCCCCGGGCAATGACCTGATTCCTGGCCCAGATACCTAAGTCACACCAACTCTTTTGCCCCCTTGCTAGTTCAGACCTCTGAATGCCAACCACAGGCTACCTACACAGACTCCAAACCTTGTTCCCATCCTCTAGGTTGGCTGACTGTTCCAGATTCTAAACTTGGATTTACCCTCCAAAAAATCGGACATTCCTTTCCCTTGCCCATGACCTCCATCCTAAAGAAGATTTCCAGCTGTACTGGTCCTTGGTTCTTCCAGGCCTGGTCTGGCCTGATTCATTACTACCACCAGGGGCTGATAGGTATAAAACACAGTCTACCCTCAGGGAGTTTATAGAGAGCTCTAAATACAGGAGAAGACACCTAACCATGAGCCAGGGTGGTGTATGGGGTGGAAGGAGAACAGGATTTGGAGTCAGAAGAATTGAATATAAATCCCAACTCTGTTTTTTGTTTTTTTCTCTTTCTTTCAGTCCTATCCAACTCTCTACGACCACATTTTGGGTTTTCTTGGCAGAAATAGTGGACTGGTCTGCCATTTCCTTCTCCAACTCATTTTACAGATGAGGAAACTGAGGCAAACAGGGTGAAGTGACTTGTCCAGGGTCACACAGCTAGTGTCTGAGGCCAAATTTGAACTCATGAAAATGAGTATTTCTGATTCCAAGCCCAGGGCTCTATCCACTGCATCACCTAGTTTCTCCCCTCTCCCCACCCCACTCCACTACTTATTACTTACATGATTTAGGCAATTCACATACCCTTTCTGGGCTTCAGTTTCCTTCTCTGCAAAGTCAAAATGTTGGACTAGAGGACCTTCATGTGTCTTCCAGCTCTAAACTTTATGAACCTCTAACAGGTATCTTGAAATTGTATCTGGAATTGATGTCTGTATAACTAGAAGTCCTGATTCTTCAGCTCTGAATCCCCTGATACTAGGAGGTCAAGGTGGCAAATTAAAAGTAGTAAATAGACATTGGAGACAGTAAAGGTTGCTGGAGCTCAGGGAAGGGGAAGGTGGTTGGGTGAGGGAGGGTTAAGGGCAACTAGACAGAGAAGGAAGGAAGGATGCTCGGAGGAAGGGTTGGGATTTAAATAAGCAGAGAAGAAGGTGGGGAGGGAGCCTCCCAGGAAACAGGAACAGATCCAGCAAAGTCATGCCAGTGTAAATTAGTGTAGCACGTGCAGCGAACTGTGGGGAAGTGATAGGAGATGACCCAAGACCATCCTTTGTACAACCTGCCCCGCTGCCTGGAATGCTCTCCCTCCTCCTTCTCCTCTTGGAATTCTTAGATTCCTTCAAGGCTTAGCTCAAGTGATACCTCCCACAGGAAGCCTTTCTGGATTCTCCCAGGCCCTAAGGTTTTCTCCTTCCTCAAATTCCTTCACATTTACTTTGAATTCACTTATCTAGGTCAATGTTCTATCTCCTCTCCCACCCTCCTCCCCCACATCGATACTTAAGGGCAAAACAAGGGCTGTCATTTTTGGTTGTTGTCTCCCTGGCGTTTTGTGTGGCGCCTTAAACTAGTGGAAACATGACAAATGTCGAATTGAATTGAGTCAAATCAAATTGAATTGAATTGGGTTTTGCAGATGAGTAATGGAATGTTACTGTGCCATAAGAAATGATGGAATGGCCAGTTTCTGAGGAAACTGGGAAGGCTGTGCTATGATCTGATGCAGAGGGAAGGGAGCAGAACCAGGAGGACAATTTACACGATGACCACAACATTCTTTAGAAAAACAACTTTGAGAGACTTTAGAACTCTGAGGAATGCAAGGATAAAGTACTATTCTGAGGACCAAAGATGAATCTTTCTGCCAGAAAGGTGATGGGCTTAAAAATCCAGAACAAAGCATGTCTATTTGAACCAGTGAAGGACCTCGCTTATTTCTTGTGAGGAATTTTAAATAATTGTTCTATCAGGGAAGGGATAGTCAAACGGAGAAATAATAAATGCTTGTAGAAATGAGAGAGAGAGAGAGAGAGAGAGAGAGAGAGAGAGAGAGAGAGAGAGAGAGAGGAGAGAGAAGGATTTTATAAAAGGGGGGGGGGGGAAATTCACAATAATGGAAGTAAGTGGCAGACCTTGATTTGAACTCAGTCCTCTGAGTATGGACTAGTATGGACCTCTCCTCTCTTTCTCTCTCCTCTCCTCCCTTTCCCTCTTACTTGACTGAGAACTTATGGACTCTTTCCACATACAATATTGCTTCCCAGATAGGGATAAAGGTGATTTTAAAAGACAAAATAGATGGTTTCAATTATATTAAATCAGTGTGATTTTTTTAATAAAAGGTACCCTACTCTTGATCTTATCCTGCTAAACCTCAGTTCTGGATGACCCCAACCATCCATTGCATTTGCTCTTTCTGGAGCCACTACAGATTTATGTTAAATAATCTCGACTGGGCCCTCACCACAGAAAGGCAATCCTCTTCTTCTCCCTGACTATCCCTCTCGCCATGGCAGCCCTGTCTCACATAATGAGGTAGCCCTTCTCCTATTCTTCTCCATGCACAAGTGATCCCATCACATCCCTCCTTGTCCAGCAAATTGCCTTTTTGTCACTACCATCCTCTAACTTATCTTCCATCTCCCCCTTCAATCTCTCAATCTCTCTTTCCTTACTGCCTACTGCCTTACTGCCCGGGTTTCCACCATCTTCAAAAACCCATCACCTTGATTCATCCGTCTTTACTAGCTCTCATATCATATATCTCATTCCTTGTGGGGTTATACTCCTTGAGAAAGCTGTCTCCGGTAAGGTCATCCACTTCCTTTCCTCCATTTTCTTCTCCAACCAAAGTTGAAATTACCAAAATTACCAGTGATCTCCTAACGTCCAAATCCAAAGGCTTTTCCCCACCCTTCGTCCTTCTTGAACTCTCCGAAGCCTTGGGTGCTGTCAATCACCTCCTTCTCCTTGACACTCTATACTTCTCGCTAGCCTCCTGGTTGTTCCTGGAATGAGACACTCCATCTCTTGACTCCAGGCATGTTCACTGGCTGTGCCTCGTGCCTGGAATGCTCTCTCTTCCTCTCTGCCACCTGGATTTCTCCGGCTTCCTGAAGTCCCAGCTAAAATCCCACCTTCCATGAGAAACCTTTTCTGATGCCTCTTAATGCTACTGCCTTCCCTCTGTTGATTATCTCCACTTCATCTTGTCTATGGCTTGTTGGTGAATAGGTGTTTTTATGGGGTCCCCCCTATTATATTATGAGCCCCTGGAGAGAAAGGACTGTGTTTTGCCTTTCTTTGTACATCCAGAGCTTAGCACAGTTCCTGGGCACATAATAGGTGCCTAATAAATGCTTGTTGACTGACAAAAATCAGTACAAATAGGTAAAGAAAAAAGTGTAGAATGAGAAAATATTTGCATCAGATATTACTGATGAGAGTCTGAAAGCCAGTGTAAAGAAAAGATCCATGCAAATATCTAGAACTAAGAACCTTCCCCCGATAGATCAGTAATCAAAGGATATGAAGTTTTCAAAAGAAGCCTTATAAACTCCCAATGACCACATGAAAACATGCTCTAAATCATTAATAACAATATAGATTAAAAATAAAAAACACTCCAAGTTTTTACCTCATATTAAATTAGCACAGATTTAAAAATGAACCAGTGTTGTAAGAGCTATGGGAAGCCAGATAACCTTCTGGTAAAGTTGTAAATTGGTCCAACTATTCTGGAAAACAGTTTCTAATTATTCTAGAAAAGCATGTCAACCTTTGTCAGTCCTAGGCATGTCAACTCTCCCCACTGATGGTGTGTGTACTTGTATGCCATACAAGGAGAATGTTCCATTGCAACTTTTTAACTTTGCTGTTTCCTTAAATGTTTTCATTTTAAAGTAATTATGTCTTCTGGCTGACTAGAGAAAAAACAAACACATCAGTGGGGGCTCATAAACATTAATTTTGAGTAGATACATACCCAAAGAATACCTTGAATCTGGAGTAGCTATTCTGGGGGCCTCATGTGTAAGGATATGGTGTTTCATGTGTTTTGTTTCAAGAATGGACTCAGTTCTGAATGGTCATATGGGGCAGGAGAAAATATATTCAGAAATGGGTTGTTGGGTTTTTTTAAAGGTATCAATAAAACCTACTTTCAAAACAAAAAAAATCTCTACCTTGGATGCCATAAGAGAAAGCAGATGTGGGTAGAATTTGGTCTGGTAGCAACAGTAGAAAGAGGTGATGGAAGGGGCAGTATCCCTGATGTTTTGGAGTAATGGCAAGACAAGGCATAGTTTAGAGAAATAAAAGGATTGGGAATCTGCCTCAGGCCTCCCAACTTCTCCCTTCAGTGGGACAGAAACTAAATCAGAGGTTGGCTCGAAAAATATCCACCAAGAATATCCCCTTCCTCACGATCTATAAATCAGTTCTCTGTAAAGTGGATCCTATTTTCTCATTTAATTTTGGCATAAGCGGGGAGGTATATCCCTGTGGAGTAAATTTTTTAAACATCTACACTTGACTGAGTCAAAGACTTCTTGCATAGAAGAAGAGTCATGCTTTTGCTGTAGTACGTAGTCACTAGACTCCCTTGGCAGCAGCATTTGCCAAATCCCCCCTCAAGCCCCTGCCATCCCTTGTCCTCCAAAACCACAGGGGACCCTGTGACTCAACATTTTCAGCTCCAGGAATTTTGCCTCCTCCTTTTTTTCTGGGCATTTACCATTGTAAATGTCATGAGAACATCCAAACAGCAGAAAAGTTGTCTTGGGCCAGGCAGGTCATCCATCCAACTGAAGATGCCCTCTGACAGTAGCCTGAAGGATTTTGTTTTGTGAGAAAGCATGATGTCACCTTCAAGATATCACAAGCATTTCCCTTGTAATTCACGGAAAGGACCTTGAATGTGCATGTATCCACAACATTGACCAAGGGCAAGTCTTGCCTTTTCCTGAGTCTTGGTGGTTTCACCTGATTCACCTTAATAATTACATTATCTACCTCACAGGCCTGTTTGTAAAAAATCATTGTGCAGGCTTTAAAGAGTTATGCAAATAAAAATTGCTGTTATGTGTCTAAACATACATTTCAGAATATGCGTCTAATAGAGCTAGGATGCAATAACACACTTTACCAGTAGGTGTAAGTATTTAACTCATATAACACAGAAACTTGGTTCCCAAATTTCCCAAGACCTGGGATTCTAAGTTTAGAGATGAAAAGGGCCTTAGAGGTTATCTGGTGCAAAGCCCTCATTTTAAAGATGGAAAAACTGACTTTCAGAAGGTCACACAGAGCCAGGATTTGACCCCTGGTCATCTGTCTCCAAGTCCCATGCTCTTCTCCACTCTATTCCCCTGGAACAACAAAGCCCATCTAGTCTAAGCCCTGATGTTTACAGATAAGAAAACTGAGACCCAGTCAAGTTAAGTGACCTGCCCAAGACATCACACAGGTAGCAAGCGGCAGAGAAGGATTTGAACCTGGTCCTTTGACTCAAGGTCATAAAGCAATTAGAAGACAGACTCTGGCTAAGCATGTGACTGTGGAAAAGGCTCTTCACTTTTCTGAATCCTGGTTTCCTCATCTGTGGAATGAGGATGATACCTGTACTACCTGCTTCACAGGGTCATGATGGGAAACACACTCGGTGAACTGGAAAGGGCTCTATGAATATGAAATGTTATTATTAATGGCCCAAGTACTCTGAACTGAGTCAGTGGACTTGATATTTTTGTCAGTTTGTTCTCAAAGAATTACACATTGTTAACAATCATATAAAAGAAAGCTCTAAATCACTAATAATAAAATAAATGCAAAAGAAAATAACTCTGAGGTCTTACCCTTACCCTTACCCAAAAATTGGCCAAGATGTCAAAAGATGAAAATAGTCAATGTTGGAGGGGCTACAGAGATACAGGCACATTAATATATAGTTGGTTAGCCTGTGAATTAGTTTACCATTCTGGAAAGCAATGTGTAATTATGCAAATAAAGTGATTGATCCTGAGATTCTTCCCCAATCCCCACCTTGGCTTATACCCCAAGGACATCAAAGACAGAAACAAGTTGTAGTTCAAAAAAGTAATAGAAGATTACTGTGCCATAAGAAATAATGAATACAAAGAATTAAAAGAAACACAGGAAGATTTATCTGAACCGAAGCAAAGTAAAATAAGAAAGCCAAGAAGACAATGCAAATGGAAAGAACAGCTGCAAAGAAAACGCTGTGTAATTGTAGTAATCAGATTTGGAAAGAAGGTTGGACCTTGACCCAACCTTCTTTGAAGAATGGGGGCGGGGGGTGGGGCGGGGAGCGGCAGGGCTGTGAATGTAGAACACTGCGTACATTGTCAGATTTGATCACTGTGAAGGGTGGTTGCACTGAAAACTTTTTTTCTCTTCATTCTTTTATTCTTTGTTACATAAGATAAATCACTGGGTAAGGAATAAGGGAAGGCAATTTTCAAAAATCAAGGTGATATGAAATCAAAGGAGACCAATAGAGTAAGAACTAAGTCTCTTAGTTTTAAATTCTAAATTCATTTGCCTGCCTGTGCCTGATAAGCCCACTGATATCATCGCACTCATTCGGAGCTGTCCCATAGAGTAGAATCTTACAGGAATATTATTGTGAGAGTCTGGAAGAGGAAAGAGATGTTACAGTGTAGGAGTCTGGAAGGGGAAAAAGAGGACACCAAGACATATCTGAGTTCAACCACCTGGAGAGGTTTCAAGTACCCTCCCTGGACAGGGAAATGTTCAGGGTTTTCTACAGGAAATCCTCACCTCGGGAGACTTAAAGGGAGCACATTCATGGATGTATGGCCAATAGAACCTAGGATGGGGACTTTTGAAGGTGAATGAGAAAGGACCCTAGGGTACTGTGTCCAGCCTGGTTGGTCTGCTTTCATTTGAAAAGTACCGAATTAGTATGTTTTATCTATGTAATTTTGTCGTTTTGCTGTTTTTCAGTCGTGTCTGACTCTTTGTGATTCCATTTGGGATTTTCTTGGCAAAGATACTGGAATAGTTCGCCATTTGCTCCTCCAGTGCAGTTTACCGATAAGGAAACTGAGGCAAACAGGGTTAAGTGACTAGTGTCTGAGGCAAGATTTGAACTCAGAAAAAAGAGTCTTCCTGACTTCAGGGTCAGCACTCTATCCATCAGGCCACCTAGGTGCCCTATTACTGAATCAATAACTCAAAAGGCACTGAAAAGATCATTTTCCATCAGCAGCTCTGCTTAGTTTAACTCCAAGAACATTGTGTCCTTGCCCAGCTGCTCCATGGTGCCTCTCCCCTTTCAGTTTCCTTTTGTGTATCATCTTTTCCCATTAGATTATAAGCTCTTCAAGGGCAGGAATCATCTTTCTTATTTGTATCCCTAGCACAGTGGTTGGCACGTAGCAAATATTCAATAAATGTTTATTAAATCGAATGATCCTTTGCTACATGCATGCAGGCCACAGTAGAAAGTCCTAGGGGATGATATAGTCTGCTGCCTCCTTGACTTGGCAAAGAGCTCTATGGAGCTCCTTGCCGATTTCCTTCCATACAGCAGGAATAGGGGAGGGGGTGCTAATCTCTCTCATCATTACAGTCTGGGGTGCACTGACCTCTTTCTAGTCATCCCGGCAGCCCACACATGGCTTCCATTCTTAATGATCTCTTATCTCCCCTGTGTTTCGTAAGATTCCGTGGGCTTTGTAAGCATTGAGCACTGGAAGTGCACCTGCCAGAGCCCATGCACAGGCTTCTGGGATTTGTAGTCCAAAGAAAATGTACTTCCATGACCCGAGGATCCGCAAGCCTTGTAGTTCAAATACACCCTTCCACCACTGCCGAAATAACCTATAATGGGTTCTAATCTTATTCTTCGATTTCCCATTGTCTATTGAATAAATGATAGTTATGCTCCTTATCCTGGCATTTCAAGCCCTCCACAATCTGGCTCTAATCTAACTTTCCCTCCTTACCCTACTCTTACTCTATACACAAACTCACCATTCTATTTACCTTCCCCCTTAGCAATCTTTGTTTGTGCCATCCGTTACAGCTGGAATGGATGACCCCACTCCCCTTCTTGGCCTGTTGAGATCATTCTAGCCACTTTCCTGCTGGCACCTTCTCTATGAAACTCCCTGACCTTCCCACCACAAGGTCTGGACCTCTCCTTTGCTCTTCTCATATTGTTAGTAAGGGAATGATTTTTGTCTCCTTCTGTTAGATTGTAAGCACTTTGAGGGCAGGGGGTTTGTTTTATTTCACCTTTGAATCCTCAACGTGGTATCCTTCACATGGTAGGTGCTTAATAAATGTTGAGGTTGATTTGGGTTGAGCTGGATGAAATGCTTGAAATTTCACAATTACAGACCCGCGGGGTGGGGGGGGGAGGGTGGGACTTAAAGGTTTCACAATCTATGGGAGCTCCCCTAATACCAATAACCCCTAGGAGAGGGGACACCTTATTTGTCAGTTAACACTAGAGGAACATTTTGACTTCTCCCTCTTCCTGGCCCCTCACATCTAATAAATTCTGTCATCCTTCTTTCACAAGATCTTTCTCATGTGCTCCCTTCCCCCTTCCCCCTGTCCCAGCCTTATCCATTCACCAAATATTTATTAAGAGTCCCCTGTGAAAAGGCTCCTGTGAGGCACTGGGAAGAGACAAAAATAATCCTTGATCTCAAAGAGCTGAAGGGTGATCTTGCATCTCCAGCAGCTTTCCTGAGGTCAGGTACACTTTCCAGTGATGCAGGAGGGCACTGCTTTACGAATCCATTCATGCATTCATTTGTGAAGGTGACCTGGGCATAGCTAGAATGCCTGGAAAAGCTGCTACCTTTTGTCCTCTCCCCTCCAGGATTTCTGGTGCCTTCTGGAGGCTGGCGTGAACCTACTGGGAATTGAAAAGGCAAAAAGAAAAAGATGTGTGTTTATCTCCAGCCTCTGAAAGATCAGAGGATTGTCTACACCTAAGACAGTAAAAACTTGAATCCACTCATCCTTACTCAACCAGGACTTTTTGAGAGGCATGGGGAAGGGGGGAGGGGAGTCTATAGAGTCCCAGCTGCATAAACAGCCTTTGTGGGCACAGATAGGTGGAACTTCCGAGGAGTTTGAAGACAAAGTTGAAAATATGCTGACCAGCCCTGATGCCTGAGGCCAGAAATTTTGGGGAGTGGGATGTGGAGGATGGAGGGTGACAGAAGAGGTCAGAAGAGGATAGAAGAGGACAGATAAGGAAGAGAAACACTGATGATAATGTGGGGGAGGAGGATAAGGAGACTCAGTCAATCAACATATGTCATTCTCTGTTGATATGGCATTATTAAATTCTGCTATATGGCAGACACAGCAGAAGTAGTCCTGGCTCCCGAGGAGATTCTATTTTATTGGGGGAGCCAGTAATTTAACAATAACCACTGGCTAGGCATCTACTAAATGCTCAACACAAGAAGAGATGCTAGAGATTAAAGACCCAAGTGCTTGCTCTCCAGGACCTCACTCTCAGACCAGGGAGACAACAGGGACATAAGCAAATCCCTAAGAGCTGCAAACCAAAGGTCCGACAGACACAGAAGCAGATCCCTCCTTCTTCTTCTTGTTGGTCCTCCCTTGACAGGGGAGGACGAATGACATTGTGATTGGGGGGTTGGGTCCCACAGAGAGGATGAAAGGCAAGCGTGGCGGTGGAGGACTCAGAGCGCAGGCAGGCCTCTCACCCTTCTCCTGCACTCCGGGCTGCTAAGGTTGGGTTGGGTTCCTGTTGAGATGGAGGCAGGTTCCCACATAACACTGTCTTTGCATTAATTACCGTGGCCATTGTGAAAAGCTGTGGGCACTGCCATGGGAAGAGGTGTCTTCTCCAGTGCTCTCACCTCTTAATAAGTTCATTCCAGACCAACTCTAATCCTTCCAAGAAACTTAACAGTACATAAAAGACAGCCACAAATAGCTAGCAAACATTATCAAAGTCAACAATGAGACAGATGGGGCAGTTGTGCCGCTCAGTGGAGACAGCAGAATCCATAAGAGTAAATGGGCCTTGTGGCTCAGCTGGAATAAGGAGACAATGGTCTTGCCCCAGCACCGTCTACACCAGCATATAGCAGCATAGGAATGTCTTCCAGGGAATTTCTCCAGTCTGCCTAAGATGAAAGCTTTATACATCTTCTTTGGACTAAAATTTTTTATAGTCTTTGCAAAGATCAACCAGGGTAAGCTTGAGATCTGTGATCAGAGAGCCTAAATACAAATGTCAGTGCGTTGACCAACAGTAAGGGTCATTGTCCTGGTGTTTCAGGTAACCAACCTGAGGTACCACTGAAAATAAAATCACATGGCATAGATGTGCTATGGGATACTCTCCCAGAGACAAGTATGCTAGGAAGACCCTCACCCCTAGGGTTGAGCTGTCCCTTAGCACTGTTGCCATCCGTCTGAGCTCCCACTGGCTGTTTCCCTCCCCCTTCCCCCATTATTAGAGGCCAGTGAGGAGGGCCCCAATGCCGCTGAACCACTTGGCATAAAAAAAGCTCTGACAATGAGACGGTTACTTCAAAGGTACAGCAAGAAAAAATGTAGAAACATTTCTCCCAAACCTCTGCAGAAGGCAGTGAGGGGCAGGGGAAGCCGCACTTTCTTGTTTCTTCCCCTGGGCCAAGCTTGCTGGCTGTAATTGCACAGCTAAGTTATGTGGACGTCCCCTTCCCCTATACCACCTCAGTCTCAGAAGAAGAAGGCTCCAAACTTAACTCAGTTCCTACATAGCATTTGTCCCACCAAGTTCATGTTTGGATGCTGCATGACAACCAGATGAGGCTTTTTGGCTGAGCTGAGGTTTTGAAGATCCGGCCTCAAGATGGCCCCTTGCTCCTGGGGGGAATCGATGAAGCCCCCAAAGCAAAACCTGGCCTGATTTCTGACCCCCGTTCCTGGGGCCCACTCTGCCAACCTTTGAAACTCACGAGGCCCGAGACTCCGCTCCCTTTATCTAGAAAGGAAAGAAGAAGATGCAAAGACTGAGAACCAGAACCTGTTTCTCAGGGGACCATATGGCCTCAGAGGGGAACTCCCCTGGAACCCAACTTTTAACCGGATGCCGTGAGAAAAGGAGGTGCTATGGGAAGCAAAGAGATGGCCAAAGGGGACTTTGATCTTTCTGAAGACATCAGTACTTCTGGCCACTCAAGTCAATTGAAAATGGCTTCTCCCAAACACCTACCTAGCTGTTACAGAATGTCTAACATGCTCCACAGTCTCTCTACAGAACATCTGTTACATGTCATCAGGAAGGATTGTCCTGGAAGCAAGCTTCTTAGCCTCTCCTCTTGGAAACTGATGGGGGTCTAGGCATGCACCTGTCCCCCATTCCAACAACAAAGGAACACGAACAAAGGTGCATGCAATAGACGTGACATTAAATAGAGAGTGACACTTCAGGGACAACATGCCCTCATCACTACTCCCATAGGTCTCTCTTTCTTCAGTCTCCCCCCACACCAATCTACCCAACACACAGATGCTCGTCTGACTGCTTCATATCCTCCCCAATGACTCCCTGTTGACTCTCAGATCAACTATAACCTCACACCAAAAGGCCCTCACACCCCATTCCCAACCTACCTTTCCAACCCCATTATACATGATTCCCAAACTCCACAGTTCAACCAAACTTGCTGTTTCTCACACAATACACTCTTATTTTCTGTCTTTATATTTTGGCACTTGTGGTCCCCTAGACTTGAAATACACTCCCCTTTGCTTCTTAGAATCCCATTTCCCTAAAAAATGCTGCTTAAGTGATACTTATATGAAGCCTTCCCTGATTGCCTCAGTTGTTAGTACCTTCCTCTCCTGTATTAAGCCCTCTTAATGAAGGACTGATTAACTGAGAATTTAGGGGAATTAACATGGCCTGGATGAGTAATGGCATTGCCTAACCATGGTGTGAGGGCTTCTATAAAGTCTTTATCCCCCTTCCTACTGCCCAGTCAAGACTCAGGTATCCCATACCACCATTCACCTTCAGTCTAGACTGTGATGCAGGTGATGGAAGGAGGTTCATCAAGAGGTTGGTCCAGCCCCACCTGAACTCTGGGGCTCCCCTCTGACACCCCTTTCATCTACATTGTGTGAGTAGGAAGAATGTGCCTATCCTGGTGGGGAGGAGATCAGCGTGATGGAATGTGTTGTCTTCTGTCCAGCAAGATGGGGGTGGAGAGGTGGGGAGAGGGAGGGAGAGAGAGAGAGAGAGAGAGAGAGAGAGAGAGAGAGAGAGAGAGAGAGAGAGAGAGAGAGAGAGAGAGAGAGAGAGAGAGAATGAACATGTACCCAGAAGGGGAGGAACAAAGCAGTCCTCAGAAAGGAAAATAAACCAGTTCGGGGTTTGTGGTGAGTGAAGAGCCAGAGACTAGACATTATTACCATCTGGGAGGGAGGCAGGTGCACTTGGCTACTCACTCACAACAGAGGGCTCACTCTCTCCAGTTCATCTTATTACTGATTTTGGAATGAAAAGCTAATCTCCTGTTAGATCAAGGGTTCTTAATCTGGGGGCCATGAACTTGTCTATTTAAAAAGATATCATTATAACTATATTTCAAAACAACAGGTTTCCTTTGTAAGTCTAAGAAGTTTATGTCATGCATCTAAAATCACTATTCTAAAAAGGATTGATGGGATTCCCTGGTGGCAAAGGGGTCTCAATCCCTTCGTAAAAAGATGGCAGGCAACATAGGGTTGTTAGGGGAGGTGATTCTGGAGTAGGAGATCTGAATTCAATTCAATTTATTCTCCTTGCCCCTGAAATCATCCTATCCCCAGAGCTGAGCCTAAAGGTGAACCTTCCTTTTTCCCCATTATGGTGCCTGGGGTGTTGCTTGGTCTTGAGAAAAAAAAAAAGATATAGGAGGGAACTGTAGCTGTCTTCAAATATGAGGAAAGCTGTCAGGGAAAAGGGGACTTAGACCTTCTCTGCTTTGTCCCAAAGGGCAGAAATGGGAGCAATGGATAGAAATTGCAAAGAGAAGAATTTAGGTTTAAAGTAGAATCGATAGTAATATTTATTATTTTATATGTGCGTGAGATTATATATATATATATGTGTATATATGTGTATATATATGTGTATATATGTGTATATATATGTGTATATATATGTGTATATATGTGTATATATATGTGTATATATATGTGTATATATGTGTATATATGTGTATATATATGTGTATATATGTGTGTATATATGTGTATATATGTGTATATATGTGTATATATATGTGTATATATGTGTATATATGTGTATATATAACATATATATATACACTCTTAAAGTATATATATGAATATGTGTGTATATGTGTCTCTCTATATATTTATATATACTCTTGCAGTATTTTGGCTATAATGTCACAGCCAATCATCTCATACCCTGTATATAACAGTAAAAATTCCTCTTTACTTGTCTGGAAACTCACCACTCAGTTCATTCCAGACACTAATTAAAGATCCTTCAGAATATTTTTCATGTTTCTCCTCAGAAATAGTTATATTCAGTCTCATAAGGGAAAAAAAAGCTAAATTAGTCTTTTTCCTTTGTCCTCTCAAGTAAATACAGGAAAATTATTTTCCAAATGTGCCCCTTTGCCAGCTCCTCACAAACTCTTCATGGAATACTTTGTGTGAGGTGTCTTTATAACATGACTACTTACCACAGTTCTGATGAAGAAGATGTTTCATGGCACCTTCTCCTTCTCCATATTTTCCCCAAATTGCTCATAGAGCCTCGGAGATAATCGACAAAGTAGACCCTTTGCCTTGACTCTGTAGGGAGAAGAATTTCATAGAGAGAATCTCTCAACGGACACTAAACTGCCAGCCCAACAGCTCTCATCAACATTCTAAGCAGCTCTTAAAGTTATAACAACTCTAGTTTCTATAAGAGAGGCATTTGTCTGTGTATTATATTATATATCGTAGTTATATATTTATGTTGTAATATATAATTCTTATATAAATAAACATGCTATATGTATTGTGATAAAATATATTTAGTAACATAATATTATAAATATATATTTAATAATATAATATTATAGTGTATTTATATACTTATATAATATGTATTATATACACACATGCATGTATGTGTTATGCATTTATGTATACAGTCAGTAAGAAGCCACCCTGAGTAAGGAAAAGCTTCCTAAGAATTATAGCCATCCCAAAGTGAAATGGGGTTTCTACCTGAGGCAGCCCCATTCCACTCTGGTTGTAGGGCGTTCCCCATCAGTGGAGGTCCTTAAGAGGACCTGACCACTTGTAAGTAATTTTGTCAAGGGGATTCTTGATCAAGTAAGGGTTGGGTTGGACGGCCTCTGAAGCTCTTTCTCTTTGGCCTTCAGTGAGTTCTGTAAGTTTGATAAGGGAGTGCACTAGACAGAACACTGACTCTAGGGTCTTCGTTAAAATATCACCTCCTTTACGTCACCTAAAGCTTAGATGAATTCGGTTCATTCTTTAACTTCCTTGTGCTTCTGTTTCCTTATCGGGAAATGAGACAGTTGAATAAAGAGGACTTTGAATGTCCCTTCCAGTCCTCGAGCCATTATTCCATGGTCTTAAAGAATAATATTGAGATGCCCGCCTGTCTTTGCTCTCCTGGCCATAGATGGGGAAATCGACAGATAAGAAGCTGCTATCGGATTCAGGGTTTATGTTTGCTAGAGCCTAGATTCACACACACACTCTCTCTGTTTCTCTCTGTCTCTGTCTCTGTCTCTTTCTCTCTCTCTCACTACCCCTTCCCCCCCAACTCTTCATCTCCCTTCTCCTGTCTCTTCTCCCACATTCCTTAATGCCAGAGACCCAGGGCCCACTCCTGCTGTACTTTCTCCCCAACCAGGGCCCTTCTCCCACCCCCAACACCATTACAGAGCATGGGTAGCACATCTCAGGGCCTGGAGTTTCTCTGATGTTCCAGGGCTCTGGACACTAAGGCCCTGTGAGCAGGGAGCAGGAAATGATTGGACGTACACCTAGATTGGCAACGGGCCATGAGGCACCAGTTGAGATGGAAAAGGACAGACAGCAATCAATAAACAATCAATCATTCATTAAGTATCCACTGCATGCCCGGTACTTTGCTGAATTCTGAAGATACAAAAATAAAACAACCCCTGCCTTGAAGGAGTTTCTATTCTGCTGAAGAATCCCCAAACCGTCAGTCTAGAAATAGAAGGGACCTCAGGGGCCATCTACTGTAACTTCCTCATTTTATTAAGTGCAGGAGGTAGGGATTTGAACTCGGGTCCTCCTGACTCCAGGGCTGGTCCTCTATCCTAGCTGCCCCTGTTTTCAAAGCTTTGAATGTTTTCAAAGCCCCTGCCAAGAAGGGATGGAAATGCACCAGCCAGGCCAGCCAGCCTCCTACCTAGAGGCCATTCCAGAGGTCAGCTCAAACATCCCAGGCTGTTCTCAGGGTTGCAGGATTATAGAACATCAGAGCTGAGAGGGCCCACGGAGACCATTCAGTCATTTTGCAGGTGATGGAACCAGACTCACAGATGTTCAGGATGGGTGTAAACAGACAGGTCACCATGACGATGATTGCAGCTTCCGTGTCAACATCTGCTTCTGAAAACATAGAAGGAATGTGAAGGCTGTGAGAGACTAGACGGTGTCCTCCAAAAGGAGCCAGCCTCACACCTTGAGATTTCCCAGCTATGTGATCTGTGGGAAGAACAGAGCCACTGAACGTCATTTTCCTCATCTATTAAACAGGAAGCATAATGCTGGTTTAACATGTACTCCAATAGACCCCACCCCGATTTCTGAGGTAAATCTTCAGAGCAGTTTACCTAAATTACACATCACTTTATCTCCCTCCAGGATTTCCTTTTTGACCTCAGCATATAGATCAAATCTAGGTTAAGTAATAGAGGCTAGGTGGTGCGGTAGATAGAGCGACAGACCTGGAGTCAGGAAGACCTGAGTTCAAATACAGTCTCAGACACTTACTAGCTGGGTGACCCTGGGCAAGTCACTTCACCCTGTTTGCCTCAATTTCCCCATCTGTAAAGTGAGCTGGAGAAGGAAATGGCAAACCGTTTTAGTATCTCTGCCAAGATATGGGGTCATGAAGAATTGGACAGAACTGAAATAACTGACTAACGGCAACAACAATAATGTGGGCACAAGGCCCTTGGCCGCCCCTTCAGGGAGTGCTCCCAGAGATGAAGACAAATAGATTCAGGGCGGCCTTTGTTCCACCGCACAGAATGATGGAAGAACCCACAGCATCCAATACACAGGCTCCTTCCGCTTTTTGCTGAGTCCCACCTTCCATCCCAGGTGTCTAGAGAGGCCCTTGGCCTCGGGGTACCACCTGCTTGAAGGAGTTGGGCTTTTCTCTGGAGAAAAAGCAACCTGAGGTGATAGGAAGCCAACGCCCTTCCTCCTGAGACTTGAACCACCCAAACAGCTCCTGGGAGGAGCAGAAAGCACAACCCACGTTTTGGTCTCTCATGTCCTGGTCTGGATCAGTCCTTTTACTGATCCTTCGGTTATGTCTGGAGTCAAACGGTCAGTGCTCTTCTCTCCAAGAGGTTGGTCTCTAGCCACACACTCCTCCTTCCCTCTTTCTAGAAAACTCTTCTCTCCAAAATCACAGAACTGTAGATTTATAACTGGAAGGGACCTTAGAGGTCATTAGATCCAATCCCCAGTTCTCAGATGGGGAAACCAAAGCCCAGAAAGCTGGACCTTTGGAGTTTTTCTGATGTTCCAGGGCTCTGGACACTAAGGCCCTGTGAGCAGGGAGCAGGGGTCAGGAAGACCTGAGTTCAAATCTGGCCTCAGATACTTACTAGCTGTGTGACTCTAGCCAAGGCACTTAACTGCCGACCGCCTCAGTTTCCTCATCTGTAAAATGGGTATAATATTAGCACCTACCTCCCAGGGTTGTTGTGAGGACCAAAGGAGGAAAAAAGTCTGTATCCAGAGAAAGAACTGATAAATGGAAATATGTATTAAACGTCTTTGTGTGTGTGTGTGTGTGTGTGTGTGTGTGTGTGTGTGTGTGTGTGTGTGTCTAATGGTAGCCATTTCTATGGGAAGGTAAGGAGGGGAGAAAAAAGAAAAAAAGAAAGTTACATGAGAACTTTATTATATATTTAAAAGCAAGTTGAACACAATACATTTGCAGTCTCAGATATCATCAACTTTTTTTTTTTTACTATTTTTGGAAGTGCTTGTTTTATTTCTCAAGTTCAGAATAAAATAAATAAAAAATTTTAAATGAGATCACAATGATAAAGTGCTTAGTACAGCCCCTGGCACACAGTAGGGTCTGTATGAATGTTAGCTAATAGTAAATAACATTCCCAACATCAAACAGCTAGTAAGTGAAGCAGGATTTGAAGCCAGGCCTTCCTGAGCCCCAGACCAGTGCCCTACATGCTCTGTAACATTGCCCCTCTAGATGCTGGTCGGTCAGACTCCCTCCTGCTCTATCAAGGAGGCCGTTATATGGATCCCGATTCTCCTGCTGCAGTGTGGCTGAAGAATTACATGCTATGTTCTCGTTGGCCCTCTCCAGCTTGTTCTGAAGGAGGATGGCATCAGACCAGGCATCACCCATTAGCCAAGGAGTCTGTCTGTCTAAAATGGCCAAGGAAAGGAACTCAGGATCAAAAGGAACTTGAGGTGTCGGCTAAGTCCTTGCCATGGGGTTTCACCATGAATATATCTGGAGAAGCCGACCTCTTGGAGAGAAGCGTGCTGACATCTGACTCCAGACAAGACTTAGGGAGCGGCAAGAGGACTGACTAAACCAGTCTATGGAAGCCTGGAAACTTGGACCATGCCTTCTGCTCCTTCCAGGAGTCATTTTGGTGTTCGAGCCTCATATAGGACTTGGAGGAGAGGGAGGGAAAGGGGAGGACAGAGGTGCAAAGTTCTAAGAAAGGACCAGACCAAAAGATCCAAAAGCATCCGAATTGGATCCAGGAGAGGTCGGAGGAGACACCAGAAATTTAGCGGGGCCAGGGTAGATTCTGTGGAGCCCATGAACAGCAGAGTGACCTTTGTTCACTCGAGAACTCCCCGGGCTGTTTTTCAAGCCTGATTCACTCTGCCAGAGCTGATGAGCATCAGCTGGTGCTGACATTGAGGCAGTCAGTCTAGGAAAAATCTGGAGTGAAGTAGAGGATTTATGATGAAGAAGATGTTACCGGGAAGCAGGAGCCTGAGGTAGGTGTATGTGGAACCAGGTGCCTGACTGAGGGCTGTGGTTAAACATGGGCTCTCCCCTTCTTAGTCTGGGCCTGGGCCAACAACACCTATGCTGATGGTGGAACCAGACACCATCCCCATCCTTGCAGGCCTCCCCCTAGCCCACGGGGTGGGAGCTTACATGAATACCAGAAGTTGGAAATAGTCTGGGAGTGTGCAGAAGTTTAGTGGGCTTCCCCACACAGCTGTCCACCTCACTGCCTTCCCAATCCATTAAACACTTGGGCTCCCTCTCTTATAATTGGGTCACCTCTCTTTGGGTCATCAGTGACCATCAAAGAAGGTCGCAAGGTCAGAGGAGTATAAAAGGCTAGGTCATCAAGGGGGTTCCATAGCAGTGACATGTGAAAGAGAATGTGGTCCTGCCTGGTGTCAGGGAACTTCAATGAATCGGTCAGTCAACAAACTTTTATTAACCACCAGGCAGTATGCTAAGCACAGGGGGTACAAATATGAAAAAGAAACTTCAAAAAAAAGGAAAAATCAACAACAATCTCTGTGATCCGGTAAAGGAATTCATATTCTAATGGAAGAGACAATAGGTATATAAATAAGGGTACAAAAGATAAAGAGAGAGTAGATAGAAATTAAGTAACATTTGAGTGGGGAAGGGACTAGGAAAGACCTTCTGGGGGTCATATTGAAGCTGAGTCTTGAAGAAATGTGGGATTTAAGAGGTGGAAATGACAGATGGCACCCTAGGTATGGGATATAGCCAACACAAAGGCTTCGGGACTGGAATGAGAATGTGATGTGAGACACAAGGAGACAATATGGTTAGACCATAGAGTATATGAAGGGAAATAATGTATAAGAAGACTGGACTTGTAGGAAGGGGGCAGGTCGCAAAGTATTTTAAACACCAAACTAATGATTTTATCTTTCATCCTAGAAGTGATAGGGAGCCAATGTAATCTGTTGAGTGAGGAATGGGAGGGTGAGCTGGGTCAATGAACACTTCAGAAAAATTCCTTTGGCAGCCATGTGTGGAGTGGATTGGAGTGGGCAGAGTCTCAAGGCAGGGAAAAATTGGGAATAATTAATAAAAAATTGCAATAATCAGAACTACAAGCCAAACTCACCAGATTCACCATCTTCCTACTGGGAAGGACTCAATAGCCCTGTCAGCCAACTTCTGGGAGCATTGACTATTATGGAAGCTTTTGGTCAACAGCCATTCTTTATTACTGACCGATCTGCACCATGTGCAGAGAGCATGCAGGATTGGGGTATAGTGCACATCTGCATGAAATCAAGACTGATCTTTATATTGACCAAAGAGACCTGTTATCTATTTTTTCTTGACTCACCTTATTCTGTTCTGCATCAGTTCACACAAACCTTCCAAGTTTTCCACAATTTTACAATTTGTGAAATTTCACAATTTCACAATCTTAAAAAATAATATTTGTTTACAATTATATTCCATGATTTGTTCAGCCATTCCCCAAACAACAGGCTCACCATGCTTAAAGTTTTTTGCCAGCACTTGAAATGCTGCTATAAATATTTCTGTTTCTTGATATTTCACCTTCTTGGGATAGATTCCCACTAGTGGCAAAATTGGGTCAACGTACAGTTCTGTGACTTTCCTAGGATGGTTTTAGATCATGGTTGGACCAATCGACAACTCTCCCACCACTGTATTTGTGTGTCTGTCTCCCCATAGTCCCTTGCATCATTTTTGTCTTTTCTTATCTTTGCCAATCTGGTGGGTCTGAAGCAAAATCTTGGCTGTTTTCATTTGATTTCTGTTATTAAGATTACTTAGAGAAATCTCTCATATGGTGGTTGATTGCATTACTTTCTTTGAAAACTGCCTGTTCATATCCTTTGATCACTTATCTTTTGAGAAATGGCTTATGGTCTTATGTATTTGTATCAATTCACTACATATCTTGGACACCAGACCTTTACTTGAGATATTTGATAAAAAGATTCTTTTCCCCTCCAATTTATGACTCCTCTTAACTCTCATTTTTCCTGCTTTGGACTTAAGTAGTGCTCGTGGAGTCTGGTCTGGACAGCTGGGATCATCTGGACATCTTAGGCTTGGTCCATAGTATAAATTAGAATGTCATTTAAAATGTCTCTTCAATCTACCCCCTTTTCTGCACTAAATCCATCTTCCACACAGTTACCAAATTAATATTCTTAAGTAAGACACAGCTATGGCAGTCAGTACTCAATTCCCTGGTGCCTCTAGGACAAAATGCAAAGCCCTGAGCATGACATTTAAAGCCTTCTGTAATCTGGTTCCCATCCACCATTCCAGATGTTTATTAGAGCCCCCCAATCCCCACCCCAGTCATGCTGTCTGCATACCAGACAATCCTAGCAACCTGCTTTTCCTTGAGCTCAGAATTCTATCCCCTGTCTCCATACTTTTACAAAAGCTCTGTGTCGTACCTAGAATGCAGAACCCACTCATGACCACCGCTTAGGACCTCAAGCTGCTTTCAAGTCTCATGTCAGATACCACTTGTTACAGGACGCTTTGCCTAATTTCTTCACTTGCTAATCTGTCGCCCATACCAAAATTATATTGCATTTACTTGGTATATATTTTGAAGAGATGACCAGAGAGTCAGGAGTGAAGTGAGACATGGGCTAGGTGGGGCAGGGAAAACCTGCTGGACCTGGAGTCAGAAAGACCCGAGTTCAAAGCCTGCTTCAGACATTTATTAGCCATGTGACCCTCAGCAAGCCACTCAATCCCTGTCCGCATCAGTTTCCTCATCTGTAAAACAAGGGTCATAATTACATCTCCCTCCCAGAGTTTTTGTGAGGATCAAAAGACATGAAATTTGAAAGATGCTGGGCACAGTGATTGGCACATAGTAGTTGCTCAGTCAAAGCCTGTATCCTTCTTTCCTTCCATCCCAAAGTAGAATGAGCTGCTTTGGGAGTTGGTGGCTTCCCACTGGAAGGTCTTCAGGCAGAATCCATTTCTTTTTGTCAGATATGTGGTAGGGAAGAGTTTTTTTCAGGTAGGAGCTGGATTGGATGTACTCTGAGGTCCCTTCTACCTTTGAAAGTCTAGAATCCTGTGACTTCACCAGAGTGGGCAGAAATGTAGTTCATTCCACCCTCATGAGCTCATCCTTAATCAAATCCATAAGTCCCTTGAAAACCTGGTCCATAAGACCAGCCTCATTCCAAGCTAATCCCTGACTCGAGAGCCAGAAAGCCTTAGAGCAGTCCATGATGGAACCCTGCCCTTGTCTGTGGGCCCGAGATCTGTCTGTTGGCAGCTTCTGCTGAGACTGAGACTCCAAAAAGTGGTCTGATTTCAGGGACAAAATCCTCCAAATCCTCCTGCATCTTTCGAGGACTGTCATCAATGGTGGTGCCCACTGTATGCCAGGCAACTTGGGTGTCAGACGTAAAGTTTAAGATACAATATGACCCAATCCAGGAAACTCGATAGCTTCTCTGGTTCACCTTGTGAGTCTTTCTGCTGGTTGGAGCCAAGGAGCCAGAGACCGAGGAACATGCTTTAACTGCAGGCAGGGCCTTTCTTCTCTTCTAGAGATCAATGGAGCCCAGGGATAGGCTCCTTTGATAGGGATAGTCCTTTGATTGGGATAATCCTTTGATTGCATGGGTGTGGGGGGTTTCCTGTTGGGAAGCTTCTGAGGCTCCTAGTCTTTAATGTATAATCTTAGGGTATAGCCTAGGGCATCAAGTGACTTGCCGGAGGTTACCCAGTCAATATATATCAGCGGCAGGATTTGAACTCAATTCTTCCTGGTTCTAGGAGTGTCCATTAGGTGCCTCAAACTTAACAGATCTGAAGTCTAGTTTGTGGTCATTTCCCCTAAACCTGTTCTCTATTTTGACTTCACTATATGTCAATGGAACCAACATCCTATGTTCACCTTATGATTCACTATTCCCTCTGAATCAAACATAACTTCCTCTGGTGTTTTAACCCCTCGCAAGCTGAACTTGACCTACTTCTTTTCCCCCACAGACACTCAAAGATTCAGTCAACCTGACCATCATATGCTTTGGGTTAGACTTAAGATTAAAAGAGCTCTTAGAGGTCATTCAGTCCAAACTCCTTATTTTACAGCAGAGAGAAATTGAGGCCCTGGAAGAGGGACTAGCCCAAGGTTACATTGGCAGCAAGTAGCAGAACTCAGATTAGAACCCAGAGCCTTTGGCTCCAAAGCCAGAACTCTATTGACTCTCCGTGCCTTTATGTGATTCCTCATATACAATTTTCCACCTCTTGCCTCCATGCTTTTGTATAGTCTGTCCCCAATGCCAGAAAAGCCCTCCTTCCTCATCTCCAACTTCTAGAATCCCTGGTTTCTTTCTAAGCTTAGCTCAAATGTCACCTGCTGTATATGGCTTTTCCTGACACCCCTCCCTCCAGTTACTAATGTTTCCTCCTCAGAAACTAATTTCCATTTATTTGCATATATGCATAGGCACACATATCTTCTCTCCCATTAGAATAGAAGCTCTTTGAGGGCAGAGACTGTTTTCTTTTTTGCTTTTGCATACCCAGTGCACACAATAGGTGATTAATAATAATTAATAATATTTTAGAGAGATAGATTGATCAATGTTATCTTTGACTCTTCCCTTTCTTCTCCTCTCACTTTCAATGAGTCACTGAGCCCTCTTGATTTCACCTCTATAGCATCCCCTCCCCTCTAGTCCCACCACTACCATCCTAGGACAGGCCTCTCTTACCAACTCTCTCCTCCCCTGAATCCATCTTTCAGACTGTTGGCTGACTGATCTCACTTACCCATAGACACAGCCACATCATTCCTTGGCTCAGAGATTTTCCTTGACTCCCTTCTGCCTCCAGAGAAAAGTCCAGACTCTTTTAACTGGTTTTCAAAGCCCACTATGAGACAAAAAAGATATTCATATTTTTTGGTCAGCCCCCAAGATGGGGCCCAGTCTGTGTAAGCCTAGATCATAGGGCTTTGAACAATGTAATACATATCTATCTCCTTCAACACCTAAAAAGAATGGTCTTTGGGCAAAAGGTAGTTAATAAATGATTGTTGGATAAACAAATGAGTGAATGAATTAGTGAACGAATGTTCACTTGGCAGCTCCACATTGCTGCAGTGCCTTCCTGAGGGTGGTCTCAGGCTCTCCATTATGGGCTGCCCTGGGAAAGGGGCTCAGCTATAGCACCCTTAAGCATACTTGAGGCCCTTCCTGTAGTATCCCCCCTCCCCAAAGTCCTCCATCTGTAGCCAGCTGTTGGCCTTACTGATAGCAAATTACTACTCTCTTTCCACTATCTCTTTGCAAAAAAGCTTCATTCCTTTCTAAGCACGTGCCAGCTTCCCCATCAGACCAGAGGCTCCCTGAGGGCAAGGGCTATCTCCCCAATCTGATGGAAATTTCTCTCAAAAAGGAGTTTTTCACCTTTTTGGTGTCCCACCCCCTTGGGCTATCTGGTAAAGCCTCTGGATCCATTCTCAAAATAATGGTTTGTTACCTACATTCATAATTGAAGGAAATGCTAGATTTTGGTTAGAGCACAGTGAAAATGAAGATGTCATTTTTCTCCAACCAAGTCCACAGTCCCCCAAAAATCTGTCCACAGAACATCCCCTCCTCTAGAAGCAAAAGTTTTCTCCTGAGTCCTCTACCTAAACAATCCTAACCCCATCCCCAGCTAAATTATCCCTCCTTCCCTCTCTCCCTTTCTCTCTCTCTCTCTCTCTCTCTCTCTCTCTCTCTCTCTCTCTCTCTCTCTCTCTCTCTCTCTCTCCCCTCCTCCTCCTCCCCTCTCCTCCCCTCCCCTCCCCTCCCCTCTCCTCTCCTCTCCTCTCCTCTCCTCTCCTCTCCTCTCCTCTCCTCTCCTCTCCTCTCCTCTCCTCTCCCTCCCCTATAGTGATGAAGATGGAGCTCTTCACACAGTGGGCAAGAGTGAAGGGAAAGGAGGACCCAGTACACAAAGGTGTCAAGCTGCATCCTCCCAAAATATATGGTCTGCACTGGGCAATGAAGGGAAGGGAAAATCAATTAACAAATATTTATTAAGCATCTAGTATGTGTCAGGCAGAGGAATCTAGATGGCTCTGAAGGTAGAGTGCTGGGCCTGGAGTCAGGAAGACCCAAGTTCAAATCCAACCTCAGGCACTCACTGGCCTTGCGACCTTGGGCAAGTCACTTAAACTCTGCCTTCATCCACTAGAGGGAAATGACAAGCCACTCTAGTATCTTTACCAAGAAAACCCCATGGCCAGTATTGGCTAGTGATGGTCCAGAGAGTCACAAAGAATCGGTGGTGACTACACAACAACAACAAACACCAGACACTATGCTAAATGCTGGGGATCAAAGAAGCCAAAGATAGTCCCTGCCCTCAAGAATCATGCAATCTAGTGAAGAACACCTGCGAACAAATACAAAGCAAGATATGTACAGGATAAATGGGAGATAATTAATAGAGCAAAGGCCCTAGAATTAAGAGGGGTTGGGGAAGGCTTCCTGTAAAAGGTGGGATTTTATTTGGGACTTAAAGGAAGCCAGGGAGGTCAGTAGTGGGAGTGAAGGAGGGAGAGCATTGCAGAATAGAGGACAGCCAGAGAAAATGACCAGAGCCAAGAGATGGAGGGTCTTGTTTGTGGAACAGCCAGGAGGCCAGAGTCACTGGATCAAAGAGAACATTTTGGGGAGTAAGGTGTAAGAAGCCCAGAAAGGTAGGAGGGGGCCAGGTTAAGAAGGGCTTTGAATGCTGAACAGAGCATTTTGTATTTGATCCTAGAGGCAACAGCGGTTCGCTGGTGTTTGGTGAATAGGGAAGTGACATGGTCAGATTCAAGCTTTAGGAAAATAACCTTAGTGGATGAATGGAGGATGTTTTGGAGTTTGGAGAGACTTGAGGCAGGCAGGTCCCTCAGAGCTAATGCACTAGTCCACAGTTGAGGTGATGATGGCCTGGATCAGGGTTGGCGCAGTGTCAAAGGAGAGAAGGTAGTATATTGGAGAGATGATGCAGAATTGAAATTATAAGAGATGCTGCAGCAGTGAAAGTACAAGAGATGCTGTAGCAGTGAAACTACAAGAGATACTGCAAAACTGAAATCTGTAAGAGATATTGCAGCAGTCAAATCCACAAGAGATGCTGCAGAATTGAAATTTGTAAGACATACAGCAGAACTGAAATTACAAAAGATACTGCAGCAGTGAAATCCACAAGAGATGCTGCAGAATTGAAATCTACAGGAGGTACTGAAGAACTAAAATTGCAAAAGGTGCTGCAGAATTGAAATTACAAAAGATACTGCAGCAGTGAAATCCACAAGAGATGCTGCAGAATTGAAATCTACAGGAGATACTGAAGAACTAAAATTGCAAGAGGTGCTACAGAATTGAAATTACAAAAGATACTGCAGCAGTGAAATCCACAAGAGATGCTGCAGAATTGAAATCTACAGGAGGTACTGAAGAACTAAAATTGCAAGAGGTGCTACAGAATTGAAATTACAAAAGATACTGCAGCAGTGAAATCCACAAGAGATGCTGCAGAATTGAAATCTACAGGAGGTACTGAAGAACTAAAATTGCAAGAGGTGCTACAGAATTGAAATTACAAAAGATACTGCAGCAGTGAAATCCACAAGAGGTGCTAAAGAATTGAAATCTACAAGACATGCTGCAGAAGTGAAATCAGCAGTCCTAGGCACCATATTGTATGTGGGGGGTAAGAGGTAATAAGGAATCCAGGATAACTCCTAGGTCAAGAGTCCGAGGGACTGGGAGTATGGTGTTGCTCTCTATGTGACAGGAAAGGTAGCAGGCGGAAAGGGTTTAGAGAAAAACTTTTTCAGATGTGTTGAATTTTTTTTTTTTCTTTTTGGAGGGGGAATGCAAGGCAATTGGGATTAAGTGACTTTCTCAAGGTCACGTGGCCAGTAAGTATGGCAAGTGTCAAGGCCGGATTTGAACTCAGGTCCTCCTGACTTCAGGGGCCGTGCTCTACTCACTGAGCCACCTAACCACCCCAGGATGTGTTGAATTTAAAATATCTATTAAACATACAATTCAAGATGCCTTTGTCATTCTCCTCACTTCCCCCTTTTTTCTCCTTTTGTGAGTCAATATGAACTTCAAAGGAAATCAGTGGAAAGAGCTCTACATTTGGAATCAGAAACTTTTGGTTCAATTCCAGACTCTGAAATGCTAATTACCATATAACCCTGGGTAAGTAATTTCATTTCCTCGGGTCTCGATTTCCTTATTTGTAAAATAACAGGGTTGGACTAGATGGCTTCCTGCTTGACTCTATATCTATGATCCTGAAGACCCCTTTCCAACCCGCTCACTCCCACTCATATCCCAACACCCATTAGGAATGATGTTAGGATTATCCAAGGGATGAGATAATCAAGGATCTATATATTTTTTTTATATTCCCAGGGTCCTTGAAGGCTGTGATTGGGGATGATCAGGGTCCATGATAGCTGGTGTTGGTGAGGCTAGAGGGCAGGGCCCAGCCAGGCAATAGGCTGCAGTTTGTGGCAAGGGGTGGGTAGAGGGAGCTTAACACAAGAATACCTCCCCTTTAGGTGGGTGAGACAGGAAAATTGAAATCAATCTCTTGTCTGCCCCAAACTCTTATTGCTTGCCTAGCACCATACCCTTGCAGCCCAAAGATTCACATATCACCTCAGATCTGGATGTGACTTTTTGAATTTCACTTATAGGGGTAAGGAAGGAAAACTTCAAACCCTGAATGGAGAGGCATGGATCCTGCCACCTGCTCCCAAGAGTTTTGGGGCCTCCACTCTGCATGGCACCACCATCTCTCCAGGTAGCCTCATCTTCCATTGCTGCCTTTGTCCACCGATACTCTGGTCAGGGGCTCCAGGGGGCATCAGGGTGGAGAGGCCCAAAGCTACTTTGCTAGAGCTGGGCAACTGCCAGAGCAACCCCATTGTTTGGGTACAAACATTTCCCTGAATTGTCTGTACTTCCAATGTGCCACACTTGAGCCAGAAACACTAGTGGAGGGGGAATGAAGGTCTCCACTGCCACCCAGAGGGGGTGAGGAAAGAGAGTGCTGAAGCACATTCCAGCCCTTGCAGGTATATGCTGAAATGAGGGATTTGAACCAAGGAAGAAGGAGAAATATCAGCAGATAAGTCCCAGGGCAGAGAACACTGCTTACTAATGAAGAAGAGCCACAACACAGTTGATTTATGAGTAAATGATCTAAAAAAAGGCTTTAGGACTATAAAATGTGTTTTGATTCTCCGATTTCAGTTTGGTGTGTATTCAATGGCTCATGAATTCTCTCCAAGCCAAAAAGTAATGCATCGATTCAAAACTCCTCACCCAGAGCCTTCCAGATACCCAGTGGATGGTAAGAACAGACTGATCATCTCTTAGATGGATGCAAAATGCAAATCTCAGCACAACCATCTCTTCCGTCTAAGCTTGTTGCCTTAGGGGTAAGGAAGGAAATGGGGATGATCAGGGTCCCTGATAGCTGGCGTTGGTGAGGCTAGAGGGCAGAGCCCAGCCAGGCAGTAGGCTGCAGTTTGTGGCAAGGGGTGGGTAGAGGGAGCTTAACACAAGAATACCTCCCCTTTAAGTGGGTGAGACAGGAAAATTGAAATCAATCTCTTGTCTGCCCCAAACTCTTATTGCTTGCCTAGCACCATACCCTTGCAGCCCAAAGATTCACATATCACCTTTCCCTTTCCCTTTCCCAGGGAAAGGTTTGCCATTGACCTAGTAGGGTGATGGGGCTACTGGGAACTGGAGAGGTGAAGAGACTTCCCTGAAAGGCAATCAATAAGCATGTATTAAAGGGCCTACTATGAACCAGAACCTATGCTAGGCTCTGAAGATAGAAAGACCAAAAATGTTGGAAAGTGAATGAATGGGTGTGAGAGGTTGGAGAGGATAGGTTAAGAGTGCCCAGTGGGGAGTGACCAAGATCTAGGAACAGAGTGACCTTTTATAGGGCTCCCTGCCCTGGAGGGTAGGTCTGTTGCTGGGGATAGGGATGGGGGCTCAGTTTAGAGTCCCTGTCTGGCCTAGATTTTTATGTCCCAGTTATTTCTAGAAATATCTCCTTCTTGTTATCATCAGATCAAACTATTTCTTCTAACAAAAAACAAAAATAAAAAATAAAAAACCCAGCAAAACACCAGTTGCAGTGGCATCTACAGAAAATCTATACCACCTTCCACCCTAGAAATCTTCCACCTTTCTGCCATGAGGAGAGACCTATGTTTCCTTATTCTTTAGGACCATTGTTGGGTTTTCAATTATTCCTAATTCAACTTTTTTTTTTTACCCAGACTTTGAGCTGTAAGTCTCATGACTGGTGGCCTACTCTAAAATGTCCAGCTTCTGCAGATAGTTTTTCTCCTGAAAAAAGCTAGTGATGCCATCTTCTGGAAGCTGTTGAAAATTGCAGGTAGAGTGAACTGAACAGTCAGGAGAATGATAATTAATAATAAGAAGCATTTATACAGTGCTTTAAGATTTGCAAAGTGTTTTACAAATATCCCCTCATGTGATCCTCATAACCCTGGGAAATAGAACCTATAATCACCCCCATTTTACAGAGGCCTTCAGAGATTGCATGATTTGCCAAGGATCACACACTATCTGAGGCAAGATTTGAACTCAGGACTTCCAGTTTCCAGGTCCAATGCTCTGGTTACCTAGAGAATGTCAACTGCAACCCAGCCATGTTATCAGCTATGAGGAGCTGACCATGCAAATGTGGTTGCAGGTGCTACTATGCCCATGAGCAGCAGTGACTTCAGAGGGCTCTTCCTGGTGCATGGCTATAAGTGCCTGAGGTCACTATATGGGTCTCTTGGGAATGCTTGCTTATGGATGGGTGTTGCTATTTCCCATCCGCTCTGGTAAGTGTTCCATTTGTAGTCTTTTCCCTATATAGAAACTGTTTCTTCCTTGAGCTTTGTGACCCGTGTGCTTGCAAGAAGAGGTGGGGTCCTACAGTGAGGTTCCCATATGCTGGATGGGGGCCATGAGCCAGAGATGTGAAAAATCCCCCAAACCTGTCTGAGACCCTTGTATCACCAGAAAGTGTCTTACAAAAGCTTTACAACAACAAAGGTCAACTTTATACCCTAGTAGCCTTTCTACTCCTCCAGTCCCAAAAGAGAAGTCCCTAGGTGAGAAGGAATGCACTTTGTCATATCAGAGTTAAAAGATGTGACTGCCAGCCTCAGACATAACACAAAACCAGCCATGTGATCTTGGGCAAGTCACTTAACCCCAATTGCCCTACCTTCCCCCCTCCAAAAAGCAGAAAATTAAAAAAAAATGTGACTGGAGGGTGCCTGTAAGAGAACCTGGATCTGAAGGGAGGAATCTGGGACCCACAGGAAAATGCCTCCTTATTCCTGGAGCCAAGCAACAAGGTAACTCTATGGATAGGGAGGAAACACAGTCAGTGGCCATGTGATATGACCCAGGGTGTACCCAGACCCTGGAGAGGATGATCAATTTAGAGATGAACCTACCACACAGGACTCCTAATATTACCTCCTCATTTTAGAGTTGAGGAAACTGAGGCCCAGCAAAGTTAGGCCATTTGTCCAAGGGTGCACAGGTAGGATGTAGGACAGCCAGGATCCAAACTCGGATCCTACCACTCAATGTTCATCATCCTTTCTAAGATATAATCCCACCCCACCCCCCATGACCCTCAGAGTAGCTTCCTTCAGAGGCTATCAGATAGCTCCAACCTAACTTAGCTCAGGCCCCTGGATGCACTGACCTATCAATCAATTAGCATTTATTAAGCACCTACTATATGCCAGGAATTGTGCTAAGCATTAGGTCACTTTCTAACCCCAGGCAAAGCTGGGGATGAGAAAACAGACGACCCAGAGCTGGGAATCCCCTGGGATGCATCAGCCAAACCAGTTGGGGTTAGACTGGCGTTATATTCATATGCAAAATTTGGACTCAAGACACTTTCCCAGTCACAGATTCTGTATTTGTTTTCTCTCGAGTTTCCTAGCAAAAGTTCCTTTTGAAAACGTCCAACATTGTCTGGGCTGAATGAAGGGGAAAAGCACTTTGGGCCACCCCTGGATCCAGAGAACATTAGAACTGGAAGGGCCCTAAGTCAAATTGACCATTTTCCAGAAGAGGAAACTGAGATCCAGAGAGACGAGAGGATACCTAAATCTGGGGTTAGGAGGGACCTCAGAGGTCACCGAGTTCCACACTCTCATTTTACAGAGGAGGAAACTGAGGCCCAGAGAGGGTAAGTGAATGGTCCAAGGTAATAGAACAAGTTAGCAGGGGCTGAGATGGGGAACAGGACACCCAGAGGGGTGGAGCAGGGCAGGCTTTGGCAATCACCAAATTTGGGGCATTCAATCTGGGATGGGAAAAACTCAAGGGGAGGGCGAGTTGGATAGCTGGGATGATGCTCAGTCTTGTCCTCTCCATCCAGACTGGGGCAGGGGGAGGGGGGAGGATGCAGCCAGTATGATGAGTTAAGTGTAAATGAATGAGAGGCACATGGAAGCTTTAGAGTTAAGGGGAAAGTGTTTTGGTGAAGCACAGCTGGGATTTCATCAACAGGCCTCCCCCTCCCCCCTCCTCCTTCCATCCCAAGACATTATTACAAAAATAGTCCAGGCCAGAGCTGGTCTGACCTCCGCAGCACCACCCCCTCCTCCCGGCTGGCTGCAGCTCTGGATGCCCCCACTGCTTGGCTCATCAGCTAGGACCAGAGGGTTCCCAATAGCAGATGGATACCGGCCGGCCGGCAGCCCCTTTTTCCCTTCATCTCTGGCTTTTGTAATTGCTTCTCTATTGTTCTGATTATTTGTTTGTAAAGTCTGTCTGGGGCAGTTTGCTCTTTAATAACCTCCTAAGGCTGCCGGGAAGGGGAGAGGGGCGTGGTGGAGAGGAGATGGTGAGAGCTAGGAAGAGCCATGCGATCCCATCCCAGGCCATCAATGGGTCCTCCACTCAACTAGCTTCCCCTGGTGCTGCTTGCCACCGCCACCCTCACCAGGTCAAATCGGGAGAGAAAGCTTTCCAGCAAAGTCAGACGGGTCATGGCAGGCCCAAGGTCAAACCAATATGGCAGGAGCCAGGAAAAGTCTTGGGGTAGGGAGTAAAGAGAACTATGGGAAGGGGAAGAATAGGATTCCAGCATGTCGCAACTAAAAGGGGCCTCAAGGTCTCTTGTGTCACAGAATCATAGGTCTTCTAGTAAATCAGGGTCTTCTAGTAAAACCCCTTCTTCTTACCGAGGAAGAAACTGAGGCACAGTTAAGTGATGTTGTTGTTTCAGTCATATCCAACTCTTCGTGACCCCATTCAGGGTTTTCTCAGCAAAGATGCTGGAGTGATTTGCCATTTCCTTGTCCAGATCTTTTGACAGACAAGGAAACTGAGGCACACAGGGTTAAGTGACTTGCCCAGGGTCACACAGCTTATTAAGTGTCTGAGACCAGATTTGAATTGAGGAAGATAGAGTCCAGGCCCCATGCTCTATGCACTATGGCGCCACCTAGCTGCCCTAAAATGATATACTCAAGAACACACAGGTAGTAAGTGGCTGTAAGAGCTGGGATTTGAACACAGGACTTGTGGCTCCAAATCCAACACTCTCTGCCATTCCATGCTGCTTCTCCAAGGGAACCCCAAGTTTGGGGGTGGGGCTTTTCCCCATGTGATGAAATGCAATTCAACACTTACTACCTACCATGTGTAAGGCACTGTGCTGGGCAGGAGGAAAACAAACTATGGTCCCTCCCCTTCCAATAGACCATCGGAAATCATGCTGACAAGAACACAGAGAAATAAGAGTCCATAATGAAACAATGGAGAAATCCAGGCAGTGTTCCAGGAAAATATGAGCAGGAAAGAACATTTTCAGCTGGGAAGAATGTGGGAAGTCTTCATGGAGGAGGGAGCCCTTGAAGAGCAACTGCCTTCCAGGCACCCAGGAGGGATGGTCCTTTTAGGTGGATGGAGCCTGGAGATGGCATGGCCAGAGTAGCAGCCGGCTAGTCCTTCGGTCCAACGAGGATGGAGAGAATGGGAAAGGGAATTGTTGTTGGTCCTTCATCCTGTCGTTCTTGAAGAAGACCACTGACATCTCAGGGTGATGGCTTGGCTTGCGCATGTCTTGACTAGCATTTAGGTGATACACAGTTGCACAAAGTCGTCAGCCACACTCTGCCTCCACAGTCACTGAAGTCCAGTGATAGGACAAAAGTCAGGACGACAGGTGATGGCTTAAGATGCAGTGAATGGCTTCAGCATCTTCAGTGTCTGACCAAGCTCTAAGCTCTCCATAGTGCCTGCTTCAGCCGCCTTCGTGGCCATTGGAACAAATTGTTCTCATCCGTCTAGACTGTCTTCACAGGCTTGGGGTAGACACCCCCCAACTCAACAACTACACATGCTACAGCTTCTTGGAGCCACAGGTGACTCCACAGGCAGATGAGCAGCCCTGAAAAGGGCTTGGCAGCCAGAGGTGTTACTCCTCCCTGAACACCCCATACACCCTGCAAGAAAAAGCTAAAAGTAGTCAAGAGACAGAGTGAGAAGGGGCTTGAATTCTAGGTTTAGGAGTGTGTATTGTGGGGGGAATAGGAAGTTAGTGAAGGTGTTTAATTCAGGAAGTAACATGGTCAGACCTGTGCCTGAGGAAAGATACTGTAGAAAGAGCAGTCAGATTGTCGGCTCTTGTGATGGACTTGGTAAGTGGCGGTGGAGGAGAGAGCCTGAACATGGACGGCAACCACAGGCGTAGAGAAAAAGGGGGAAAACACATGATACACTGTGGATGCAGAGCATGTAAGAAGTGACAGCTGATTTAATATGGAAGATGGGAAAGGAAGAGTCAGGGGTAGCTTTGAGGTTGCAAAGCTGAGCCACCGAAAGGTACAAAAACAGGGAGCTTTGAGAGATGCTAGGGTATGGGAGGAAGCTAGTGAGTTCCTTGTCGAATGTGCAATGGAAGGGCAAGTCCTGGCAGCAGACAGACACCCCACTCCCCCATCCCCCCATGCTATCCGAAATGCTGATTGGGTCATCCAACAAGCAGTAGCAGATGAAGAATTGAAAGGAAAGGGAGAGATTAAGGATGGGATAGATATGTAACATGATGTAGAGGGACACAATGTTGCCTACAGTTCCCACAAGGCTTCGGGCCGGGAGTTTTGCTCATTGGGGAAAGTTTCCTTTTACTGAATTTCCCAGACATGGGCTAGACAGCATGGTGAATTTATCCATCATTGAGAGTGGGAGTTGGGGGGGAGGGGCACAAAATAGGAATAAGGGAAGGCCTCCACCTAGCAGAAAGGAGATGGAGGGTGAACTAGAAAGGTCGTCTGAGAAAGGGCAGTAAGAAAGGTTGGAGAAAAACCAATCACAGAAACCAAGGGGAGAAAGATTGAGATGAGTAACACTAAACAGTGTCCAAGGCTTCACAATGATCAAAGAGGATGGGGACTAAAAATAGTCATTGGATTTAGCAAGGAAAAGGTCACCGTTGACCTTTGAAAGAAAAATGTTTATTGAGTGGGAAGATTCACAACCCATACTGTAATAACCCAACCTCTACAACCTGTCTCTACATACCTACATACCTTCTTTCTGCTCACAGCGGCCATCTTAGCTCAGACCCTCATTGCCCCTTGTCTAGACTATTTCAGCAGCTTGCTGATTGGTCTCCTACCTCAAGCCTCTCCCTTCTCCAACGTGCCTTCTGTACAGCTACCCAAGAGATTCTCCTGAAGTGCAAATCTGACCAAGTCGATTTGCTCAATAAACACCACTGACTCTCCATTGCTTATGTAAGTGTAAATTCAATTGTGCAGCTTTAAAAGCACCTACACAGCCTGGTCCCAACCTCTTTCTAGCCTTGTTGTACATTATTCCACCCCAGTTTGAGATCCTGCCAACCCAGCCTTCTCTCTCTCTCTCTCTCTCTCTCTCTCTCTCTCTCTCTCTCTCTCTCTCTCTCTCTCTCTCTCCCCCTCTGTGTGTCTCTCTGTCTCTGTCTCTCCTCTGTCTCTCCTCTCTTTGTCTCTCTCTCTGTCTCTGTCTCTGTCTCTGTCTCTGTCTCACACACACACACCCCTCTCAATCTCCTATATCTTTACCTTTACATTAGCTATGCTCCATGCCTGGATTGCAGCAGCAATCTCCTCACCTCTTCCTTATAGAATCATTCTCTTCCTCCAAGATGGAGCTCAAACACCATCTTCTAACATGAGGGCTTTCCTGATCCCACCCTCCCAGCCCTTACCACCCTTCCTCTCAAACTACCTTGTATTTAACTGCTCTGTATTGTTTTTGCTTCTCTTTTGGTTTAGTTTGCCCTCACTTGCACATATACTGGTTGTTTTCCTCCACTGGAATGTTAGTTCTTTGCAAGCAGGGATTCCTTCATTCTATGTATTTGTGTCCCCTCCACCTAACCCAGTGCTTGGCACATCAGAGGTGCTTAGTAAATCCTTATGTACTGATTGATCAGTTGGTGATGAGGAAGTAGAGGCAACAAGAATGGGCAGCTCACAGGAGTTCAGCAATGAAACTAATTTTCTTAATCATCCTTCCTCAAAAAACTAGGTTCAGTTAGATGGTGCAGTGTATCGAGTGCTAGACCTGTAGTTAGGAAGAACTGAGTTCAAATCCTGCCTCAGACACTTACTAGCTGTGTGATCTTGAGCAGGTCATTTAACCTCTGGTTGCCTCACTTTCCTCATCTGTAAACACCTCCTTGAGCTGTTATGAAACAATATTTGTAAAAGTCTTTGCAAACCTTAAAGTTCTACATAAAAGCTTATAATAATGTATTATTGGTTTTGTTGTCACAGTTCCCCTTCTTCCAAACTTTCCTGTTTCTGCTGAGTGTGACACCATCATTCCAGTCACTGCAGAGCAACTTCCCAGCTAGAGTTGACTTCTCCCTTTCCTTCATGCCCCAAACCCAACTAGTTGCCCAAGTATGGTCTATTCTGCCTATCAATTACTCTCACCTCAATCCACATCTCCACTTGCATGGCCACTTCCCCAGTTCATGGCCACATTACCCCTTGCCAGGACTATAGTAATAGCCTTCTAATTGGTCTCCCTACTTTGATCTTTTTCCTCCTCTAATTTATCCTCCACACAGTCAACAAAAGAAAACACAGCTCTGACTATGTCACTCACTTCTTTGAAAATGCCTCCTTCCCTATTGCTTCTAGGCTAGACTATAAACTCCTAAACCTAGCATTTAAAGTTGGCTACAATCTGGCTCCCACTGACCATTCCAGACATTCATAACATTCACATTCACACCCTCTATGTTCTAGCCAAACTGACCTACTTCTTAGCTGCTCCCTGCACATCAGAGGTGCGTAGTACACATTCCATACTCCTCCTCTGTGCCTTTACACAAGCTGGCTCCTGCCTGGAATGCACTCCCTCCTCACTCACACCTCTCAGAATCCTTAGCTTCTTCCAAGACTCAGCCTCAGGTAGCACCTGCTCCAAGAAGCCTTAACTGATCTACCCAGAGGTCAGAGAACTTTCTGGACTTGAATGATGGTGGTAGAGTCACAGTCACTCAGTGAAAGGCTCCAGTTCTAGGCTCAAGTAGACTGGACTCAGTCCCAGGAGATCCTAAGAGAGGGCAGGCTCAGACTTTCTTTTCTGGACTCTGCTCATTATACCCCCACCCCAAGTAGAACCTGGAGGAAAATCTGCTTGACAAAGTTTAGGCTTTATTTACACTTCAACTTAAGGGATTAACTTCTGAAAGCTAGTTGGCCTGTGTACAAGACCATATATATCAAGTATAGGTAGGGCTATTTACTTCCTTTACCACAAAGAAATGCTCAAAACAGAATACTCCTAAATGTACATTGTCAGATACTTAAAAGCTTGAATAAGTAGCTTTCAATCAGGCTTTTCCAGGAGGGAAGACAGCCCAGTCTAGAGGATATCGTGCTACACTTGGGAGACCTGGGTTCAACTCCATCTGAGACAATTACTGTGTAACCCTGGACAAGTCTCTTAACCTCTATGTACCAAATTGCTTCATCTGTAAAATGGGAGGAAAGATTAGACTTGTCCTCTAAAGTCACCTCTAGCTAGAAGCTAAATGGTACCTGAGGGACTGATCAACCCTGTCCGAGGAACTCCTGCAAGGTTCCTGTCTCCTGGCCATCCAAACAGATATGGTTCATTTTTCCAATCATTATCACTTTTTCCTCTAAGAAGGAAGGCAGTTGAAAGAAGCATCTCATGCTGCCAGCACCTGGACCTTTCAATAACTTCCAACCTCTTGAGGTCCCGAATGTCCCCAAGGCAAGATACATTTATCTCAGGATTACTGTTCGGTCACCTGTGCTCAAGGAAGAAACACAAAGCAAATTAGGTACCTAGTGGAGATACAGTCTCAGGCAACAGGGAGGAAGGGAAAGAGGAAAGGAGGAAGAAAGGAAGGAAGGAGGGAAGGATGGAGGGGGAAGGAGGGAAGGAGGGGAGGGAGGGAAAAAAGAAAAAAAGAAGAAAGGGAGGGAGAGAAAGAGAGGTGAAGGAAGGAAGGAAAGAGGGAAGGGGGAGAGAAAAAAAGAAAGAAAGAAGAAAGGAAGGGAGGGAGATAAAGAAAAAGAGATGAAGGAAGGAAGGAAAGAGGCAAGGAAGGGAGGGAGGGAGAAAGGAGAGAAGGAGCAACAGAGAGAAAGAAAAAAGACAGTGAGGAAAAACAAAGAGAAAAAGAAAAAGCAAGAGAGAAGATAATGAAAGAAAGTAGAGGAGGAGAGGCAAAGAAAAACAAGAGGGAAAGGATAAAGCAAATGAGAAGAGAGAGAAAAAAGAGAGAGGAGAGAAAGGAGAGAGAGAGAGAGAGAGAGAGAGAGAGAGAGAGAGAGAGAGAGAGAGAGAGAATGATGAATGAGGTAAGTGACCAAGGAGATGGGACAGACTGAGGACACAAGTAGGGGATTTAACCTCAACAAGAGAAAGGCTTATCTCCCACCCTGAGACTGGAGATAAGGAGATGATGAGTTAAACCTTTCAAGGAAATGATTGTTTAACCATTGCTTTAAATGCTTCTCTCTCTCTCTCTCTCTCTCTCTCTCTCTCTCTCTCTCTCTCTCTCTCTCTTTCACACACAAACATACGCATACACATACACACACACACTCTCTCTCTCACATCATCGCCTTCTACTTTGGGCCAGCTCTCATTGTTAGAAAGTTCTCCTTATATCAAAGCTTAGTGTGTCTGTCAGTGATGTTCACCCATTGCTCCTGATTCTGTTTCCTTGGCCCAACAGAGCAATTCTAAGGGGTCCAAGTGCAAGCCCTTCAAATACCTGAAAATGGTCATCTGTAAACTAGGATTCAGATGAAGTGATTCCATAGCCCTGGGAATTTGGAAAGTCAGACACTTGTTCCTGTTGTGCTTCTAACCTAGAATATCATGCACCATGGACTGAGGGCTCCGAGCAGTGGTTGAGGCCAAGCAGTCAATCAATCAACAGGAGTTTATTTGCCATCTACCATGTTCCAGGCACTGTGCTAACCTAAGTGTCAGGGGAAATGACTAACTGTCAGCATCAGGAGTAAAGGCCAGACATCTGTCAATGGACCTACTGGGGATAGGTGATAGGCCATTAGCTCAGTTTTCCTAGCCACAAATGCCCACCCAAGTCCCTGATCCATTCCACACCACCAACCTAACACAATTGAGCTGGTGCTTGTGGAGAAAGAAATGTTGGTTCCTCTGCCAGCTCTCAATCTGAGCTGGTTGGAATAATAGGAGAAAGAAAATATTGTGGAAATTAGCAAAGAGAAATAGGCAAACTTACACTTGGGACCAAAAAATAAATCAGCTTCTCAAGCAAAAGGTGAAGGAAATCTCAATTGGAATCCACCAGAAAAAATGTAGGGGCCACAGCCTCAGTTTGTATCAATGGTGAAATATGACAATCAAAAATGCTAGTGTAATCACAGCATCATAGATCCAGAGCCAGAAGGGACATCAAAGGTCATCGAGCCCAACTCCTCCTTTTTACAAATGAGGAAACTGAGGCTGGGAGAGGTTAAGTGATAGATTTGGGTCACTAAATGTGTCAGAAGTAGGTGTTGTCTCCAATCCTGGCCCACTATTTATCGAAAATGCCATGCTCAAGGCAGCATTCAGACATGTGGTCAAGTCCAGGACTACAGAGATGACAACTCCATTGTACCCTGCCCTAGTCATCTTATGTTTTTGTCCTTCATTTTTAAAGAAGACCAAGTGTTGACGTGCATGTGAATAGGATTTAAGTGAGGTAAAGTTGCACAGAGTTGTCAGCTTCACTTTCTCATCCAGAATTATTAAAGTCCAGTGGCAAGAACAAAAGCTGGGACTAATGATGGCCCAGGATGCAGTGGATGACCTTGGGGTCTTCAATGTCTAACCGAGCTCTAAGCTCTCCACAGAGCCTGCTTCAGCTGCCTTCATGGCCCTTGGAATAAATTGTACCCTTTCTACCAGGGGACATCTTCACGTACTTAGCATAGACACCCCCCTAACTCATGGATCATTGGTTTCTTCAAATGAATCTCATTAAACACCTACCCTTCAAAGTCAGAAATGAAATGATTCCTTGTCTCAAGAGTTTGTATTCTGTTGGGTTGAGATCCTTAGATCAGACCTCAGTTTCCCTGAGTTCTCAGTTCCCTGAGACACAGATAAGAAATGAGAGTTCATCTGAGGAGAGAACAGTAACAACTGAGTGGAGGATTGGAAAAGGGTTCCTGTAGGAAGCGGCACGTGATCTGAACCCCAAAGCAGCAGACTCAGGATTCTAAGAGGCAGAGGTGAGGAGGAAACACTCCAGGGATGTGACAGTCTGGCATAGAATGTGGAGCTTGCAGCCAGCTTTAGTAAGCTAGTTTGGGAGCATATGAGTGTGTGAAGGGGAGTGCTATGAAATCCACTGGGGGAGGCAGGTCAGAACCAGTCTGTGAGGGGGTTTTGGAACACAGTGGAGGAGTTTCTATAGAAGCAACAAGAAACCACCTTCGAAAGATTTGTAAATGGCAGGGTCAGAAGGAAGATTATTTGGGGCTATTGTGTGAAAGCTAGATGGAAGAGGGGAGAGACTGGAAACAGGAAACAGGCAGATCAGTCATTGAGTCCATCAGAGAGGTGACGAGGGCCTGAACTGAGATAGTGACACCTGTCTTTTGCCCTCTGCCCTGGTTAGATATGTATGGAGTATTTGTGGTCAGATCACAGTGACATACTTGGGCAAGGACAGTGATCAAATGGGGAGAATGGAGAGAAAAGTATCAGAGAATCCATGAGGATTGGCTGGAGAAGGAGGTGTAGCCTGAAGAGGAGACTCGGTGAGGGGGACATGAGGGCTTCATGGAATGTCTTTCGGAAGAAGGATTCCATTTCTTCTGCTTGGCCCCGGAGGAAGAACTAGGACCACGGGGAGGGGGTGAGTTCAGAGAGGCAGCTCTAGGTGGATGTAAGGAAAAGTTTCTGAATGTTAGAAGCCATGATGAAGTGGAATGAGCTACCTTAGGGGACAATGGGTTCCTGTCAATGGAGGTCTCCAAGCAGAGACTACATGACCCTTTGTAGGAGAGGTTGGAAGGGGGATTCCTGCCCAGGCAGAATTTGGGTTAAATGACCTTTAAGCTTCTTTCCATCTCTGAGAGTCTTGTACATATTGCCAACGTTCAAAGTCAAGCTTTACTATGTGAAGTTTCCTCAAGTCGCCTTAGCCCCTCTGCTTTTGAAAATCAGGTCAATCTTTTTTCCCAACTGTCTTGATTATATAAATTCTGAGCACCTTGAGGTGCCATTCCTTTTCTTTGTGTAACCACAGGTGAATCACTGGTGAGATATCACATGCAGCTCCCCACCCACCATGCCAGCCGGGAACCAGCCATGCCCTTCTTTGGCACCACATCGATGACCATAGCCCTCTGCTGCTAGGTCATCTGCTCTTCCAGGTGTATTGCTGACTTGATCTTCAGTCATTCTTCTTACTAGAAAGCTCTCAAAACTTCTCAGTAATAATTTCTGGTCCTCATCATCACCATAAGGCTTTGCTAGGAATTTCTATTTAAACAGTCCCATTAACAATTGTCTTCTTGGAATGCAAGAATTACTCATAACTTTGGGCAGCCACTGTTTCCCTGCCTGAAGTCTGTGATGGTTGCTTTATTAGTCTCCCACCACAGTGTGTCTATACAATATTACTGTCAGCACATGCAAGAGGCACTACGGGTACAGCCAATCGTTGGTAGGGTGGTCCAGTTCCCATGAAGGAATCCTCATTTTCCAATACACAGATTTAGCCACAATCACCACTGAACCCAATCCTTGATCACAATGGGTTAAAATTGGGATCCTACTTCTAGAGCTGGAAGGGACCCAGAAGCCTTGCAATCCAACCCCCTGTTTTACAGATGAGGAAATTGAGACCCAAGGGGTTGAGTGATTTGACCAAGGTCACAAAGATAGTAAGCATCAGAGTCAAGATTTCAATTCATGGCTTCTAATTCCAGAGTCATTGCTCGTTTCCCTCTACTATACTGCTTTTTGTTCAATATGATTAGTAAGCAATAACATACTTCATGGCCACCTATATAGAACAGGATCAAGGGTGGTCTACAAAGGCTGCATTGGAGAAAACTGTATGAGCCAATCATAAATTAGTCACTAGCCAAGAAGCATTTATTAAGCACTTACTAATTGTCAGGCACTTGGCTAAACACTCAGGATACAAAGGTAAAAACATGGTCCCTGCCCTCCGAAGAGCAGAATTCTAATGTGTGTGTATGTGTGTATGTACACACACACACACATACATGCATATATATGTTCAAACTTATGCTTGTGTATGTAGATATACAAATTTGTATGTATATGTACAAGCTTACATATATCATTGATATATGTAATATAATAACTAAATATCTAAATTAAATAATTAAATGATATGAAGGTACAAAAAAAGAGAAAATCTTCAAAGAACCTTGGCAATGTTAGTTATACTAAATGAACCCCCAAATGTAACCTGGTGATTCCCTTAGTCATGAATCCCCTGAAACCTACCCCAAGTTCTCAGTATGTTTTGGGATCCAAACAGCTCCTGGGTCAGCCTCCCATGGACGATCCTTTTGGCTGATCAGAGGACGCCTTATTTCAAAGCAAAAGACATTTAATTAAACAGCATGGCAAAACAAATGGCAAGGAAAATCCGGGGCCACATGGGAAGACACTGTCCCGCAGATCCCCACATTATGTGGAAGAGGGAGCAAACACTGGAAGAAACACACCAGGAGGGCACCTTCATTTGGCTGAAGCCCCCAACATGAGAGGGCCCCTCCAGAGGGAGCAGGTGGAGACCAAGTGGTTCCAGGTCCTTGGGCAGATAACGATGTCACTGGGAACATCTCCTCTGCAGGCCATTCTCTCCCAAGAGCTGCTGACGGCTCCTGCACTCTGGGCTGCTTCCCTGCCCTGCCCAGCCGGGCTATTTATTTCCTCCTTTGCTTAGCCATCAGCTGGTCCCCTGTGGCAAGCCTCCTCACAGCAGTGCCCCTGCTATCTGGCTTTTTCAATTGTCTGGGATTTTTGTTTGAATTTTCCATTCTTATTGATAGCTTTTGTTTTTCCAGTCACCTTGATTTCCAAATGTAGCCTTCCCTATCCATTGTACTTTCAAACTGAGAGCCTCAGGCCAGATAGAAGAACCCTCTGGTTTGGGCTGAATCTACCTTTCTAAGTCCTTTGACTATCTGAGTGGATGCGCTGAGGTCACTCCCTTGTTTGCTCTGAGTTCACATTTGAATAGGGGAATTTAAGTGGTTAGTAGGTGTCCAGTGGGCACTTTGATGGTGCATTGAATAGAGCACTGAGCTTGGAATCAGGAAAACTCATCTTCATGAGTTCAAATCCAGCCTCAGACACTTCCTAGCTGTGTGACCCTGGGCACCACTTCACCCTGTTTGCCTCAGTTTCCTCATCTGTAAAATGAGCTAGAGAAGCCCACTCCAATATCTTTACCAAGAAAACCCCAAATGGGATCACAAAGAGTTGGACATGACTGGAAAATGACTAAACATATAGGAATCCATGAATAGATTTCTGGAGGACGGTGCATTTAGATGAAGGCGGAGGATGGGGGGGAATCACATCTTTATTTCAATATTACTGGTTTTCTTTGTAATCCTGTTTATTTGTATTTCATACATTTAAAACCATTATTCTGAGAAGGGATCTGTAGTATGCCAAAAGGGCCCATGATCCAAAAAAAAAAAAAAGATTAAGAGCCCTGACTTAGATGGAAGAAACTTCTCTTGACTCCTTTCAATTCCCATGATGCCAATTGCCATCCATGAAACTCACCACCCAAGTGGTTGCCTTCATTTCTATCAGGAACAAAATCGCCACTCTCTCTACTATACTATTCTATACTAGAGTTAGTCCAGTGTATCACTAATCTCCACACTAGATTGTAAACTCTTTAAAGGCCAGACCTCTCTAGCTTAGTTACCCAGGATCTTCTACAGTGCCTTGCACTACATTAGTAGAAAGTAAACTCCTTGAGGGCAGGAATTGTTTCCTTTTTGGTTTTTCCTCTGGTGCCCAGCCTAGTGTTTTGCATAATCTAGTCACTCAATGTTTATTGAATACCTTTCTTTTTGCTTGTTTTGGTATTCCCAGGCCTGTGCTTGGCACATAGTAAGAGCTTAAGAAATGCTTGTCAGCTAACTGTTGACTGAATGGTTGAATGAATATCAGCTGAATTAAATTGGTATGAGCTGAATTGAATTATATCTGCTTTACTCACTCCAATTTTAGCATGATTCTTCTTGATTGAGATGATGTGTTGCCCCTTTTCTCTTTTAAAATATGAATGTCCTTGGGGGAAGCAGAGGGGGTGTAATGCACTAAAACTGTAGGCTTTCTGAGTTTAAGAGACCTCAGAAAGGGATTCCCCAGCAGGAATCCCTCCTACAATATTCTATGTGAAGGGCCCTGAAGAGATGGGGAACTGAGTCAGTCCATCCCACTTCTGGCCAGGTCTCAATGTTAGCAAGCCTGAATCAGCTTCCCAGAAACTTTCTCCATTGCTCCAGGTTCTGCCCTCTGGGGCCAAGCAAAACAAGATTAAACCCTGACCCACTTAAGTCCCAACACTTCAGTGAGAATGAGGTTATCAAGGTAACAGTCAGACCAGGAAGCCAGAGGGTGGCTATCTTGGGTGGGGCAGTTGTTGGGGGAAGGGAAGGTCGAGGGTTTGCCTGAAGATAGAATGGGAGGTTGAGTGCTCAGCATAGGGACCAGGACAGGGAGGAGGCAAGGGGAGACAGGGAGACAAGAAGGGAGGGGTGTCCAAACTCCAAAGTAGAAAGCAGCACTTCCTGCCAAGAGCAACCAAGGCTGACCCTGGAGCTGAGAGGAAGAATCTGAGTAGATGCCCAAACCTATATTCCCTGGGAAATCCAGAGGGAGAGGAGACCCTTCTGGTCTCTGATGCGTTAGAACCTTTGCCTACCTGGCTTTGGGATCTTGAGCAAATGGCTTCCTCCTCTGGGGCTCAGCTCCATCTTTTTAAAGAGCAAGTTGGAAGAGATGAGCTGTTAGATTGTAAACTCCTTGAGGGCAGGGACTGGCTTGGGTTTTTGTCTTCCTTTATATCCCCGGCCACACAGTAGTGATTGATAAATACTTGATTTGCCTGAATCCAACATGGTGTCCAACCCTAATACTCCTCTATTTCTAACAGTAGATTAGAATCCTCAGAAGGGTCAGTGCCCAAGTTCTTCAAGCTGATGGAGAATTGGGAATCCTACATTAAAGCAAGAAGAGGGCTGAGACCAGGTGGTCCTGAAAGTGGGGTGTTTTGGGATTCTAAAAAATAAAACAACTCCCTCCTAGCATAGAATCAGGGAAGTATCTTTCTTACAGGGCACCACTGGGGAGGATGGTAAGGAAGTAGAAGGGGAATGGAGAGATGCCAGAAAAACAATTTGGTATTATGGAGATTGGAATATGTTTGGGGATGGACCAGAAGGGACCATCCCATATTAGGTGCTCAGGAATTCCCCAGCCAACCTTTGGGCTCAGCTTTGAAGGACCTAGTGCTTTCCTATAATGCAGTAATCCCTGGCCAGGGTGGGGGTGGGGGCTTTCCTTGGTCCTTCTCTGGCCCTATGACATTGTGGGGGCACAGAGGCAGGTACATCAGTTACAAAGGAGAAATTACTTCTGGCTAGTTCTCTTCCTTCAACTCTGGAACTTCCTCTGAGGTCTGAGGAAGGGGTCATCTTCTTCACTCCAGCAGCAGATCAACTATTCCCCCAAGGCAGCTACAACAGGTAGGTGCCTGCACAGACCAGCTGAGCCTGAGCCTCGGGGCCCCAGGCTGCCTCTCCCTCTTTGAGCATAGGTGACAGGTACAGCTTTTGAGTTCAAGGTTGGGAAATACTGATTCTTCAATCTATGCCTGCCATCTGGTAGGAAGAGTCCTTTCTATATACACTATAACCTTTCTTGAAGGAAAAGACAGCTATGGACAGGAGGATAACCCCAAGCCCAGGCTTGCCAGGAGATATGACCATGGAGAGAATTGTTTGTACAGTACAAAGTTGGGATGAAATGTAAAATTTAAAGAGACAACAAATAAGAGACAGAGAGACAGAGACAGAGACAGAGAGACAGAAACAGAGAAACAATAGATGAAAGGAAAAGCCTACTTAAATGCTGGGGTCCTAGGACAGAACCTAGAAGGGGATGTTTAACACTATACCGCACCTAATTTCACATCCAGGCCCCTTGTGACCAAAGATACTAGACAGAGCTGCTGGCTCCGATCTCTTTGACCCCTGTGTAGTCCAGTGAACTTCACAAAGAGCAAAAAAGGGAAATTATTCTCAACCATAGCTGTCAGAAAGAACACTGGCTCGGGAGTCAAAGGGTCTGAGTTCACATTCTAGCACATTACCTTGGGTAAGCCACTGGACCTCTCTAAACCTCAGTATCCTTCTCTATAAAATGAGTAGGACTGGACTCAATGGTCTCCAAGGTCTGCTTCACATCTATGGACCTTTATCCTGCTCTTGGATGGTTTCCTAACCCTGGTCCCAGACTAAGCCCTCACCCTGGTCCCAGATTCAACCCTCTTGAGTTTCTGGATGGGAGTCCTGTGTGCAGGGAATTGAGAATCAATACTCTCCCAAAAGGAATAAGTATTAGAATAATACACTTAGAGATGAAGATTTCCAAAGCCTCTTCCCTCACTGCAGCCCAAGGAGGGAGATAATGCAATTACTGCTCCCATCTCCCAGATGATCATGATCAGTCACAGTCATTAGGAACAGGTGATAAAACTCCTATAAATCCGCCCCACCCCCATCCCCCTCCATTCTCCTACACCTGAGAAGGCCTGCTATCCAAGAGCCCTGAGGCCAGCATGACTCTATTTCCCTAGCAGACTCAAGACCTCAGAGCTCTTGTTGGTTCTTGGACTTTGGGCCTGAGGTTTGCCCAATATCTCAGCCCTTGGTTGACTCTGGGACAATGGGAGGAAGCAACAGCACGGGAAACCAGCCGGCGTTGGGTTTGGCAAGAGTCTCTGCCCCTGAGGGTGGAGCAGTAGGTCAGGGCAGTGAGGGAAGGGGTATCAGGTTCAAGCAGAAACCCTTTCACCCCAGTCTTCAGTCCAGAGGACAGGGAGGGAACAAGTATATCCTGAACTCAGAATTGGAGGGAGGGACAGAGAGGCCTCGAGGTGAGATTTCTCAGGACCAGGGTTCTCAACCATTTTTGTCATCGGCCTTCGTGTGAAATCTTTTGACTCTGCCTCAGAATTTTAAATGCATAAATTAAGATGTAAAGGATTGCAAAGGAATTCTATTGAATACAGCTATAGATATTTTTTATTACTGACCCCTTACAGGCCAACAACCCCTGCTTTAGACAGAGTCATAGCTAGGAATTCTTGAATCTCGGGCAAATTAATTTTGGGGGGAGGGAGAACAAAAGGGTGGAATTCTGATGTGTGACCCCTCCCAAGAGCATTTATATTTTTAAGGGAAACTAAGACAGTTTAGCCAAAAGACTAAGTCTACCAACTTCTTGGAGGAGACATAGAGATCACAAATGGCACGTCAGCAAGAGGCCAAGGTGAGTGACCCCGGGCAGCTGAAAGGGGAAAAGAAGCATACCCCTCTCCCCAAGATTCGGTTCCCTGAGGCAAAGTCCTGGTTGGCCCCATGCTGGTTCCTGCTTCTTTAGGTTTCTCTTGTCTTTGTGTAACCAGTGTCCAGGACAATGCTGAGCTCATAGGAGGCTCTTAATAAATTCTCCCTGATTAATTGATTGAGTTGCCTGCAGGTAGGAAATCTTACCCCCACTAAAAAACAAAGAAAGGCCTCCTATCCAAAAGGCCCCCCTCAGTGAGCCAGCCCCACGTGCTGCCTGAAACCCCACACAGCTCCTCTGATCACACTGGACTTCCCAGTTAAATTCAAATGCCAGTTCTTCTCCTTTCTCCGCTCCCCACATTTGCACTTGGGACCTCTGCTGCTCTCTTTACCTCCTGTTGAGATTCTTCCTCATCCTTCAAGGCCTGACTCAGGTGCTGTCTTCTTCAGGAAGCCTTCCCTGATCTCTTCCCAAATTTCCCTGTCCTCAGTTTCTCCTAGCTTGAATATCTTCATTGCCCAACCCCACCCCAATTTATCTGGGAATTCTTATTCCCCAGTGGTATGAAGGAAAGATGTCACCTATCAATTGCCCCCCAGGTAATTCATGTAATTTATTTTATTTTATTTTATATGCAGGGGAAAATGGGACATAAGTCCCATCTCTGTCACTAGTTAGCTATGTGTCTTTGGCAAGGTCACTTCTCCTCTCTAGGTCTCAGTTTCCTCATCTGTCGAATGAGGCAGGCTGGAAAAATAAGATTTCTGGTTAGAGGATTCAGATTTGTTTTCAGGCGATTCTGTGTCCCTTTGGGCAGGTCCCCTGACAGGGACATAACTGTGGTACTTGAGGGAAAGTCCTGGTTGTGGCCACAGTCAGAGGAGGATCCTGAATCCTATGCTCACTAACTGTGACTTTGGTCAAGGTTCTTACTCGCCCTTGGCTAGCTCCCGTTTGGTAAAATGAGGGACCTCTCTTCCAGTTCCAAATCTACAAACCCCACTTGATTGAAGCACCTCGAGGGCTGTGTGTGCCTTATACTTGGAAGCTGATTAATGAATTGGGGAATTGAATTCATTGCCTTAAGGCACAATCCCCTGGTAAGATGTGCCCCAAGTTGTTATCCGCTGTCTTACCATCGAAAGAGTTTATCAGAGCTTTCCTCCCGGTCCGCGTCAGGCGAACACACCCTTCAGAAAATGAGCCACTTTTAGGGCGCCTATGGCTCAGCAGACAGACCTGGGCTCGGCATCATTAAGACACTCAGGTGCTCACGACCTTCGGGTCCCTGGACAGATGGTATCCCTCCTCCAGCCTCCATGGGGACACCTGTATTAGCTAGCCCAGAGGTGAGTATTCAATGACCTGTGTGTGAAGCCGAAGATCCTGACGCCAGGCATACACCCCGAGGAAGTCGATGAAAAAAGGAGGGAGCCAAAGAGACCAACATACTGATAGCAGCTCTTTGGGGAGGTGAAGAGGACTAACAGAACTGGGAACAAAGTCGATGCGCATCCATCAGGGAATGGCTGAACCAATCTCGGGACAAGAATCTAACGGAATATCACTGCACTGTGGGCAAGAACAAAGGGGGTGAAATACAAGAGGAAAGGCCCACAGTGAAGTAAAGAGAGCCCAGAAAACGATGACCATAAGCCTGGCTGGGAAAAACCAACCACTGAAAAACAACTGGAAATGAATGTTGCCTCGTAATAATAGCTAATAATAATAACTAAGGTTTATAAAGTGCCTACTGTGTGTCGGGCGCTGTGCTAAGCATTATTATCTCATTGGACCCTCGTAACAATCCTGGGAGGAATGTGCTATTATTAGCCTCATCTTACAGATGAGGAAACTGAGGCAAACAGTTGAAGTGACTTACCCAGGGTCTCTAAGCTAGTAAGTGAAGCTAAATTTGATCTCAGGTCTTCTTGACTCTAGGCTCAGCATTTTATTCAATGCAACAGGTCCCAAAAAGGAGGCATGAGGAGACATAGCCCCCAACTCCTTTTAAAAAAAGCGGGAGACACTGCTTAGAATGTCATGGCTTTTTGCTGTATTGATTTTTTCCTCAATATTTTGCCTTTTTCTTTTAACAAAAAATTATTTTTTATGTGAGCTGGCTCTCTGGGAGTGGGTACAGGGGGAAATCCAAGCAAGGTGAAACAGAAGATATAAGAAAATTTAACTTAAAAAAGCCAAAATGTGCTATCTAAATATCAGCCATAGTTTTTGCTTCTTCCCTCTGGGCTGCTCTCCTCCTCTATAACTTGAGGCTCGGGGCCCATGAGATGGAGGGGGGTGATGGGGACAAGACAAATCTCACCTCATCTCGGGCCAATATGCCTTGCAGCCCAGACTAGGGACCAATTTCATTCTCAGCCTGGGAAGAAGCAGTCCTTTTGTGAGGCACTTGCAAATGCCCCCATGCCACCCCAAACACAGCTGGTCAGGGGCCCCATGGCCACATCTGGAACCATTCAGAACACGTACAGCTGTCCTGAGGCCGGGGGGAGGGACCTTGGATGTCACAGGCTAGAGGAGCTGCAATTAGGGGATTAAAGCTCCTCAACAGGCCACAGGAGGCTAGGAAGAGAGCTGGAAGACCATTGTCATCACCATCACCATCCTTGGCATTTATAGAGTGCCGGGAGATCCCTGAGCCTCGGGATCTGGTATTATCATGTCCAAAAAGGATTAGACACAACAGCTCGACCTCTGCCTCAATGAGAAGAACTAGAAGCTATCAGCAGAAAACTAGGGGGAAGCTGATCTAGGCTGTGTGAAGGGGACAGTTCCTGAAAACCAGCTGTCCAAAAGTGTAGTGCTGCCCTTAGGTTCCCCCTTCACCAGAAGACTCAAACAGATGCTGGTTGGGGAAGGACATAAACATTTATAGAGAACCTACTATGTGCCAGGTAAATTTTTTTTTTTCAAATATCTCATTGGTCGTCACAACAATTCTGCAAGGACAGTGTGATAATACTCATTTGACAATTGAGGAAACCAAGGGAGACAGACATAAAATGCTTTGCCCTGGATCACACAGCTAGGAAGTATCTGAAGCTGCATTTAAACTCAGATCTTCCTGACTCCTGACACAGTGGATAGAGGACCCAGACTGGAGTCAGAAGGATCTGAGTTCAAATCCAGCCTCAGACACTTCCTAGCTGTGTGACCCTGGGCAAGTCACTTAACCTTATTTGCTTTAGCTTCTTCCTTTATAAAATGACCTGGAGAAGGAAATAGAAAACCACTCAACTAAATTTGCCAAGAAAACCCCAAATGGGGTCACAAAGGTCATGCAAGCAAATGGCAGAACCAATCCCATCATGTAAATGGCAGGGGTTGGACTTACTTTTTTCTGAGGGTCTTTCCTAAGGGTCTTTTCTGAGGGTTCTTCCACCTCCAAATCTATGTGACTATGGTCCTGTGTTTCACCCTCCACTCATAGAGGGCTTGCCGTCCATTACAACTCCTGGGCTTTTTGGACTGACATCAGAAGAAGCCCACTGGCTTCATCATCTGATGATCCAAAAACCTTATCCAAGGGAGTGGCAGTAAATCTGTATTTGCTTTTGCATTTCTGCTGCCTTTGGTTCTTTCCTGCAGGTCTCCAGGGGACTTGCTCTGTCCTGGAGAGCCTCATCTCCTTGACCTTTCCAGCGCCCATATTGTAGACAAATGGTTGTGTTGAAGTCTGGACTCACTTTCAGTTACCCAGTAGGGGAGAGCAAAGACTAGAGAACCTGAGCCATTCTATACAAATTTTGGTTCTAGCTATCTGAGCTTTTTTCCTCCTCCTCCAGAAAGGCAGAATGAAGGGAAGGAAGGAAGAAGGGAGCAAAGGAAGAAGGGGAGAAGGGAGGAGGAAGAAGGAAGGAAGAAGGAAAGGGAGGGAGGGAGAGATAAGAGTAAGAAGGGAAGAAGGGAGAGATGGAAAAAGAGAAGCAGAGAGGGAGGAAGGGAGGAAGGAAGAAGTGAGGAAGGAAGGGAAAATGGATGAAGAAAGGCAGGGAGGGAGGAAGGAACAAGGAAAGAAGGAAAGAAGGAAGGGAGGGAGGGAGAAAGAAAGGATTTATTAGGCACCTCTTATGTGCCAGCCATGTGCTAAGTTGTCATGGCAAGCACAGAAGTAGTTCACACCTTGTTTCAGCTATTGAATCAACACTTTGCTTCAGTTCAAGTTTCTTTTGAGCCTTGTATCAAGTCTGTTAAGAAAAAGAACATGTGAACCCCACAACTTGTGAACCCTAGAACTTGTGAACTCCTGGGGAGGAGGTAATGACCATATATAAGGAGAATTTCCAGGCTAGAGACAGAAGAACTGAGAAGAGGACTCTTGTGGTGGCAGAGTGAAGAAGGAGAAAACTTATGGTATCCTGGCACTCTGTTTGCTCTGTCTGTGTTGATGTTTGTTTGTGACACTTTGTACAGAAGCCCTGGGACCTTACTGGAAGCCCTGAAAGAGGATTTTCAGGTTGTATGTTTACAGAAGTCCTGGAGGAGGGTTTTGGAGGTCCTGGGACTTTACTGATGATTTGTGCTGACTTCTTGGACCTTGTTTGCGGGTCTTTGTTGATTTCTATGTTGATGATTTGTGTTGAGATCTCAGACCTTGTTGGTGGGTCTGAGTTGATTTCACAGTCAGACAGTGAATTGATAATGGTGCCGGCAATGTGCATGAATATTATTGTGGCTCTGTCAAGCTTTGTCTTCCCAGAAACAGGAACCTTGAAGGATTTGAGGTGGACTGGACACTGTGGACTTCAATATGGAATGGGAACTGGATGAAGAACTGGACAAGGAGCTGGACAAGGAATTGGGAGTTGACTGCCTTTGAACCCAGGTGACAGCTGGAACTGGGGCCTTGGAAGAGGAACCATGGAAGGTGAGAGCCAGCCTTGAGTCAAGCTGAAAGAAGACTTTACTTGGATACTATGTACTGACTGAGAAAATTATGATTTACTGTGATCTAGGGTTGGAGAACTTTGACTTTTGTACTTTGTGATTGAATTAAGGAATTTGTGATTGACTAAATGATTGTACTTTGCTGGAAACTATGTGACCACTATAGTGAAAACTATGTGGCCATTTTAGTGATAAGTTATTGAGTTGTGACATGGTGAATGCTGTATTTTGATTTTCTGTGATAAGTTGGAACATTGTGAATGCTGTACCTTGATTTTCTGTGAATGTTTTGCTCCGATTTGTTATTGAATAAATAGAGAGTTCTTTATACTATGTAATCAGAACCTTGAAAGCTGTCCACAGCAGCAGTCCTCTGGAAAGCTGCTTATGCTTGACTTTACATAAGTGCTATACAAATATTATCTCATTTGATGCTCACAACAGTTCTAGGAAGTGGGTGCTATTATTATCCCCTTCTTACAGATGAGGAGCCTGAGATTGGGAGAGGGGGAGTGTTTGCCCAGAAACACACAGCTACTAGGCAGAAGGGCAGAGAGTTGTGAGATGATGGGTCTAGAACAAGGCTGGGGTAGGGTCAGGGTCAGTTTGTGACTAGGATCAGGGGCCCACCTGTGGACAGGGCTGGGGAGTCCACCTGTCATAGTAGTTAGGGCATTCATCTGTGGACAGGTTTGGGACTCAGCCTGCAATGAGTGTGAGAAGGACTTGGGCTCATTTTGGCCTGGAGGTCAGAGATGGGCATTAGTTAAAAGGCAAGGTTTCCCTTTGTACATAACTGCCTGTCCACATAGAGGGTAAGTTCATGAATTTTGTCTTGATTTCTAATCCTGAGCACAGTTCAGTCCTACACCAACCTTAGTTCCTCATATAAGATCCTGCACTTGTGGCCTCCACCCAGGACTGGGTTGGGCTCTTCTTTTCTCTGTCTCTGCTCTCAGCCTGGTACAAAATATGGCCCCCAGGAAGAGCAGACTGGTCAGGACAGATCCCCTCATGCCTGCCTCGCACCTTCTTCCCCTCTGCCCTTCCAGCCCCAGCCCCAGAAAGAGCACCCTGGTCAGGACAGCTCCCCTTGTGCTCACCTTACCCCCTCTCCCCCTCTGCCCTCTCAGTTCCATCCCCAGCCCCAGGAAGAGCACCCTGGTGGGGATAGCTCTCCTCAAGCTCCCTTACCCCCCTCCCCCCATGCCCTCTCAGCCCCAGCCCCAGGAATGTGCTCAGGGCACAGACTGTCTGAGAAGCCTGGTCCTGCTTCCTCCCATAGGATTTCCTTTTGCTTTTCACTCCCATTGTTCTCAGAGGGACAAACCCCCAAAGCTTTCCTGCTCTCTTTGCTTTTGCTGTGTCCTGCCCCCTCAGCAAGGGTCCAGGTCCCTGTGCTCTGGCTCAGCAGAGGCCACAAACCCCACTGCCTCCCTGGACCAGCCTACTCACAGCCATGCTCACACCCTTTGGATTCTGGGGTCAGGCCAGGCTAACACTATGGCATGAGGCCAGAGAGTTTCACCCTGAGACCTTGGTCAATAATGAGAATTCCTTTTCAGCTCGAAGTTTGAATGTTTCCAACTCAGGCTGCCAAGATTTCAGTGACAAGACTGGTCATTCAGTGTAGGAGTTGGGGGCTCAGCACCGGAAGTGTTGGTTCCATGATAAGGGGGAGACTTGGTGTCGGAGATAGGGGCTCATTTTCAGAACTGGGTCTGCAGCCATTGGGATGGTGCTCAGTGAAAGGGAGGACCAGTTCAGTGAGGCAGATGGAAGATCAGCACAGAGAATGAGGATTCAGAGTCGGGAATGGGCACTAAATGTTGGGCATCAGAGCCCCAAAGGAGAGCTGGGAATCCACTGTAGCAGATGGGGCTCAGACCAAGGTTGACAGTTCAATGCAGTCATGAGTTTAGGGATGAGAATTCAGTGATCAGTATCAAGCTCAGTGTATCAGATGGAGGCTCAGAACCACTGATGATCATTTTAATACTCACGTGTGCACTCAAGAAATTCTAAACCCTTTCCTCACAATCTACTCTTACAAAGTAGGGAGTAAAGCATTAATATTTCGATTTTATAGATGAGGAAACTGAGGTGCCAGAGATTAAGTGACTTTTCCAAGGTCACACAAGTAGCAAGAATCAAAGCTGGGAATGAAACGAAGGTTTCCTGCACTGTTCACCCAGTACACCACATGACCTCAATGGCAATGCAGACTCATTAGGTACGGGGAACTGAATTATTGCAAATGGGGTTTGGTTCACCATTACCTTCTAGGTTGAATATCACAGACTGATAGAAAGTACTTATATCACAGAGAGACCACAGAAAGATCATTTCTCTTTGACTTTGGCAGGCAACCTGAGTATGGGTATTTTTGATGATCTAGGGATTAATTTCAAATATTACAACCACAGCTAACATTCACATGTGTCTGTAAGGTTTGCAAAATGTTTCAACCACATTATCTCATTTCATTCTCACAACAACCCTGGAGGTGTCACTATTATCCCCATTTTATAATAAAGATACTGAGGTAGAGGTTAAGTGACTTGCCTAGGGTCACTGTAGTTAGATAAGACAGGTAAATTGGAGCTTTGCTCTTGGGCACACTTTCCTCCCTCCCTGACTGGTTCCAGTTGACCACATCCCAGGTAAGCCCAGTGAGGCAGCTCAATGCCCAGCTCACCCCACCCCTGCCTTTTCACAGTGGTCCTTCCCATCCATAGAAACCTCTCCATGTCCTAGAGAACACACCTCAGGTAAGGTCCCTTCCCCAATCCCCTGCCACACCTCCTTATTCCACGTTTAAAGGTCCCAGTTACAATTCCAGTGGCAGAAGTAGGAGCCATAAAGCTGCTCATGTCCTATCCTCCTCAATATACTCAACTTTCCCTGATTCTCACTCTGTTCTGAGAGCAAATAAAATCACCTCTCAGACTGATACAAAACCCCAGGTCAAGCAAAGCCACCCTTTTCCTCCCCACCTCTCCTTCTGTACCGTGTTTGGCTCACACCTAAGTCAGTAATTCCCAATCCAGAAGAGCAATCTTATGACTGTGTTCACGGAGTCTTGAGATGGAGTTTGAGAGGTAATGTAGTAGGTGGAGAGCCCAAATCTAGAAGACTCAGGCTCAGGTCTGGCCTCTGACATCCCCTGGCTGGGTGACCCTGGGAAGGTCACTTAATCCCTTAGTGCTCCAGGCAATTCTCTAAGACAAGAACTCTCTGCTTTTTCTTGTGTCCTGGAATGCTCTGGCACCCTGGTAAAGCGTATGGACTCTTTCTCATCATCATATTTTTAAACACTTAAAATAAAGCACATAGGATCACAAAGGAAGCCAATTATACTAAACTACAGAGATTAAAATAGCTTTTAAAACAAGTCCGTGGACCCCAGGTTAGGTATGTCCGTCTGCTCTAAGACTATACACTACAGAGAAGGAGCCAATCGGGTTGGTAGAATAATCTCACCAGAGTTTTCCTCACACTGGTTCTCTAAAAAAAATTAAACAAACAATTAAAAGAAGAAAGAGAAAAAAAAGAAAGGGGAAGAAAAGAAGGAAGGAAGGAAGGAAGGAAGGAAGGAAGGAAGGAAGGAAGGAAGGAAGGTAGGAAGGAAGGAAGGAAGGAAGGAAAGAAGGAAGGAAGGAAGGAAGGAAGTAGGGAGGGAGGGAGGGAAGGAAGGAGGGAGGGAAGGAAGGAAGGAAAGAAAAGATCTTTCCTTGGCTCTGGAAGAGTTGAGAACCTGTAATTTACATGAAGAGTTTCAAGGACTTGCTATCTAGTTCCTGTAGGGTTCCACTGATCCATATGGATAAATGAACCAGAGGTTCTCAGCTGGAGAGTTAAGAGGGACCTCGGAGGACATAAACTCCAACCCAAGGCCCCACATAGTAACTGTCAAAGGAAAAAGCTGAACCCAGGTCATCTGACTTTTGGTTCTGTGCTCTTTCTACTGTACCAAGATGGCTCCCTGAAGAGACAAGACAGAGGGTTTAAAAATGGAGAACCCTGAAGCCGAGATGAATTTGGCAACTATCAGGTAGAGATCTAAGGCTACCTTTCAGAGATTGGAAATGGGAAGTATATAGAATAATCACCATAAATTAGGTTGAAGTTTCTATTCCTGGGAACCAAACCCTAGTTTAGTAAGAGAAATCCAAAAACTAAGTCCTTTTGTTCTGAAGACCTTGGTACCTTGTACTGTATTGAGAATCCCCTGTAAGTATGTTACTTAGAACAAAGGTTTTTCTGTTCTTTTCCAAAAGAGTTAGGGAAAATCTCTATAGAGACTAGGCAAAAAAAGATGATTGTAGCACCAGGTTTTCTCTGAGAAAGGAATGGCTGAGGATTTCAGCTGAGGCAGAAATCTAGAGACAGCAGAGATCCCAATTGAAGAGTGTCAGGTAAGTGTGCCCAGCAGAGAGAGTTGGGGGCAATGGAGACTGTGTCCCTCAGAGCAGCATCCGAAGAGACTCCAAGATGAGGGAGGGCACCAGATTAGCTTGATGACATCCCTAGACATCAGCATCCTTCCAGTGTCAACTCCATGCGTGTGCCTTGGCAACACAAGTCCCATATGTGAGTGCCTTTCCACACTTTCCTATGCACGTCTGATCTTTGAAATGACACTGTGTTCGTTGGTGGGAGAGTGCACCCCAGGATGATTGGAGGACTATTAATGCTACTTGTTTTTCCTGTGCTGTTTTATTAGGTGTCCTTTCTTTGACCCAATTGGGTCCTCTGGAGGAGTAGTGCTGCACAGGTAGCCCCCTTGGGTCCATAGAACCCATAACACTCCTGAGCACTGCCCTAATGAGTTTAAAATGTAATTCCTGGCTATTTTAGTGTGCTGATTAAAAAAAATAAATATATAAACACATGTGCTTTTCGAAGTCAATATGCAACCTGTCTGACCTAGGGGAACATTTTCTATTTGAGATATCATTGCTCTGGCTAATTCTTAAAGGTAAACACTTGTTGGAAACTTGTGAGCTAGCTATGGCTTTAGGAGTACTTTGAATCTAAGGTAGCCACCCCTGCATGCTTCCAGGGCCTATATAAGCACCGTCCAGACAGCATTCAACCAGACACTCACAAACCCCTATTCATTCATTCCATGAGCATTTGTTAAGACCTACTATATTCTGAACCCTATGTTTTTAGATATAAAAGACTCATCAAATCACAGAACTCTAGAACCTTAGAAGCAACCTCAGAAGTCATTTAATACAATTTCCCTTCTAGAGCTAGTCCCAAAAGGGAGTCAACTTCAATTTGAATACATCTAGGGACAGGGAACTCACTACTTGAGTAGTGACTATGTCAAAGCTGGATGGTGCTGATTGTTAGAATGTTCCTCTGACAGCTGAAATCTGCCTTCCTGTAATTTCCACCCACTGGCCCTCATTCTGCCCTCTGGAGTTACACAGAAAAGTCTACTCCACATGTCAACCTTTCAGATCCTGAAACCAAGTAATTGTCTTTTCCCTCTCAGGATAAATATTCCCATATCCCTCATATAACCTTGTTCTTGGATCCCTAGCTAGGTTGGGTCTCCCAGCCTCCCCAGCTCAGGGAAGAAGTCAGTTTCTCCCAAGGAGAAGATGAACCCTAAGCTTACATTTGGAAGAGTTGGCAGGGAGGAGGGAGATAGGGGTGGGACCTAACCCAGCAAATATGATGAAAGAAATCAACAACGCCCCTACACACACCTCCCATGTGTGGTGGGAGAGGGACAGATGAAATCTCCCATGGCTGGGTGGGAAACCCACTGCAGTGGGCCAAGGGACCCCAAGGGAGGAAAGGCACTCAGCATGAAGAAGTCAGGACAGGCTTTAAGGATGAGCCAACAGGCTGCTGGGTGAGTTGGTGCAGAGTGAAGGCTGTCACCATCCCCACTGGGGGACATCTGTCCAAATTATGTCAAAACAAAGCTATTCTGAGATCAATCCCAAAGAGAAAATATTATTGTGGCTGATGGTGGGGGGTGGGGTGGAAGATAAAGAGAGACATTGGCATGCAGTCCCCACCCCAAGCTTAGACACATGCAGAAGAGGAAGGAGAGAAATGTTGTGGAGAAGGGGGAGTGTTGCTTTCAAAGCCCCAGGCCCTATGCCAAGGCCCTAGGGCAAGGAGTTTAGGGAAAAGAAGTGTGGGGGGGTGAGGGGGGGAAATGGCTGGAACAACAACTTTAGGGATAAGAGCTGATGGCCAGACTAGGAATAAAACTGAAAAGAGAGCTCTCGGCCAGGTGCCAGACATCCAGATGTGCCCCGTTAAGTGAAAGAGTCAGGGTGGGGACTGGAACGCAAGACCCAGATGTACTGTGTTAACCTGGGAACTGGGTCCCTTCAAGATTCCAGATGCTCCATGTTTAATCGGCTGTGCAAGCTTGGGCTCCAGATGGGCTAAGTGAGGTGGAGGCTGGCGGGGAAGCAGGGTCCAGATGGATGGGACAGGAACCTGGGATGGGACTCTTAAGCCAGATGTTGTGCATGATTTGGAGCATGTGGGGGTCGTCAGGGGACAAGGCCTCGGAAGGAGGTCTAGCAGCTCCCCCATGATTGGCCAAGGACACAGGAATGAGATGTTACCTACATACCAGAGCCCTTGGCGATCCCTGCACCAACTCTAGTCCCTTTCTTCTTGGTACTCTCTGGTCTACAGACCAAGATCAGCCCCTTATTTGTGCCCTAAAGCAGAGCCTGAATCCAGACAGTGAGGGGCAAGACCTCTCAGGGTCCTTTATTTGCTGCTTCCTCTTCCCCAACAGGGACCTCCTGAATTTCCCAGCATTCATCCCTCTGCAGTTTAGTCCTAGGCATCAAGATGTAGAAGGAAGAGAATTAGATCTACAGTCAGAAGCCCCTACTTCAAATCCCCGGTCTGAACCAGGGGCTGCTAAGTCCTCCCTGGGTCTCCATCTTCTCATCTGTGTAGTGGCCTCACCCACATGCACATTAACAGGTCAAGTTATCCCAGCAAGGTTGTCTGTATCCCCTCCTCAGAGCTCTTGGGGTACTCCTGTGGAGTAGAGGGTGTCTTTCTTCAATGCTATGAGCTTGAGCCCCCACTCCAGTGTGTTTCCCACAGTGTTAACCATCCATGATTAAGGACCTAATTTAATTCAACCACCTAAGAATAGAAATTATAACAGCTGGAGGCATACTCTCACATCTACCATTTTGGTCCACAAGGAGGAGAGTGAGCTCAAACTCAAACCAGTTTCTACATAACATTTGCCCCACCAAGTTCACTTCTAAGTGGATCATGCCTGCCAGATCAGTCTTTGTCTCAGCTATCACTTAGAACTTTGATGCTGGTAGAGCAGGCATGGCTGGCCACAAGCTTCAGCCTGAATTCTGGGACCTGGACCTCCAGGGTCACTCACCATTATGACCTTTCAAAGCTCATTAAATCATGGTCATCTTCAATACTCCACCTAATCAATAATAAACATTTATTAAGAACCTACTCTGTACCATGCACTATACTAAAAACTGGGGATACAAATAGAGGTTTGGGCCTCATCCCCACAACCCTCCAGTCCAAGAGGCAGATGAGATCTTCCAAGATAATGAGGTTATCCCAATAATGAGTTTCTGGGGGCACAGGGGAGATGTCAATCCAAGAAGTCCCAAAGTATTACAGCCAGGTGAGAACTGAGATGTCTAGGCTGAGGGAACAGGAAAGAATGCACACAGCAGAGACAGAAACAATGGGGTCATGTGCTCATGGGCCTCATAATGGTGGTCCCAACTGGGAGATAAAAGCCCAAGGACTCTCTTCCATTACAAGGTATCATTGCTTCCTGGAAGTAGGCACCCTAGGCTCTTCCTTATGGGCTGGCACACAGGGCATGCTCTGAGGATAGGGTACAATTGGCCAGGTCTCCACTGTCTGTCAAAGTGAAGACTGTTGTAATTGGATGGCAGAAGAGCATCGTAGATCAACCTCTTCATTTTCCAGACAAGGAAACCGAGGTCCCTGAAGGGAAGGGGTTTACCCGAGGTTACAAAGGCAGTTGAGATTTGAAGTTGGTCTCTTCCAGGTGTAAATCCTATAAACCCACTCCACTTCAGTCCTCCTCCGTTTGGGCTCCCTCCCCAACCTAGGCCTCTTTCAGATTCTATAGTTTCTTCCTTCATTAGGAAATGATCTAACCTATAATGTTAGAAGTGGAAGGGACTCTAGAGACCATAAAGGCAATGTCATTTTACAGATGGGGAAACTTAGATTTAAAGAAGAGAAAGGATTTGTCCAAAGTCATGCAATGGCAGAACCAAGGTTTCATGATTGTAGTATCAGAGACCCTTCCACAGTACTGCCGCTAGAGTTGGAGAGCCTAGGTTTGAAGCCCACCTCTTACACTTAATGCTTGTCTAATTGTGGGTGTGTTACTGAACCTCCCTGGGCTTCAGTTTCCTCATCTGTCAAATGGCCTTCTCACTCTAGGTCAGTTATGGTCTTCTGGGTCACTTCATACCTAGATCCTTCTTTCTCTCTGTCCCTTCCAAATAGAAAAATCCCTCTCCCAAATCCCTCCACCACTATCCTGTTCCCAGCCTTTTAAACAAGATGGACAAGAACAACCTAGTGATGGATGGTGGAATGCTTCCTTCTCCCTTCCCAGCCTGATCTACGTGGCCAGGCTGGGGTATGAAGGCTCTTTTTCTCCACACTCAGCCCCTCTGAGGCATCCTAGAGATATATCCCCGAAGGCACCAGAGGAACTGCTGCAAGAACATAGGACACTTGGCCATAGCAACGGCCCTGTCTCAATTCCAACCTTTACCCAGCCCCCTCTGCCTCTCCCCACCCAGCCCCTGTCGTCAGCCATCAATCCCTAGCCCCTCAGCTGGGATGGAAGTTGTTTGCACTGTATCAATCCACACTTGTGGATTATGTTACTTTGTAACTATTCCTGAATTGTTTTCAAGGGAACCTGGCCTACAACTGCCCTAGGGTGTGTCTACATCTCCCTCAAGACCAAAGACTCTTCAAAGTTGGGGGCTGTATCACACCCTCCTGGTAAGACATGGGTCCTTCAGAATGGGAACTGTGCCTTTGTAAGATAAAACTTCCCCAAAGTCGACTGTCATACCTCCTTAATCAGACTGGGGGATCTGGAGAGTGCCCTTGCAGATCCCCAGGGGACTCTCAAGCTTATCAGACCATAAGATCTGAGGAGCTTGCTCCCAGCAGGTATAGCAGGCAGGGCAGAATTCCTCAGTGAACCACTATATTAGTACATTTGACAAAACAGAATGAATGCCATCCATGGGCAGTTTCAGGCTAATCTCCTTCCTGAGAAAAAGATAATGGAGTTTGATGAATGGGTCTTCAGGTTAACAGAGAGAATGAAATGTTCATTTTAAAATGGAAGAAGGGCTTCAATGGGAAAACAAAAAAGATCTGGATCCAGGTGGAAATCCTGACCTATGTTATGTTAGGAGGTTGGCAGGTGAGAAAATGTTATACAGAGGAGAATGGGAAAAGAGATTCTTAAATTCTTACAGCTAAGATAAGTATGAGGCTTTTCTCAGAGATGAAGGAGCTGCATGCTCTGAGGAGAAATAAAAGAGTTCCTCCTCCAAGAAATGATGGTGTAGAGGGTGGGGAACCCATGACCTCCAGGCGACAAGTGGCCCTCTAGGTCCTCAGGTATAAACCTTTGACTGAGTCCAAGTTTTACAGAACAGATCCCCTTAATAAAAAGATTTGTTCCGGGAAGTTTGGATTCAGTCAGAGGGCCACACTTGAGAACCTAGAGGGCCATATGTGGCCTCGAGGCTGCAGGTTCCCCACCCCTGGTATAGACCTATAGGTTCTGTCAGGTAAGAGATCATGACATTAGAGTTAGAGGAGGCAGTATTGATGACTTCCTGCAGAGGGGTGCAGAGACAGCAATTTGTGGACCTGTTAACAATGTGAGAGATCTTCTCACATGCTCTCCAGGGCATGTATGTATCCAAGATGATTCAGAAAACTTCCCAAGACTTGTCAAACTAGAAGTCTACTACCCACTTCTGGTGGATCATGTGATCATAAATGATATTACTAGAAAGCATCAACAAAGAGTATGGAATCTAAGGCAATAAAGTGAAGAATGTAGAGGCATACAGAGTGTCTTCATATTTTTAGCACTACTGCCTAAAGGCAAGGGATTGCGAAAGGCAGATTTGAGAAGTGAACAGCTGTTTAAGAAAATGGTGTTTGAAAATAGGATTTAAATTTCTGGATAATGGCTTAAAATATAGCGTGACAGGAGCATGGTCAGGGATGGAGTACACCTAACAAGGGATAGTCAGAATGTTTTTACTGTGTCTTTCAAATTTAATCAAAAGAGCTTTATCCAAGCTAGTTACCATAAAGAGTAGCTAAAATGTAGGATCCTAGAAAAAAACCAGTGATCCTATAAAGAAGTTCACAAAAGAAAAAATTCAAGCAAGAAGTAAATACACATACTCATGACCTCAGACATCTGTACACAGATGCCAGATAATTTAGAAGGTCTAATGTAGGCAAGCATTGAGATTTGATGGGATGAGACCCACAACTAGAAATGTGCATATACCTTAATCATAAGAAACAAGGGAGGTCAAAAATATGTGAAAAGGTAGCCTTATATACTGAGAAGATATATCCTTAGCAGGAAATTCAGGACTCTTGAGTTGGGGAGCGTGGTGAAGAACGACAAAGTAAAGAGTAAGTAAAAAAACGACAAAGGCAGGAACAAAAGAGATATTATCATCAAAATATACTACAGACCACCTGGATAAAAAGAGAGGACAAATAAGTTCAGATTATAGATCAGTACAGAAACCTGATAGAGTAGTTGTGATGGGGAGCTTGATTTACCTGAAATCTGCTGGAGTTTCTCTGTCAAGAGCAGAACAGCTAATAATGACTTGGTTTGACTTAGTGATAGTTTTATCCTTCAAAGAGTAGAGAAACAAACAAGGGCAAACCTTGGAATTATCCAGTGTACACAGAGGATTTTAGGAGAGCAGATTTCAAAGGCTTCTGAGAACAGAATCCTGCAAATTAAAATTTTATACAAGTTAGCCCAGGAAAAGTAGGAAGGGAAAATCATGCAGAGAAAACATTCTTGATGGGGAAGAAAAGGGAGAGTTGTGCAAAGAAATTAATATAAATGTATGGGAATTTGCCAACTGATTTGCTGCTGCTGCTGCTGCTGTTTTTAAAATATAGACAAAAAACAGAAACAAAGGCAGGTAGCAAAGGACAAATACCAAAGCATGACATAGTTTTCTAATAAGAGTGTCAGAAGTATTAAATCTCAGAATTAGTTACAGCTGGCAAAAAAAGTCAAAGTTAGCAAAAGGAGGTTTTTTTTAAAGCTATGTTGAAGAAAAGAGGAGAATCCTAGAATGCAGCTTGCCACGAAGACTGGGGATAATTCATAACAGAAAGAAGGCAGAACTACTCAGTTCATGTTTTCTTCCTGTTTAACCCACCAAGGAGAATGATCTTTGGGCTGGGAGGGGCCAAATAAAAATTGTGATAAGGGAGTTACTGCCCTTGATGAATTCAGATGAACTTTGTTCTTAGATGTAGAAATGAACAGCCAGATGCAATTGCTGATCCGGTTAGTGATCTTTGAACGAATGATCAGAGAAATGAATAGGAAGTACAGGATGGGAGGAAGGCAGATGTCCCAGTGCTCAAAAAAGGAGGGAATAAAATATGAAACCACAGGTCAGTGAGTTTGACTTTGACCAGATAAGACACTTGTAAAGTGCTTGGCACATAGTAGGTGCTATAAAAATGCTTATTCTCTTCTCTCTTCCCTTCCCTTGATTCTTGATAAAATCCAATTGTTAAAACAAATGTTTGGGACCATCTAGAGTTAGCATCATTTCATCAAGACCTGCTTAGAGCACACAAAATTCACTTTCCTTTTTGACATTGTTACTAGTTTCACGTCAGTTTGCCCAGATTTGTTTGTTAAAATCTCTCTCTCTCTCTCTCTGTCTCTCTCTCTGTCTCTCTGTCTCTCTGTCTCTCTGTCTCTCTCTCTCTCTCTCTCTCTCTCTCTCTCTCTCTCTCTCTCTCTCTATCTCTATCTCTGTCTGTCTGTCTCCTGTGCCAATCCTAGATCTATATATCTAACCCCAGTACATGCCCTGAACATCAATTCCCCCCCTTCCTTGGCCATTTCAAACTGGATGTCTCAGGGCTATCTCAAACTTGACAGGTTTCTATTTTTCAGGATTCGTCACTTTCCTCCCTAAAAGCACCAAACTCCCAACCTGTCCTGTTTCTATTTTACCTACATCCTTTCCCATCATGCCCCAGGATACAACCTTCCCACTGTCCTCAGCTTCTCACACACCCCTTCCTGCACACATCTGATCAGTTGCCAAATCTGGCTGTTTCTACCTTCCCACTATTCCTCTCCTCCAGCCCCCTTCTCTTCACTCACAGCCACCTCGTTTTATCACATTATCTAAATTACTGCACCAGTCTCCTTTTGGTCTCCCCACCCTCCTCTGCTCCAGGACTACCAAAATGATTTTCCTTAATCACAGATAGGACCATGTGACACACACACCCCCTCCCCGCCCCAGTAAACTCCAGTGGATTGTTCCTACAGTCAAATAGAAAATACTTTAAAGTCCTTCACAGTCTTGTCCCAGGCTTTCTTTTGAATCTTGTGCAAAGTTCCTTATGCTCTATGATCCAGGCAAATTTAGGCTTTCTCTGTGTTTCACCCATACCCCCTCCACCTCTGTCTCCTGACTTTACAGTGACTGTTCCTTCATGCCTGGAATGTACCTCCTCATCACCTTCACCTTGCAGAGTTCCTCCCTTCAAACATCACATTCAGAAGACATGAAGCCGTCCCTCATTTCCCCCACTGATAGTCCACTATCCCTCCCAGACTATCTTTGATGCATTCTGTACATCCTTATACATGTGCCTGTGGTCTAGAATGCAAGTTCTTTGAGGGCAAGATTTGTTGCAGTATCTTTGTATCCCTAGAACTTGGCACATGGTAAGTGTTTAACAAATGGTACTTGATTGATCCATTGGATGACCTCTAGGGCTTACAAAATATGACATTCTAAGACAGAGGTGGGGAAGCTGTGGTCTTGAGGCTTAAAAAAGCCACACTTGAGAACCTAGAGGGCCACAGGTACCCCACCCCTGTCCTAAGGCTTTGAGGCATTACTGAGGCTGAGGACTGATTCTCCTCCTAGAGAAGACTGGGATTCCCTGGGGTTGGGGGAAGACAATGTTTCTCCCAGCAGACCAACATGGAGATAAGCCCATGGAACTTCACTGAATGTATTTTGGCCCACTGATGCTGGCCAGAACCATGCCTAAAGAAGGCCATTCCATTTCTTTTCCCAATATTCCACTGAGCCAACCCATTTGAATAAGTAAGATGCTCTCAGAGGGGCACTTCGGTGGGACACTTCAGGTCTTTTCATGATAAAATATTAATATGTAATTATATCAATATAGTTATATGTTTACATATTTAGTACCTAATAAAATCATACATTGATATTATTCTAGGTTAGCATGATTTATTCTAATACAATTATAGATATAGATACTATAGTCCCAGAATCTTTGAGCATTAGAAGGGAAGTCACCTAGTCCAACCCATACATGAAAGATGTCCAGATTCTGCTTAAGGATCTCCAAGGAAGAAGTCTCTTCCCATTACCCAGAAAGGTAGTAACCAAACTGCTGTCAGTCCATGTATTTTATTCAATTCTCTATTCTATCTCCTCACCTAAAAACACACCCCTTTTTTCTTTGTGTCTCCAGTGCTTAGTACAGTGTGGATGGGCACACAGTAGACACTCAATAAATGCTTGTTGATTAATTAGCTAATCAGTTACTTAGGGAACCTGACAGATCCCTGACCCAGAGATTTGTCAGCCCTTGGACAGACATGCTTGGGGATGAGGGAAGGTGCCAATAGAGAGAAGAGGAAGGGGGTCATAGGAGGAAATCTGGGCTAGACTGTCCAAAAGAGGGCCAGGATTCCATCTCAGGCAGGGTGAGCAGCCATGGAGCTTGGAAAGACACCAGTTGTTCTCAAACAGAGGGGATGGATAAACAATCTTCTCCTGAGGGGGAGAGGAGGGCAGACAATAAAGGAAAGCCCCCAGGGCTCCCTAGTTAGAAGGCAGAAAGATGGAGTCTGACCTCAGCTGACTGGCTCTGTTTGAAGGGGCTTAGGGAGTGGGCTGGACATGTGAGCCCAAAGTGACCAGAGATCTGGATGAGCCAGCTAGGAAAGCTACAAACAGACTCCACCCCTACCACACACATACCAGAGCCCATATAGATTTTGGAGTAGTGGGAGAGGAGGTTGAGTGATCCAGGAAAGGCAGAGTGCCCCTTTAGGAGAGGTGTGTGATGACCTAGAAGCTGCCCATGGACTGTGGCATAGGAAGATGGTAAGAATGCTTGCTTTGGAGTCAGAAGACCTAAGTTTCAAGTTGGCCCTGAATGCCACGAGCCATTGACCAGGTTATTCATTTCTGTACTCATGGTCTGTTCTCTCCTCTGTTAAATGATAGAGCTGGACTAGCACCTGCCATTTAGAGCTGGAAGGGACCTTTGAGGCCAGCCAGTCCAACCCCCTCATTTTACAGAGAAGGCCTGGGAGGCTGAAATGACTTGTCCAAGGCAACCCAGACAGCAAGTGAGAGAGACATCACTGGAAGCCTCTGATTTCCAGTGCAGGACTCTGCATCTGTCTTACTCTGCCTCCGGGGGCTTGACAGACTCTCTTGGCCTCTGATCCCAGAAGCTTTGTTGGGTTGCTCATATCCCTCTAGATGGGCAGCCCCAGATGACCAAGACTCACTGGAAAGTCAGGGGACAGAAGGAGAAAGAAGGGCCTGTTTGAGAGGAGTAAAAAGGTCAAAATCTGTCCAACTAGGGCAGACATGACACGGGTGGAGGATTAGGGAAAGCAAGAGTGCTCTAGGGAAAGAAAAGGGCCAGGGTACATTTTTTAGTGTATTAAACGTTGTTGGGTAGGAGCGTGTTAGCTGGAAGGAGATCCGTATTCCTGGGAGCCAGAGGCAGTGAGGCTTAGGGCCCTCAGAGGTTAGAAACTCGCTTGTTTTGTCTGGCCCCAGCTGAGGGGAGCAGCCAAGAAGGAGGCACCAGACCAAGCACAAGGGGAAGACCTTGGGTCATAAGACCGTAAAGAAGTTGGGACCCTTAGGAGTCCAGGCCCCTCATTTTATAAAAGAGGGGCCTGAGATGCTAAGAGGGGAAACTGCTCATTCAGGGTCACAAGGTAGACCAGAGCAGAGCTGAAAGGCAGGTCCAGGCTTTCTAACTCTGAATTCAAAGATCTTTCAAGTAAAACAAGAGAGTCACAGCTCAGGTCCTGAAATAACCCAGAGTCTCAATACCACCCTCCCCCCAATGGCAGACTCACACACACACACACACACACACACACACACACACACACACACACACACACACACACACACACAGAGTCCAGCTCCACCCACAGAATGCTAGGAAGCTGGAGATAGATTCCTGGCCTTCTCAAGGACCTAGGGGAATTAAACAATACCCTTCCTCTCTTCTTCTTCTTTCTCTCTCCCTCCTCCACCTCAAAGAACCAATGATTTCCCGACTCCCCCCCAAATACTGTCCATCTTTGGCCTCTTTCTCTCCAATATTCCCAACCCAGACTCCTTTTTTTCCCCTTGTTCCATCTTTTCTTTGATTCTTCCATCCACAAATCTCCATTCTCTCCTATCCTACCCCCATCTCATATACTCCTCCTTGACTTTTGCCTGGGATCATGGGGGAGATATGGCTAGCATGACCTTGATTTGAAGGCTAAAGCATGAAACAATCTTAGTCTGACAATAGAACCAGGGACTTCAAAAACATGAGCTCCTGGGGCATCTCGGTGGCTCGGTGAATAGAGCACCAGCCCTGGAGTCAGGAGAACCTGAGTTCAAATCCAGTCTCAGACACTTGACATTTACTAGCTGTGTGACCTTGGGCAAGTCACTTAACCCCAATTGTCTTACCTTCCCCACTAAAAAAGAAAGAAAACGTGAGATCAAGCCAAAAGTAACTTTTAAAAAATAACTAGCTGGTGGATCTTAAGGCTATTGGAGAATAAGTGCCAAGGACAAGGATTTAGTCTGGAAGAATGGGGACTTAGTATAAAGGGCAGGGATTCTGTTGTGAGAAGCTGGCACTCAGTACTGAGGTTGTGAACTCTGGGTTGGAAATAGGGGCTTGGCCAGAGATGGGCGCAAAGTGCTGGGAGTGAGGGAACAGTGTTGAGAATGAGGGGTTGTTGTTGGGCATGGGGTCTCAGTACCAAGGAGAGCAGCTCATAGTTTAGAATGGGGTCTTAGTTTAGGAGTTGGGAGATCAGTAACAGGGATGGGAGTTCTGTGCCTAGAATGGGGGATCAGTGTTGGGAAGGGGGATTCAGAGTTTGTGGTAGCTCTCAGTGTCAGAAATGGGGCCTTGCTGGGGCTGGCCATTCAGTGTTTGGGACTGGGGCTCAGGGTCAGGGACCAGGGCTCAAAGTTGGGGCCTGGGACTCAGAGTCAAGGCTAAGAGATCACTGTCAAGGATAGGAGATGAATACTAGGGAGGAGAAGAGAAGGGAAGGGAGCAGGCACTTATTAAGCCCCTACTATGTACCAGTAAGTACTGAATTACTTCCATTTGAATTGTCTTGGGAAGATTCTGAAGATCACCTGGCAGGATAAGGCACCAGACCCTGAGGTCCTTACTCGAACTAAGCTGCCCAGCATTCAGACTCTGCTTCAGAGAGTGCAACTTGGATGGGTTGGCCATGTTGTCCGAATACAAAATGTACACTTGCCACAAAGATTATTATATGGAGAACCCACAAAGGGCAAGCGTTCACATGATGGTCAGAAGAAGCGATACAAGGACACTCTCAAGGTCTCTCTTAAGAACTTTGGAATAGATTGTGTGACATGGGAGACACTGGCACAGGACCACTCAGCATGGCGTGCACACATCAGAGAAGGTGCCGTGCTCTGTGAGCAAAGCAGAAGTGAAACAGCTCAAAGGAAATGCAGGATTCGTGAACTTGGAGAATCCACCCCAAATGTTCACACGGACTAGTTGTGCCCAACTCGTGGTAGAACATTCCGAGCTCATGTTGGTCTGATCAGCCACAGTCTGACACACTGAAACTTGACTCTAGCCTGGTGATGTCATTTTGGTCCTCTTTGAGAAGGAAGGACAACCAACTGAATAGCCAACTACGTCCCACACACTGTGTCAAGTGCCTTATAAATATTATTTCACTTGATCCTCAACAGCAACCCTGTGAGGTAGGTGATATTAAGATCCCCATTTCACAATTGAGAAAACTGAGAGGTTAGGTGACTTGCCTAGGGTCACACTGCGTACACTAAATGTCTGAGACTAGATCTAAATTCAGGGCTTCTTGAGTCTAGGCCCACCATGCCACCTATCTGCCTTATGATGGGGACTTAATGTCAATGAAGAGGGCACAGTATCAAAGATAGTGGCTACAATTGGGGGGTGGCAGCTCTCTTGGAGATGAGGGCTTCCTGTGTCGAGTGTTGGGAATGGGGTCTAAGCACATGGGATAAAAACTCAGTATTAGAGATGAAGACAGTGTCAGTAATGAAAGCTCGGTACTAAGGGTTCAATGTCAGGCTTGAAGACTGAGTCAAGGATAAGACTAATGTCGGGAATGGGGGCCTCGGTATTGGGAATGGGAATAGGCCAGGTCACAAGAGAACAAGCATATAAAACACACGTGGTTAAAACAGGACACGACATGCCACGTGCCTGTGACATGGTACACCTTGCACACCTTGTTTCTGGTAGGCTCAGAGTTTGTGATGGAGGGGAGCACAGTACAATCAGTCCCAGTGATGATGGGGATGAAGGCTTGGTGATGAGGATAGAGGTTCAGTGTCAGTTGGGGATGGAAAGGGCCCTCATTGGCAGGAAAAGGGATTAAGCTTGACTACGAGGACTTGTCAAGGATGGGCCCTCAGTGCCAGAAATGGCACAACAGTGCTGGGATGGGGAGCCCCAATGTCAGGGATGGGAGCTCAAGAATAACTAGGCTCTAGACAGAAAGGCCTAAGGAGCATCTCCTCCTCTTCAGACAAACCCCATCTTCCCCTTTGGCCTTGTCAGCTGTAGTCACACTTCCTTACTGTCCTCTGTCTTCCAACACACAGCTCTTGGTGAAATCCTGGCCCTGGGTTGTAGGACTCTGGTTACGTTCCTTCCCTGGGGCCTCCATTTATCTCTGGGATGACAGAGGCCTGGGAAATAAGGACAATGAGGACATGGGCCGTCCCTGCCAGCTCCGGGTCCCAGAGCAGCCCCGTCTGAGGGGGTGAATTCCATGTGGATGGAAGCATGATGTGGGACAGGTCTGGCAGGAAGCCCAGGCATCTCTGGACAGCTCTGCACCCCAGATGAAATGAGTGCTTTTCATACTTCTCAACTCCAGAATTAAGGAAGAAAGAAAATATGCATTTAATCGTGATTGGGGTGGGGTGGCATGGGGGAGGGCTTGGGGAGAGAACTTGAAAAGAATGGCTATGAGGAAAGAAAAAGGAAGGCACTGTTGTCCCAGTGACAGTATTGGCCTAGGAGGTGAATGCACCCTGGTTGCAACCAGGGTACAGCCTCTTTCTCCCCAACCCATGCTCTCAAGAAGGGTTCTTAACCCGGACACTGTGAACTTCTTAAAAAAAGTCTATTGATAACTATTTCCACTGATTCCATTTGTAATTATATGGATTTTTATTTTGTACATTTAAAAATAGGATTCTGGACTCCTAAAAGAAGTCCATAGGCTTCACCAGACTGATACCAAAGGGGTCCATAACAGAAAATAGTGAAGGGCTCCTGCTTTAGAGCAAAATCTTTCCCAAAGGCTTTGCAACTTGAATTGAGAATTTAAGGTACCAGTTTCATACTCTCACCAATAAGAGCGATTAGGGGGTGGCATCTCTGGCCTCAAAAAATAATCCCCACCAACCTGACCTATTCATCCCCTTCCCATTACTCAGGAACTGTCCCTTTGAAAGGATAGTCTGAAATTCTGATAGTACCTCTGAAATCCCACCTCCTACATGAAGTCATCTTGGACAGACAGAACTCTTGGGTTCTGTCCCTGATTCCCAACACAAGGATGTTGTAGAGTGGAAGAAGAATAGGATTAAGACATGAGTTGACTACCAACTATGCAACAACCAGCTGGATGGCCTTGCACCTGTCTTTCAGTCTCCTTCTGTGTAAAAGAGAAGAGAGGATTGGGTTGGACTAGACAATCTCTTGGATCAATAATATCTTTGTTGAACTTGGTTTAACATGCTGGTTCTAGTTATCTGAGGGTCATCTTACTTCTATCTACATTATTGGATATTTCTTAGAGTATAAGCATCTTGAGAGTAGGGACCTGATCAGTTCAGTTCTTAAATTTCACCATTGTTGACATGAATAAGTTTTGAAGAGATGACGGTAGTGATGGTGACAGTATTGATGGAGAAGTTGGTGTTGATAGTGATTGGTTTGTTGGCGATGCTAATGATGATCAGGAGATTGGTGGTAACAGTGAGGCGGAGGCTGTTGATGTGGAAAGTGTCAGTGATGGTAGCAATGGGGAAGTTGGTGATGACAGTGGTAGAGTGTCCATGACAACAGTGTTGGGGAGGTTGATAATGTCATGATGGGAAGACTGTCAATGACAATGGTGATGAGGGGGTTGGTGATGACAACTGTGGTGATACTGATGAAAGTGATCAGAAGGCTGGAGATAGTGACAGGTGATAATTATATAGAATCAAACACTTCTGAGGTAGATGGAACCTTTAGAGATCATTGAGTTCAATCTCCTCAATTTTTCAATCAGAAAATTAAAGTCCAGATAGTCATTTGTCCAAAGTCAATCAATCAGTTAGTTGATCAACAAACATTTATTAAGTACCTTTTGTTTGGCTGTTTCAGTTGTGTTCAACTCTCCATGACTCCATTTTGGGGTTTTCTTGGCAAAGATACTGGAGGGGTTTGCCATTTCCTTTTCTGGATCATTCTACAGATGAGGAAACTGAGGCAAACAGGGTGAAGTGACTTGCCCAGGGTCCCACAGCTAGGAAGTGTGTGAGGCTGGATTTGAATTTGTCGAGATAAGTCTTCCTGACTCCAAGCCCAGTGCTCTATCCACTGCACCACCTTGATGCCCTATTAAGTTCCTGCTCTGTACCAAGCATGTGTGAGCTAGGTACTAGGGATATAAAGACAAAAATATAACACTCCTGGCCCTCGAAGAGCTTGTATTTTATAAAGGAAGACAACATGCACCTAAATAAGTATGTGAAAAAATGTACAGAATAAATACATGATAATTGGAGGAGAAGGACACTAGAACTCACCTCTCAAAGGTGGTACTTGAACTAAGTCTTGGGATTCTAATGGATGGAGGTGAGGAGGGAGTGCATTCCAGGCAGAGGAGGCTGCCAGTGCAAAGTCACAGAGAAGGGAGATGTAAGATCATGGGACAGGAACAGCAACAGCCTTTTGGCTGTGCTCTAAAGTCTGGGAGGGTGAGTGATGTATAATATGGTGGGAAAGGGAGCTTGAGGTCAGGTTATGAAGGACTTTATGTGTCAAATAGAGGAATCTGTATCTTTCTCTAAAGTCAACAGGGAGCCTCTGACGTTTAATTTAGGAGGGAGGTGACATGCTCAGCCCTGGGCTGAGGTGGGCTAGAACCCAGGTCCTCCAACTGCAAGTCTATTCTGCTTTCTACTATACCATACTGCCTCTCTAATGGATAAGCTGGCCATCAGTATATGAACTTCAGGGTCTTATAACACCAGTTGTCCAAAGCTAACTCAAATGTAATGGGTATATGACAAATATAACTCAAATATAACCAGTCACCCCTAGCTAACTCAAAATCACAAAGTGTCAGGATTGGAAGAACCATCTAGCACCATGACTTACACACAGTAGGGGCTTAATAAATGCTGGTTGACTGATAGATAGCCTGACCTGTATCTGAACAAGAACCCTCTCTGACAAACTCACCAACCTTTGCTTGAAGGCTTCTAGTAACCCACAACCTTCTGAAGTACACCTTTGCTTTGGGACAGATGTAATAATTAGGAAGCCTTTCCATACATATTGGGCCTCAATTTATCATTTACAACTTCCTCTTCCTGGTTCTTTCCTCTGGGGCAAACCGAATAAGTCGTCAGTCCACTCTGTCTTTCAAGACATAACCTGAAATCAATTGTCTTGTCTCCTCCCCTTGTCCCCAACTGAGTTCTGTCTTCTTCAGTGCAAATGCTACCAGATCTTTCAGTTAATTGTCATACAGAGTGGTCACCAGTCCCATCCCCATCCTGCTTTGCTTCCAGCCCCCCCAAAAGCTCCTTCTTCTTTTCCTACTCCTGGGGCACTCCAGCCACTTGGTCTCTAAAGCAGTGTAAAGAAACCCCTCAAATGAGAGGTGCTAGAAGATCACTCCCAGTCTGCCCTGGCTCAAGGATGTTTCCACATCTACCATCTTGTAGTCCACCTTGTGTCCTTATTTAAACTTTGTACCTTCATATTTCATTCTCCCTTCTTAGATTTCAAGCTCCTTGATGGCCAGGATATCATAGTTCTGGCCTCACAGCAGGCACCCAGAAAGGACAGTTGGACTGATGTGTATCTTGGATGGGCCAACTTGTCATTGGACACAATCTGAGAGTGATTCTTAGAGAACAACTTCTAAAGAAATGGGAGCGTGGAGCAGCTAGGTTGCACAGTGGATAGAATACCAGCCTTGGAGCCAGGAGGACTCAAGTTCAAATCCAGTCTCAGACACTTCATACTTTCTAGCTTTGTGACTCTGGGCAAATCACTTAACCCAAATTGCCTTGCTGAGAAAAAAAAAAAAAAGGAAAGAAATGAGAGACTTTATACTAAAATGGGTTGGTGGTAAAGGTGATGGGGGTGGGGAGGGGTTGTGATGGTGATGATGAAAAGAGGGTGGAGAAGTAGGCAGGAACCACCTGAAGAATGTGGGCCCTAGGAGAATGCCAGTCGATAAGGCTTTGGCAGAGGAGGGAGCAGTGGGCCCAGAGGATTTAGCAGTGGTTCAGTGACTTGAGACAGGCCTGGGGCCAAGGGAAGGCAAGTGACTAAGATCACCCAACAAGTCAGCATCAGGGGAGGGCCTAGAAAAGAGGTCCTCTCTCATTCCATGACACCCCTCTTTGGTAGATTCATCACTGTGTTCACCCACTCAGGTCCAGTCTTCTCCCTGAGTTTGTTTGGCCTAGATCTTGCTCCCTGGGCCTCTTGTTTTGAGGCTAGGGAGGATAGGAGGGAGGCAGGCAGTCTATAAATCATAAGCAAGGCCCCAGGGCAGGCCAGGCCGTGTGATACAACCATGGCAATGCTGGGGCTTTCGCCTGCCAGAGGGGAAACAAGTGGGGAGCGGGGGCTGGCAGCCCAGGCCCCAGCGACGCAATCCGTCTGCTATGCACCCAGAGGCCTGGCTTGTATTTATTTATGCTGAGCGTGTATTTATATCGGCCCCTTTCTTATTAATACAGCAGGAAATTGCTGGAATAGTTGCATACCTGGCTGGCTGGCCGGCCAGGACCTGGCTTCAGCCAAGAAACATAGGGGCTCTGGCGGCTCCTCAACGTCTGGGGCTCTGCTTCCTCCAAACAAGCACACAGGGTCTAGGGCCCCCACAAGCCTTCACTGGGCTGAACCCTTGGTAGGAGAGCATTCCTTGGCCCCCCTTCCCAGCACTGAGCCCTAAATGCCTGACTCGCCCCATCCTTAGCCCTGAATACTCAAGCCTGCCACCGGACCCCCACCCCGTTCCCCTCCCCCCACCTCCCCACTCCTAGCCCCCACACTTTGTGTCTCCAGCCTCACCTAACTAGGTACTTGGTGCTTGTCGCCATTGCAGCCAATGGAAGAAGGATCAGGGCACAGAAGTCACTTGTGGGTGTCCTGGCCTCCACCAGCCCGACGCACACACAGAATTTTACCTCCCCAAGGCCGGGGGCCACCTCTCCTCTATGTGACTATATGTTCTCTCACGGCAGAGATTCTATCTCTTCGACCAGACCAAAAGGTCTTGCTAGGATCAGCCAAGCCATTGGGACTATCTAAAGGTCATCTCGAACACTGCCTTGGGCTATCCAGCACAGCACCTTGCCCCCGGCCAATGCACTTCCCAGTCCATGGTTGTCTGTTTTCTATTTTCCTATTCAGAGATAAAGACTCTACCACCTCTCTTAGTCACCCATTTGGCATCAAGTCAAAGCTTTACTTTAATCCATAACAGAAGAGCCACATGGTGAATGTAGGCGTAGGGGAAAGACATGGAATTCAAAGTCAGAAGACCAAGGTCTGAATCTTGGCTCTTCCATTTCCTACCTCTGTGATTCTGAGTGAGTCCCTTTCCATCCCTCCCCCTATGAAATGAGGGACTTTTATGGTCCTCAGATCTAGATGTATGAGAAAGACAACTGGCTTGGCAATGGTGTAAAGAAGGCCTGGAGGAGGGAAAGAGAAGAACGTCCAGGGCAGTACCTTTGACATATTCAAATTCTCCACTGGGGCAGCTAAGGGGCACTGGACCTGAAATCAGGAAGACTCATTTTCATGAGTTCAAATCCCACCTCAGACACTTACTAGCTATGTGACCCTGGGCAAGTCGCTTAACCCCGTTTCCTCAGTTTCTTCATCTGTCAAATGAGCTGGGGAAGGAAATGGCAAACCACTCTGGTATATTTGCCAAGAAAACTCCAAATGGGGTCATGGAGAGTTGGATATGACTGAAAATGACTGAACAAGAACAACAAAATTCCACATTGGTTCCATGATGTAGGGAGTTGGAGTGGTAAATGAGAAAGAGATTCAGAGCCCAAGGACCCAGACTCTTCTAATTCTGCCTCTGACACATTACTTGTGTGATCTTGAGGAAATCATTTAACCTTCCTCATCTGTAAAGTGAAATCACCCCCAAGGTCCATTCCAGCTATATGTCTATAATTGTATGAGCTCATCTATTCGGACATTTGTTCCACTGATGCTGTCCATTCATGTCTACCATCTTGGCAGCCTCTTGTCCATGTCCTCCCTTATGGGGGGGGAGGGGGTAGAAGGGACAGTGTCTATCCAGTATGTTTCCATTGCTTTCTCTTGACATAAGAGAATAGCTTAATGAACTGTGTGCCTTGAAAGTTATGAAGCCAAGCTTTGTGCATAGTAAAATCTTAATCAATGTTTACCTAATAAATATAGGAGTAAAGCAAGGATACCCCATTTCCCCAGTGTCATTTAACACAGTTCTAGAAAAGCCAGAGGCAACAATAAGAGAAAGAAATTAAATTATCCCTATTTGCTGAGGACATGGTGATTTCCTTAGAAAACCCCAGAGAGTCAGCAAAAACACTGAAGTGAGAGCAAAAAGATTGGTTATCTATTGCCATAATCTAAATAGAGAGCAATGAAATCCTCTGTAAATAGTATAAATGTGAATCGCTTTATAAGATGGTACCAGGAAGAATAGAGAAGAAAAAAACAGGAGATTTCTGATGTAGAAATGATAGAACTTGTTGATTCAATGGATGTGGAGCCTGGTAAAGGAAGGGTGAAAAAATCAAAGATGATTCCAAGGTTTGGGTCATAGTAGATCTAGAAAATGAATTTCATTTTAGTTTCTGGTCCTACCCCTGTCCTGAGAAAGATTGAGGGTCCATAGACCACAGACTTTAGGACTGGGAAGGACCTTAGAGGTTATTGGCACTGACTCCCTCATGGAATAGAGGAGAAAGATGAGGCCCAGGTAGAGGAAGACACTTGTCCAAAGCCATATAAATGGTAGTCAGTCTGGGATATAAGCCCAGATTATCTGACTCCTAGTCCAGTGTTCGCCCTACACATTAGGTACATTATAGACTATACAAACACCTTTGCCAGGCTGTCCAAAGGCTATGTAGTTGGGAGCCCTGTTTCTTCATCCTCCTTGCTATCTTCCTGTGCACACATGCCCATGTCAGCAGTTAGTCCTGTGCCCAAGACAAGAAGAGTCCTCTAAATTTTGCTGCCCTAGCTCAGTAGAATCCAGGGGTTTTGCCTCAGCTCCCCAACTACCCAAACTTCATAAACCTTAGTGCAAGCACATTTCAAAAGACACATGAACTGACTGCTCCATCCAGGCCAGTCTGCTACTTAGTTCCTGTCCCTACCTAGTACCTCTGTTTGAATAGTTCCCCCCACCTGGAATGCTGTCATTCCTTCCTTCTGCCTGGCTAAATCCTACTCAAGTGAGGTGTACTTATTTATTCCCTGAATATGGTTCCTTGAAAATGGAAACAAGGACCTACTCTCAGATAGATACTCACTGGCCTAGTCTTTGCCTACAACTCCTCAGCTTCCTCCTTTAGTAATCTGATCAATTTTAGGCAACTCTCTGGGTCCTTCCAGCCTAAAGGAAGATCCCACCTAGGGTTTTTATTCTCTGAACAACATACCAACAAGACACATTTTCTTGGGACCAATGAAGGCACACAGATTCATACAAAGGGAAATAAGGACTGAATGTTCCCAAACTACTATGGTCAGAGGTCCCCCAGGCATCATCAGCCTTGCTTAAGCTTCAGCAAGCTCCATTTCTTTACAATGAGACTCAGAAAAGAGCTAGCTGAAGATCAGATCACCAGCATAGGGGATTTCTGTCACTGGTTTTTATAGCCAAGGTACTTTCTGTTGCCTGAATGCACATATGTGTTCCCAGCATCCTTGGCCGCAGCCTTCAGGCTTCCAGCTCAGTCAATCCCCTTGGTTAGATAACTTACTTTTATCAGTCTCCACGCTCTTTGTGAGTCACTTTTGCCAACCTCATTTACAGGGTAAATGTGACTCTTGTTGGAAGCCTTCCAGGAAGGCAGGGAGTAAGGAGCTGTATTTCTTCATCAGTGCTAATGTCCTTTCAGGCCCACTTCCTCCAAGGTCGCTTTCACTGACCACCTCATCCCACACCCATCTCTCCTTCCTTTTCATCCCTGCAGCTCTCAGAATCAGCTCCACCCAATCTCAGACTCAAGCATCCACCCTATGTCTTCTAGGTGTCCATTTGTGACTAGCTCGCCCTGCTTTCAGTCCATGCCTAGCTGCACCCTTAGCACACTCCTCAAGGGAAGGTTTGGGAAACTGACCACAGAAATAATCAGCTTCTGCAGGGATGCCTGAACTGAGAGACTCACTCCCAGAAAAGTAGGCTTAGAAAATGGTTTGGAAGTTTGCATGTAGAAGCTGAGGCCTGAGGTGGGAGAGAGAAGCAAAGGACCCATGACCAGACTGATTTACCTAGGATTGGACATCTGGCCTGTGGGTCCTTTCCCAAGGGAGAGTGAGTGGTGTGGGCCTGCATGCTTGACCTGGCCTCCTAAAGGCCAGCAGACCAGTTAAGGGAATAGGGAAGGCAAAGAATAGAGGAGTCAGCCCCTCCTAATGTGCTCTGGGGTCACAAATAATCCCCCTCCCCACTGAACCATAAAGTACTTCCCAGCAACTAACAGAGGGATCATAAAGAATTCTCTTTGGGGCAAGAATGTTGTCTTCTCACTTACTGCTAAAGTCACCCCCTTTTTCTAGTTCCCAGCCTGTAGAGTTACACACACACACACACACACACTCTCACATACCTCCTCCTCCCTAGCCCCCAAAAGGCTCCAGTGCTCACTCCAACCAAACCACTGAAACCAGAGAAACTGTGGCTGACGTAATTTCCTGAGGGGAGGGGAGGCTGGTCATTGAGGTTCTGTGGGCTGGGGAGGAAAGGGGCCTAGAGGGATAGCAGAGGTAGGGAAGCAGGGGGAATGGGAAGGACAGAAGGAAGTGAGATCTAGGGTATAGGGGATTAGAAGAACTTGGGGGAGAGAATGGGAGAAGACAAGGAAGAAGAGATGGGGGGATCAGAGAGAATGGGCAGAGTGGGGAATGGCCAGGGTAGGGAGAGAAAAGGGATGGAAAAATGGAAGAGAAGGAAACAAGGAAAGGGGGATGCAAATGGGACAGAAGTAGGTAAAGAGGGAGCGAAGAGCTAATTGGACTGAATAGCTTTTATTTTCTTGTACATTCAGTATATAGACCAAAGGACCAACATCTAGTAAAAGTGGGCGCCATCTTGTTAAGTTGTGTTAAGAGGAGAGAAGATGAACAATTGGCTAATGGAGATGAGATGAGTGAGAGAATTCCAAAAGAATATTCTCTGAGGGCTTGAGTCTCCCCTCCTGATACAGCCACTTGCAGTCCCCAGGCTCCCTGTGGGCTCCCTTCTCTCTCACCCCACTAGGGCTCCTTGAGGGCAGGGCCTGGGTCTCTCCCATCAGGCCAGAGAGTCCTAAAGGCAAGGACTAGCTACTCCCATGGGCTGAGGGCTGACAAAAGAATGACAAGTTTCTTCCTCTCTGCCTCCAGCTCTGGGGAGGTGGTTGAGGGCCCAGAAGATATCCCCGAAGGCAGAACTGCTCAAAGGCATTTGGACCAGAGGAAAGGGAAGCCAAGACTGAGCTTGGGAAATGACTCTCTGGCCTGAGGACATCCCCAGCAGGGGCCCTGGGGGCAGCTGACAGGTGACCTCTCCCCCAGGCCTGTTTGAACAGCTGTAATCCCAGAGAGACCAAAGAACCCAGTGCTTCCCTGGGAACCAGATCTGGGGGAGGTGGTGGTGGCAGAAAGGAATGTGAGGGGCAGTGGGCCAGGACCCCAGGCAGAAGCTGGCCTCAATTCCTTGTTCTGTTGATCTTGTAAGAGGACCAGGAGTTCCAATTGTCAGTGGGAAAGCGCCAAGGAGTGTGAACAAGTTGTTTAAGGAGGGTGGAGTGAGGGGAGGTCTGGGTGGACCCTCCAAAGGGGTGGGAAGGCATGGGCAGGGGGAGCTAGGGCAAAAGGAAAGATCAGAATGAGCAAAGCAGGGCAAGGCAGGAGAAATCCCCCAGGGTCTCTGAAGTGGAGGAAGTGACAGGTGGAGCCCTGCATCCAGCCTCAAAGCCGCCCAGAGAATGAGGGGAGTCAAAGGGATGCTCTCTGGAGGAGACAGGGAGCAGGTATTTCCTCACTGCTGATTCCAGTGAAGGCAGCTGAGGTATGGTGTAGAGGGTCACACTTGGACTCATGAAGATGGGGTTTCAAGGCTCTCAGACACTACTGTGTGACTCTAAGCAGGTCCCTTCACCCCAATCTGCCTCAGCCTTCTCCTCTGCAAATGGGCAGGATACTGAGAGCACCTACTCCCCAGGGTTGCTGTAAGGCTCAAACACTTTACCCATGAAGTGCTTTGCTAACCTCAAAGGTTCATATAAATGGATGTTGGCTATTAATAGGTGATCCATCTGTTTTCCTTCAACAAATCCTCTGCCCACTCCCACCCCCTAAATGTGGGCATCCTTTGGTCTCTAGCCTTCTTTTACTGCCAAGGGAGACAGATTTGGGAAGAAATGATGAGCTTAGTCTTGGAGGCGTAGAGAGCTACGGCCCACCCCTCCCCTCTTTGATGCTTCCCTTCATTCCTACGTAATTAATTATCACAGACCTAAAACGAGAACTTCAGAGAGAGTTCTAGCTCAACCTTCATTTTACAGATGAGGAAACTGAGGCCCAGGGAGATCAGGTAGCTTGTCTAGGCCTGGAAAGGGCCTCAGAGGCCATTCAATCCAAACTCTTCATTTCACAGAGAAGTGAGCTGCTAAGATTACACCAGGCAGTGTGAAGAAAAACCAAGTTGTGAACCCACTGTGGTCTTTGTCCTGTTCAATGCCTCCTCCCTTTGCCTTCCCTGACCTCCCACCTGCCAGCTGGACCACTGTCTCTCCCCCATTTCCACCTCCAAACGTGGTTAACTGGAGCCAGTGTGGTACAGTGGGAAGGGCCCTGGACTCTGCAGTCAGCAGACCTGTGTTCAAATCCCACTTCTGATGGTCTCTCCCTTTGTGACCCTGGGCAAGTCATTTTAGCTTCTCTGTGACTTAGCTTTGTCATATGTAGGTTGGCGGGGGGAGTGACTTGATGGTTCCTAGAGTCCCTTCTACCTTAGAGAGCTATGACCCTATGAGAGCTGAAGGTCACTAACTTGGTGGACATGTGGTCAGTGGGTCCTGGGGTAGGCAGTCAGGGACATGATCAATGGGAGTGGTCCTGGATTTTGTGCTCCTCACTGTGCATGGATCATTGCCCAATGCTCAGTTTAATCATTCAGGTCCCCACGCCTTCCCCTCCCTAGTGGGCTCTGAACTTGAAGGCAGATACCTCCACTATCCGTTGAGAACACTGATAGTATCTGGCTGAGCTCAAAGCCCAGCTGAGGCAAGCTAAGCTTGTTTCATTGAATCAGAAGGCGCTGAGACCAAAGGCTGCCATCCTCTCAAGGGCTTCATGCCTCCCTCCTCCTTTGATAAAGCATACGCAGGAAGCTGGCGAGGCACCATCGCCCTTCCTCATTCCTCACCGTTCCAGCCCTGGACTCAGTTCAGTTTTAAATTCTATAAATGCCCAATCCCGACCTCACCCTGTTTCTTCGAGTTTTGATTTTCCCCTCTGTTAAATGAGGGAAGGATAGGAAAGGAGAATGGAAAGCAGGAGTCACCCATGCCAGGCACTGTTTGAGGTATAATGACTTGTCCAAGGTCATAGAGGTAGGCAGCAACAGAAACAGCATTTGAACTGAGGTCCTCTGGCACCAAAACCAGTGTTCTTTTCACTGTGCCTCCCTAGGATGTGTCATCATTGCCACTCCCATAGCCTGTGGCTATGGCTATATCAGATGGACTTTCCAAAGAGCTCTGTCCTGGCACCAGGAGAATGGCCCCAGCCAGGCCTCTGCCTTCCCCCAACACTCTGACCTAGTCCAGTTCCCAGCCCACCCTGTTTCCTGGAGCTTTCCTGTTTGAAAAAAAAAAGGGGGGGGGGTGAGAGACCAGAGGCACAGGTGGAAAATAAGAGTCAACACTGTCTGAATGATCCTGGGCAAATTACCTCTTCTCTGGACTTCAGTTTTCTCCTCTGAAATACAATGGGGTTGGGCTAGAACAGATGAACCCCTATGAATGACTTGCAGAAGGAAACCATCTCTCCAGTTACCTGAGGGATACCCCGAAGTATGGTGATGTGGCTCCCTCCAGAGCCCAAAGCCTGTAACTACAGGGTAGATAACTACCAGGAGGGACCCTCCCTCTACCCTCCTTAAATTCCACCAAGGCCTACTATTTCACAACTACCTCTCTCTTTGCCAGAGAAATGGGACTTGGGGAGATGCCCCTGTCCCATTGATGATGACCAAATGGAGGGAGCAAAGGGGCCTGGAGGACACTACCCCCATAAGTCCCAGGAATAGAGAAACCTGGTCAGGCAGGAGGGGAAAATTAATAGCCTAGAGCTGGGGCGAGGGCTTTCTCTGCCACCAAGTATCTGCCTATGCCAATTTACCAGGGTGCACTGACCTTGGGAATGGGCATGATGGAGGGAACTGGGGGGGTTTCAAGAATGCAGGTGACACTGACTCCAAGAACCAGACTCAACCCTGCTCTGCCCCCTGGGGAGCTCAAGCAGGCTGTAGTAAGCCCACTGACCAAAAGCAAGACCACCCACAGGAACCTCCTCCCCCCAGAGCCCGACAGTCCAGATCTACCTTCCCTGGCCCTCACAAGTCTCACCTGGCTCTCTGGGAGACACAGTCAGCTCACTAACATGAGGGGCCATTTAGAAACACCAGCCTGACTCAGCCTCTGTAGTCAGGCTAAAGGCATCCATGTTATAGGCAACAGGAAGAGAGGGGGCCACCCCATCCCATCAGGGTTAGTTTGCAGCGGATGCCTCCCCAGTTATGGGAATTTAACCTCATTGGCTCCCAGCCCATGCTCCCCAGAAGGGAGGCCCCAAACAATCAGCTTCCTGGGGACAGGTCAAAAAGCAGTTTATTCATCCAAAGTTTTGAGTTCCTCAGGAAGCAATGGCTCCATGGTGCTGTCTTCCCACACCATGTCCATCTCTCCTTCCTGGGCCTGGGCCACTTGGGCTGTATGCTCAAAGGCAGCCTGGAGCATGTAGGAGACCAGGCAGGTGGCCCAGGTGACTATGTAGGCCAGGTGCCAAGAGATAAGGGCTGCTGTGTTTTCCACCTGCCAGTACAGCTGCCTCAACAGGCCCAGGAACTCCAGGGAAAACCGGCTATCCAGAAGTGCCTAAAACAGGTGATATGTAACCACAAGGCATCCATCCCCACTGACCACTCCAATAGTCCCCCAGTACCTGCTGATCACCCCCTGACCTCTCCTGTGGTCAGTAGGGCCATATTTCCCATTGACCAGCCCCTGACCATGCCACTCTCTACCCCTACTTATCTCCTCTGTTGGCCATGCCCACTGACTGTGACAACTCTTATCAACCACCCTCTAACCTCTCCTATTTACTGTACCTCCAAAATTTACTCCAGCTAACCATTATCAACAACCCCCTTACCCCTTTACTGATCATGTTCCATAGTGACTGCCCTAATATCCACACTGACTTAGGACTCCCCATCAACTATGCCTCCATGCACCATTCCAATCTTCACCCCTGCTGACCTACTCTATTGATCACCCGTCAATGCCCACTGGTAGCAAACCATTCCTAGTAACCACCTCTGACCATTTCTACTTACTATGTCTCCCACTCATCATTCCCGACATCCCCCCAACTAACCACTCCTATTGACCATTCCCTGACCTCTCCAATTGGCTCCGTCCTCCATTGATTGCAACGTCCATATGGATTTAACCTTCCTATTGACCATACTCCCACACACCATTCCAGTATTTGACCCTGCTCACCTACTCCATTGATCTCCCCAATATCTACCCCAATTAATCATTCTTCTTGACCGCCCTCTCATTTCTCCTATTTACTATGTCCCTAACATCCACTTCAGCTAACCAGCCCTTCATCTGACTCATGCCCCTTACCTCTCCTACTAATCACATCCCATGCTGATCACTCCAGTACCTACTGTAACAATTCCGAATAAACCATCCCAACATTCAACCCTCCTGACCTACTGTTACCCATCAAGACCCACCCCATGCACACCCACCCTGGCTGACCATGCTCTCCACTGACCACTGCAGTTTCCGCCCTCATCAGCCACCCCTACTCATCATTGATATATCACTCCCTACATCCAGGCCTGGTCCAGTCCTCTGCGTACTCACCAGTCGCTTTAGCTGCTTGATGCTGAAGCGATGGGCTGTCTGGCAGAGCCTCCAAGTGATCAGGAGGACCAGCAGGACCTCAAGTAGCAAGCTTTGAAGCCAGTAATGGAGCAAATTCTTCCAGGGGCCCCAGAAGATGCCCAGGTGGCCATAGGCGGCTTGGCAGAGATGGCAGAAGGTGAGGGGAGAGTTTAACACTTGAGTGAGGGCCAGGCGGGGCAGACGGAGAGCCAGTAACAGCAGAGCACTCCACAGGGTCATCAGACCCCTCACTACAGAGCTCAGGGGGCAGAAGAGACAGGAGTGGGATGGGGCAGGGGCCAGGCATGCGGAGCCCTCTGCTTCATGGGCCAGACCTGACACCCAGTGGTTGAAGAGGAAGATCTTCAGAAGCAGGAAATTATAGAGATGAATCTGGTTCTGGAAAAACTGAAGGGGATGAGAGGGGCAAAAGAAGCCAGCCTTAGTGAGTCAGGGACATGGCAGGGTGGGGCTGTGGCAAGGGGGCTATGGGACCTTTTTCCAGAAGACACTGCCCAGCATGGCCAAGGAGGCCCTGATCAGAGCCCTTAGTCTGCCCCTAGCCCTGTATGACCTTCACCAGAATCTCTGGGCCTCTTTATCCAATGAAAGGACTGGAGTAGGAAACAATGTCTTAATCTGGGATCCACAGGGGTCAGTGGATAGTTTTAAGGGGGTTGGTGAACTTGTATGGGAAAAAAATTACCTCTTCACTTTCACTGACCCCCAACTGAAACTGAGCATTTCTCTTGATTATTCCTGAGAAGGGGGCCCTCTGCAGGCTTCACCAGACTACCAAGGGGGTCTGGGTCTGGCCTTTAAGGGCCCACCCAGCTCTGACCTTCCTTGGGGCTAAAGGTTCTCAAATGTCCACAGGGATGAAAAGGAACAAAAGCACATATAATCCAACAAGTACATCCATTTCACGTGGGATACATTTTTAAAACTTACTTTTGCATCAGGACACATCTTATGTGAGCAAGAAAAAATGACAGACAGCATGGAATAGTAGATAAAAGGCTGGAATCATAGGTAAGAAGACCCGAGTTCAAGATCTGCCTTTTGACCCATGCTGACTGTGTGACCCTGGGCAAGTCACCTAATCTCTCTTTGCCCTTGGACTGGACAACAGGACTATAAATCACAGCGCAGATGAAGATTGACATTGATAAAAGGAGGCTTTCCTCACTGAAAACTCTTTATACCAATTACACCACAGCTCCAATAATCACGGTGCTTCCAAGTAGCGGATGTGGATGTGGTGGAGACCAGGAATCAAGTATGGCGACGAAAGAGTACAGCTGGGGACTGCTAGGGTGGCGCCGTAGTGCATAGAACACCTGGCTTGGAGTCAGGAAGACTCAAATCTGGCCTCAGATACTCCCTAGCTGGGTGACCCTGGGCAAGTCACTTCACCCTGTCTGACTCAGTTTCTTCATCTGTCAAATGAGCTGGAGAAGGGAGATGGTAAACCTTTCCAGTATCTTTGCCAAGAAAATCGGAAACAGGGTCACAGAGAGTCAGGCACAACTAATTGATGAAGCAACTGTGGATTCAAATAAGATTGGGAGAAGGCAATAGAAATAACAGCTATTACTCTGCCTCTAGACTTGGCTGGTTATGACAATATGGGGACAAGCCCCACCTAAGGAATTATTGCGAGAAAGTGGGTCATGGGAGCATAGATATAGACACTCGGCAGTCCAGAGAGGTTAAAGACCCAAGATCACACAGTTAGAAAGTGACTGTCAGGATTTGAACCCAAGACTTCACATTTCAAATCCAGAGCCATTTGCCCAGCGGCCTGGTGCTGCCCCGCCTCCTCATGGAGAAGAAACCCTAATAATCTCAATCCTACAGAGGTCTTTTGGTTCTAGGATTTAGAGGTGGAAGAAACTTGGTCAGATCCTCCAATCCCGCCTTGACACTTTGCAGATGAAGACACTGAAGCCAGGAAAGGTTAACTATGTCACACAGATTCATGATTTAAACTCGGGTCTTCTGACTATAAGAACAGGACTCTTTCCACTCTATGGAGGTATCAGGGACTGGATTCGGATCCTTCCCAAGGTTTGGAGCATCTGAGTTGGAGGGACCCAGGCATGATCTAGGCCAGAGGATCTTCATCCAGGGGGCTGTGAGCCTTTTAAGACATCTATTTTGATAACTATATTTCATTTCATTTTATTTTTTTGCCTTTTTTTGGAGGGGAAAAGGTAGGAAAATTGGGGTTGAGTGAATTGCCCAAGGTCATATGACGTTTGTGTGTGTGTGTGTGTGTGTGTGTGTGTGTGTGTGTGTGTGTGTGTGTGTGTTTTACGTGTCTGAGGAGGGATTTGAACTCAGGTCCTCCTGAGTCCAGGGCCGGTGTTTTTTATTCACTGTGCCACCTAACCTTCCCGATAACTATATTTCAATACAATTTGTTTCCCATGAATTTCATTTTGTTACATTTAGAAATTAGTTTTAGAACAGGTTCATGGGCTTCACCAGATACGGACAAAGTGGTGCAGGACACAGACAAAGCTAAGAACCCCTGGTCTAGGTAGACTTCCTGCCCAATGTTGTATCTATAGAATCTCTGATGGGGGAGTACCCAGCTTTTGCTATAATACCTCCTATGATAGACAGCTCACTACCTCATGAAGTCTGTTATATTTTGGTTGGTCCCAACTGTTAGAAGATTCTAAGCTTTAACCTTAGAGGGGCAAATCTCTGTAATGGTGCACTCTAACAAGTTGGTAGGGGAGAGGTGAAAGGAGGCAGTGTGGTCCAGTGGGCTCTGGAGTCAGAGACTGCATTCCAACCTCATCTCTGATGCTTAAAAGCTATGTGACCATTCACCTCCCTGGGCCTCTTTTTCCTCATCTGCAAAATAACGGGGTTGCTTTAGATGACCTCTGGGGTCCCTTCTGGATATAGAGCTTAAATCCTATTGTCCTGTGTTTGGAGGTGAAGGAAGGGACACTCAGATGCCATGTATTCCAACCCCCTTACTTTACAGATGAGGAAACTGAGGCCCAGGGAGCTAACGGGGTAAGACCAACCCTGGTAACAAGGCACATACATTGCAGAGAAGACTGAATGGAGGCGTGGGAGGAGGACTTAAGGAGGGAGACCCGATAGCATCTTTCCCTCCCTAACCCTGAGCTGGCCTCACCAACACAGAGATCTTTACTGTTTGAAGCACAATACCCGGAATGCTAGATCGGACTTGGAGAGTGTCTGCCATCCTGCCTCTCTTCTGGCCACTTGAACAGTGAATGACTTCATAGATACCCTCGTGTAAGAAGGCACCGTTTCCATGGATGCGTGGTTGCTATGAGACTTGAGGGACTCACCTCCACCTGTCCTCCTCTCATTCTGCCTCAGTCCTAGGGTTTCCCAGGTATCAGAGGCAGAAAAGGATCTTCAGAGGGGGGATCTCAGAGGCCGGCCAGCCAGAGTTTCCTTTCATTTTACAGATGAAGAAACTGAGGCCCAAGGAGATGAAATGAATCGTCCAAGATCACACAGGTAGTGAGTGAGTGTCTGAGTCGAGATTCTAACCTAGCTTCTCTGAGCTTGTCTATGTACTCCGCTCTTTTCACTATGACAGATAAAGGCTGGGAGAAGCATAAGAGGGGCACAGCCTGCCCAGAACTGGTCGAGCCTGACTGAGGGGATGTTCAGGGTCCAGGACCCTCAGCTCCTCCTGCTGCTCCCACTGACCCACAGAAGGAAGCTGCATGACAGTCTCTTCAGGCAGGGCACAAACTCCAGTCAGCTGGGAGGGTTCTCTCCCCCAGACAAAAGCTATAGGGAAGGAGGAGAAGGGCGTAGACCTGGGAGATTTGGGAGAGAGAAGCAGGGAACACAGAAGAGATTCTCAATGTGCACTGTACTTCTGCTACTGTGCCTGTTTACTGTGTCTACACCACTACCTTCCTTCTGGGCTGTCAGGGCAGGAGGAGGGCCAGGGGAAAGGAAGCCCCAAGATGATTTGGGGGGGGGAGTCCTGGCAACATAAGTCTCATGCCAGGAGTTTCTTCTCCAAAACTTAAGTGAACAGAATTTCCTAAAGCCAGAAGGACCCTCAGAAGAACCCTGAATTGACCACAGTCCCGTTGGGTCCCCCATTGCCTTCTTTCTCCAAACTCCAATAGCTCTTAGAACTGCCCAAAGAGACTGGTCAGCAGGGTCATGGAACTCCAGAGCCACAAAGGACATCAGTATCCAGCTAGCTCAAATGCTAGCAGAACAAAATCCTTGATATCCCTGACAAAGGATTCTGTTGATCTTGGCTTGAAGACCTCAAGGAAGGAAGGTAGTGTGGTAGAGTGGAAAGAGCTCTGGCTCAGGATCTGGATGTAAATTCTGCCTCTGTCACTTTCTACCTGTGTGATCTTAGGCAAGTCATTTCCTCAGCCTCAATCTTCCCATCTGTAAAATGGAAGTAGAGATGGTCTCTTATGGCCTCTGAGGTCCCTTGAGGATGGGGAGAAGTGATGGCAGCTTTTCTTTAGAGCAAGTTTAAATCTGCCTCTCCAGATGTCTAGCCTCCATTGCTCCTCTAGGAAAAGAGGCTGGCTCCTCTTCCATATGACAGCCCTTCAATATGTGAAGCCAGCTCTCAGACCCACCCATGCACTCCTGAGTCTTCTCTTCTCCAAAATGCACATCCCCCATTCCTTCAGCCTGGGAGGGAGTAAGTGGGAGGCTGGCCCCTTGTTTCCTTCCAATACTTTCAAGAGTTCTGAGAGTGACAAAGTTAATCACCATCAACAGAAGGAAGTGGGGATTCAAGTAGGAGTCATTTGGGTCAGGAACCACCCAGCACAGAGTTATTAGGTGCTTACCATGTGCCAGGCATTGTGCTAAGCATTGAGGGCTCGAAGAAAAAGCAAAGTCCTTACTTTCAAAAGAACTCAAATTCCAATGGAATATAAGAATTCCCCTACCATCTCCCCCACCCCCTTTGCAGGGGTGAGGGGCCAGCTTCAATGGATGTATTGGATAGTTTTGCTGAACTGTTTTTTTTTCTTTGTATTTGTATTTTTTGTTGCCAAGGATGGCTCTCTGGGTTGATGAGGCCAAGGGATGCATTCAGAAATCGAGATTATTTAATAATAAATACTTTATAAATTCTCATCGTTTGGGGAATGGTGAAACAACACAATGTGATGGAATGTGAAAATTCAGAGAAGCATCAGAAGACTTTGGAACTGATGATGCAGGGTGTGAAGTGAGCAGAACAAAACAAAACAAAACAAAAAAATCCAAGATACATAATGCTGTGTAAATGGAACAAACAGCAATAGGAATAGGAATTGATGTCAGGGTAATTATAATGAACAAGCTTGACCTCAAAGGAAGCATGTGAAAAGGCATACACCTCCCTTCTTTATAGAGGTGTGGAAGGCAGCATGTGCTTTCAGATTAGATTGATATATTAACTAGTTTGATTGAACTGAATTTTTTAATTCTTCCTTTTTTAGTCAATGTCTGGAGGATATTTCTCTGGGTGGGGAGGATGATGTCAAAAAATTTCAGGAATTCTTAAAAGATGCCAATTTTAAAAAATATTCCTTGACCATTAAAAGGCTCAGACCCCAGACCAGGTGACCAAGGTGAAGTGAGAAGTCTTCATCCTGGGTGGTTCAATGGAAAGGAATCTGGACTTGGGTTCTAGTCCTGGCTCTGATGGTCTGCTTTCCATGACACCAGATCCCCCTTCCCAATGTGGAGACAGCATGATTGTTTCTTTGGGAAGTGTTATGACTTTCCTGCTCACTTTATCTCTAACAGAGGGCTACAACTCATGTCCCACTCCCAGAGAGTCCTTTTCATAGCCCTGCAAATCAAAGAACATCTTTCTACTGCTTACCATCCTCAGACCAATGTCCAGATCAGGGATTCAACCACACATTGGGATAAAGCTCTACTATAAAATGTCCTACCATTGAGATAATTTACAATCACCAAATAGGAGCACCAGAAATTACATCAGACACAAACTAATGCTTAGTAAATGTTTGAGGATTGATCTCATCCTTTGGAAAGCTGACTTTTTTAACCCAACTGTAAAATTTTACATTTATCTCTAATTAACTTCATCTTATTTGATTTGAACCAATGTCTTAGCCCATCATAATCTTATTGGACCTTGACCCTTTCAGTCAATGTGTTAGATAAACCTTCCATACTTGTGTAATATAAAAATTGCTAGCCTGTCCCAAAAATCTTAGTTCAGTCTTAAGCTATTGTCACTTTTGTTACTTAAGTTGAAGTAACTTATGTTTTAAACAGTTTTAAGTTATTGTAACTTGAGTTGCTTAAGTTTAAGTAGCTTTAAATGGCACTAAGATTTTTGGGACACCCTATATCATACTTGAAGTTTTGAAAAATACTTTACATATGTTATCTCATTTGGCCCTTACAATTACCCTGTGAGTAAAGTGGAGATAATAGGCAGATATGATAAGCAAGCTATCTATGCCTTTTTCCAAGTCATTGCCAAAAAATGTTAAATAGCACAGAGACAAGGACAGATCCCTGGGGCACTCTACTGGAGACCTCCTTCCCAGATGAAATTTAATTTCTTAAGATACTCTTTGAGACTGGGTCATATTCACTTAAATGTACAGTTGTCTAGTTGACCTTTCTCTGCCTTTGCCATAAGAATTGCACGAGTCTTGTCAAATGTTTTGCTAAAATCTAGGTAAACAACCTCTGTGGGATGCCTTTGCTCTGCAAGTCACGTAACCTTGTCGCCAAAGGAAATGAGGCTGGGCTGGTAGGACCTGTTTTTGCTGGAGTCATGTTAGCTCTTCAGGATCATTTTCTTCTCCAAATATTTATTGCCCATGCCTTTAATAGCTTATCCTACATATTTGCCAGGAATCAAAATAAAGCTCATCATTATATAGTTTGCAGGCTCTATTCCTTCCCTTTTGGGGGTCAGTATTTTCTTTACTCCAGTCCTACAACACCTCTAAGATTTCCCACAATCTTTCAAAAATCACTAACACTGGCTCAGTCATAATATCAATAAACCAACCAACAAGCATTTATTAAACACTGTGTGGCAGGAATTGAGCTAGACACTGGAGCTACAAAGTAAAAACAAAAATAGTCTCTGCCTTCAAGGAACTTACATTCTAATAAGCAATTCTATATTCTAATTGGTCTTGCCTTACTGATAACTTCAGTTTTCAAAAGGAAGAGGAAGCAACAAGGAGGAAACGGTCTTACTAGCAAGAAGGAGCTGACTTTTGAAGGGGAAATGTGGAGACCTTGGGGAAATGGTCACTCCCTTCTCAACTTTGTGATATTACAAAAGAAAGCTGGAAGATCCCAATTCTAATGAGAGACAACTGGGTGTAGTGGGTAGAGAGCTGGATTCAGAACCAAGAAGACCTGGGTTTGAATCCTAATTCAGACACTTACTAGCTATGAGTCCCTGGATAAGTCATTTGACCTCTGGTCTTAATTTCCACATCTGTAAAATTAGGACTTGATGTCATCCAAGGACCCTTCCAGCTCTAAATCTTATGGACATATAGACAAAGTAGTTTGGGGAGGGAGGGAGTTAGTGGCTCAATGCAGAGGCAGGGAGGACAAGGAAGGCTTCAGTAGAATCTGCCAGTCCTTTCAGAGACTGCTCAAGTGCAGCTTATCTGGACTCATCAAGGACAGCTTCCTGTTCTCTTACTATCTCTCTACTTCTCTTAGCATTCAATTCCATATTGGACATATAAGATAGAGATTGAGAGAGCTGGGCAGATGGATGGATGGATAGATAGATATGGAAGGGTGAGGAGAGAGAGAGAGAGAGAGAGAGAGAGAGAGAGAGAGAGAGAGAGAGAGAGAGAGAGAGAGAGTGATAGGTGGGAAGATAGAGATAGAGAGAAAAACACAGATATGAATGGGTGAGAGAAGAGTGACAGAGACAGACAGAGAGATGGGTGAATAGATAGAGCATTTATTAAATACTCACCATATGGCAGGCACTGTGTTAACCACCAGAGATACAAACCCAAGTAAGCAAATAGTTCCTGCCCTCAAGGAGCTTACATTCTCAAGGACAGACAACATCTAAAGGGGAGATAGAAGGGGGTGGGGCATATAACATTCACTATTTCTTGGTTTTGAGATGGTAGCCTCATCATGAGGTGGAGGCCTGGTTCTGGGCAAGGTAATGAAAAGCTTGCCCATCAAACCCAGGGTGTCTCCAGGACCAGAGGCCAGGGTTTGATTGAGGAGAAGGTGAGGAGGATAAAAGTTTCCTCAGAAGCATTCATTTCTCTTTTTGTCTTTAGAACTTCATTCTTGGCAATTCCCTACCACCCTGTGCTGACTTCCCTATAGAATTTTAATCCATGGGACCATGTTCATTTGCTCTAAGTCCTTTGATATCTGCACTCACAAAACAGAGGGTACAAGCCAGACCTTCCAGCTTTCTTCTCTAATATCACAACGTTGAGAAGGGAGTGACCACTTCCCCAGGGTCTTCACATTTCCCCTTCAAAAGTCAGCTCCTTCTTGCTAGTAAGACTATTTCCTCCTTGTTGCTTCCTCTACCTTTTGAAAAATGAAGTTACCAGTAAGGTAAGGCCAAAAAAGGTTTATCTTTTCTGTTTGGGGCAGATGAATTCCAGCAGATGTCTCAGTACTTGAGTCCCCTTTTACAATGATGTTACATCTCTGACTCAACTTGGGATCTGTTTCCTGAACTCTTCATCCATTTCCTCTTCCCATACAGATGGTCTGTAGAATACTTCCAATGATAAAATAGCTTCCATTACTGCCTCCTTTGATCTTTATCCAAACGTTCTTCCCTCACATGCTTCCTTGGATTTCCTCGAATGAAGAATATGCAATGTTCCCATGGAAGAGCATTTTATATGTATTCTGTTGTTCTTAAAGAATATATTTGTGACATTCAAACACAAGACTCAAGGGAAGCATAAAAAATTAAACATGAAAGAGTAATCATAAGGGACTCAATAAAGTTAAACTGTTTGCATTCCTATATGAAAAGATGGTACATGTATCTCCTAAGAACTTTATCATTATTAGAGTAGTTAGAAGGCTCTACATAGACAGAGGCCATGGGTGGAATTCAATAATATTGAGATGATATCCAAAAAAATGAAGGGGTGAGAAAGAGGGATGCACTAGGAGAATGGGAAAGGGACAGGTAGAAGGGGGAAGTTTTCTCACATAAAAGAGGTGTGCAAGGAAGAGTTTTTACAGTTATGGTAAAAACAGGGTGGGAGTGGTGGGCAATGCTTGAACCTCACTCTCATTGGAATTGATTCAAAGAGGGAAAAATACATGCACACACTCAGTCGGGTATAGATATCTATCTTACCTAACAAATAAATAGGAGGGGAAGGGAATAAGAGATATGGGGGTAGGGATGATAAAGTGGAGTTTGGATTAAGGGAAGTAGTTGTTCAGAAGCAAAACCAACTTTTAAGAAAGGACAGGAAAAAGAGAGAGAAGAAGAAACAGAAGGAAATGGAGTGGAGAGAAATACACAGTTAGTAATCATAACTGTAAATGTGAATGGGCTGAATTAGCCAATAAAACAGAAGCAGATAGCAGAATGGATTAAAAACCAGGATCCAACAATATGTTGTACAAGAGACACTTGGATACGAAGAAAGTTAAAATAAAGAGCTGGAGCAGAGTCTATTATGCTTCAGTTGAAGTAAATAATAAAGGTGGGAGTAGCAATCATGATCTCAAACAAAGAAAAAAGCAAAAAATAGAACTAATTAAAAGAAATGTTCAGGGAAACTACATTTTGCTAGAAATTACCATAGATAATGGGCAACTAGATGGCTCTGATAGAGTGCAGGGCCTGGAGTCAAGAAGACCTGAGTTCAAATCCAACCTCAGACACTAGAAGTGTGACCTTGGACAAGCCATTTAACCCTATTTGCCTCTGTTTTTTCATCTGTAAAATGAGCTGGAGAAGGAAATGGCAAACTGCTCCATTATCTTTGCCAAGAAAATCCCAATTGGAGTCACAAAAAGTCAAACATGACTGAATACAACTGAACAGTACAATACACCATAGACAATGAAATAATATTTAAAAAAATTTAACAGCAAGTTTCTCTGATAAAGGCCCTGTTTCTCAAATATTAATGAACTGAATCAAATTTATAAAAATAGGAGCCATTTCCTAATTGACAAATGGTTAAAGGATATAAATAGGCAGTTTTCAGAAAAAGAAATGAAAGCTAATTATAATCTTACCCAAAAAATGCTCTCAATTGCTTAGATAAAAACAAATTAAAACAACTATGAGGTACCACCTCACACATATCAGAAATGACAAATGCAGTAGAGAAGGAGAGAAAATAATACACTAAGATACTATTGATACAGTTGTGAATTGTTCCATTCTGGGAGAAAAATTTAGAACTATGTCCAAAGGGCTACAAAATCGTGCATGCCCATTAACCCAGCAATACTGCTATGTTTGTACCCAAAAGAAATAGGAGAAAAAAGGAAAAGGACCTACATGTACAAAAATGTGTAGAGCAGCTCTTTTTGTGGTGGCAAGAATTGGAAATCAAGGGGATGTCATCAGTTGGAGAATGGCTGAACAAGTTGAGGCATATGATTGTGATGGAATACTATGTACTATAAGAAATGATGGTATGTGTGTCAGGGAGGGGGAGGGGTCAGAAAAACATGGCAAGACCTGTATGAACTGGTACCAAAGGGGAGTGAGAAGAACCAGGAGATCACTGTGCACAGTAACAGCAATGTTGTAATGATGATCTGTTGGGAAAGACTTGGCTACGCTGATCAATACAATAATCCAAGACAATTCCAAAAAGACTCATGGAAAAATGCTCCCCACCTCCAAAGAGAGAACTGATCAATTCTGAGTGCAAATTGAAGTATCATGTTCACATTTTATTCTTCTTGCTTTTTAAAAATATGGCTAATATGGAAATATGCTTTGCATGATTTCACATGTATAATTGATATCATATGCTTGCCTCCTCTTTGGGAGAGGAAGAGTGTGGGAGGGAGGGATAGAATTTGGAACTCAAAATTTAAAATAAATATCCTTTAAAATAAATAAACAATGGATTTAAAATAAAATTTTAAAACAATTTAAATTAGAAATAATAAAATAAACTAATCATTAAAATCAAACAATTGTTAATTAAAATTTTAAATACTAAAAATAAATCATGAATTTAAAATAAATTTTTAAAAAATGTAAATGCCATATATGCCCTTTCAGAGCCATATTCCAGTCGTGGGTCACTTCCCATTAAGTCTCAGGGATACTTGTGAGGTCAAATTCACCTCCTTGCATTGATATCTTAAGTTAACTTACCCTGTTACACTTCTAACTTACTCTCAATCTCTAATTGCTTCTTATTCAAACTGTGTGTGTCTGTACAGACATTTATAGGCGTGGATTTTATGTTTGGTGCCTTCCTTGGATTTTCCTCACACATCCCTGTAGATTCCTTTATTTTTAAATTGAATTTTCTATCCTTATTTTATCTCTACATTTTTATCTTTACGAACTTGACAAACACCAACAAACATGGATATTTCCTTATACAAAGAATAGAAAAAGAGAATTGTTTAGAACATTGCAAATTTCCCTTGTGTACAGCTTGCTTCTTTTTAACATTAGAGGAACCAGGTTATTGATCTGCACAAAGAAGGGCTTGGCCCAACTAGGTATTCCTAAATTCTAGCCCTTCTACTACACTCTACAATTCTATGCTATTTTGTACTAAATGGTATTTACTAACTTCAGTTCTGTACTTCCAGCATCATCCTGCTTGTCTGTGTGCCTTTCCAAACATATATCCCCTCTTCTATTTGTTGTTGAGCCATTTTTCAGTTGGGTCTGACTCTCCTTGACCCTACTTGGGGTCTTCTTGGCAGAGACACTGGAGTGGTTCTCCATTTTCTTCTCCAGCTCATTTTACAGATGAGGAATCTGAGGCAAACAGGGTGAAGTTACTTGCCCAGGGTCACACAGCTAGTAAGCATCTGAGGCTGGATTTGAACTCATGTAGATGAGTCTTTCTAATTCCAGGTCAAGTGCTCTATCAACTGTGCTATCTAGCTGCCTCTCTCCTTTTCTATACATACTTAAAAAAATCAAAATTGAAAAGAAATTTTGTTGATGTTTCCCTCCTTCTCTTCTTTCCTTTTTTGGCACCACCATTACCACCAACACTCTGACTTTGCCATCCCCAGCAATTGGTGAAGTGACCACACTTCGTGTTCATCATAGATGTTGAGAAGAAAGCCAATCACAGTCGTTACCCTCCTAAAAGAGATCAGAATTCTTTTTTTTTTTTTCGGAGCCAAGATGGCGGAGTAGAAACAGCACATCCAAGCCACTCTGCCCCCAGATTACCTCCAAACTATGTAAAAGGGGACTCTGAACAACTTCTGGAGCCCCAGCACCCACAGAATGACACAGAGAAGCTAACCTCCCGCTGAGGACAGCCCAGCAGCCCTGCAGGAAGGACCAGCGCAGCGGTCTGGGACCTGGCAGCGAAGTGTGCAGAGCTTGGGGAGCTGAGCACAGCTGAGCGCCTGAGTCGTGGTTTTAGCCCCAGGGCAGCAGGGCCAGCAGCCGGCTGGAGGGACCCCAGAACACCAGCAGCTGTGGCGATTCCAGAATTATCAACATAAACATGCCTAGGACAAAGTGAGAGGTTAGTACCCTATGGACTTTGGGACCAGTACTTGGGGAATGCATCGGCTTCCTCCCCTGGGGGCTAGAAGCCACTGAGGAGACACGTCATTTTGTAGTTTTCAGAGGCAGCTCCAGCTCCTGGCCTGCAAACTGTAGGGAGATCCAGCGATCAGTCTTGGGGGGTAATCGCTCTTGCTTTAACCTCCCTGGATCTGGATTGTGATCTAGGGTGGAGGTCGTGGGTGGGTTTCCAGCTTGCCAGAAACGGAAGTTGCCCCCCCCCCCACACGTTCGGACGAAAATTCCCCTATCCGGCCACAAAGCCATACTGTAGCAACAAGCCCAAAAGTCAAGTAATTACGTGGCAACATGCCAAGGCAAAAGAAACAAACAGAAAAATGCAACCTTAGACTCCTACTTTGGGGGCAAAGAGGGTTGAAGCATAGGGGAAGAGGACTGTGAGGTCAGAAGTCCTGCTCCAAAAGCCCCAGGGGAAAACATGAGTGGGTTGCAGGCCATAGAGGACCTAAAGAAGGACTTTAAAAATCAAATAAGGGAAGTGGAGGAAAAATTGGAAAGAGAAAAGAGGATGCAGGAAAAGTATGAAATGAGGGTCAACAGCCTGACTGAGGAAAACAACACCTTAAAATATAGACTAACTCAAATGGCAAAGGAGTCCCAAAAGGGCAATGAGGAGAAGAATGCCTTAAAAAGTCAAATTTTCCAGATGGAAAAAGAATCTCAAAAGTTCACTGAGGAGATTCATTCCTTCAGAGTTAGACTGGAGCAAATGGAAGCTAATGACTTTATGAGAAATCAAGATGCTGTTAAGCAGATCCAAATAAATGAAAGATTAGAATAATATGTGAAATATCTCATGGGAAAAATCACTGACCTGGAAAATAGATCCAAGAGAGATAATCTAAGAATTATTGGACTACCCAAAAGCCATGATCAAAGAAAGAATCTAGAAATCATCCTTCAAGAAATTCTTCAGGAAAATTGCCCTGATGTTTTAGATCCAGAGGGCAAAATAGAGGCTGAAAGATCACCGATCACCACCTGAAAAAGATCCCAAAAAGAAAACTCTCAGGAATATTATAGCCAGGTTCCAGAATCCCCAGATCAAGGAGAAAATACTACAAGCAGAAACAATTTCAATATTGTGGAAACACAATCAGAATAGCACAGGACCTGGCAGCTTCTATACTGAGGGATCGAAGGGCATGGAATATGATATTCCAGAGGGCAAAAGAGCTGGGAATGAACCCAAGGGTCACCTACCCAGCAAAACTGAGTATTTTGTTTCAGGGGAAAATATGGTCATTCAGTGGAATAGAGGACTTTCAAGCATTCTTGAGGAAAAAACCAGAATTGAATAGAAAATTTGACATCCAGACACAAGAAGGAAGAGATGCCTGAGAAGGTAATCAGGGGAAAAAAATCAAAAGGAACTTATCAAAGTTGAACTATTTACATTCCTATATGGAAAAGCAATAACTGTGACTGATGATATCTTTCTCACTATGAAAATAATGGAAGAAGGGTGTGTGGTCATATGAATACATATGTGAATGTGTGTGTATATGGTTACAGTTATATATGGATAGAGGGCATAGGTTGAATTTGTTGGGAAGGGAGAATACTCAAGGGATGAAATTATGAGGTGAGAGAGGAAAGTGGCAAGAGGAGATGGGGAGAGACAGGGTAGGGTAAACTATCTCATGTAGAAGAAGCAAGGGGAAGTGGTTGCAAGGGAGGGGAAGAATAGGAAGGCAAAAAGGCAAAACCACATTCTCATTGAATTTGGTTCTGGGAGAGAATGACATACATACTAAATGGGATATCTCAACCTGCAGCAGAATAGGGGGAAGGGGGATGGGAGGAGGGATGATGGATGGGAGGGCATCCTTTGGGGGGAGGGGAGGTTGGAAGTACCCACTATAGAAGAGGGACAGGATCAAGTAGGGAATGGACCAGGTGGGGGTGGGATGAGTGGGAGGGAATTACAAGCAGCCTTGTACAATATATCTACTATGATAATGTTTTGCATAGCTAGACATGTACAACATATACTGAATTACTTATCTCCCCAGAGGGAATGGGTGACAAGGGAGGAAGGAAATGGATCTGAAATTCAAGGTCTTAAGATTAAATGTTTCAAATATATATAAATACTATTATAAATTAAAAAAATATTTACTCACAAAAAAAAGAGCGGAATTCAAAGAAATCAGGGGCAAAATAGACAGGACCTTGAACCTCATTTGAGGTTCCAAGTCCACTCAATCTTCCTCTCTGTTTCTCACACACCACCCCATTTCCCATCTCCATCTCTTGCCTTGGCACTGGCTGAGAATGGTCTCCCTCACTTCCTGGGCCTCCTAGAATCTCTCTCCTCAGAATACAGATCAAACACTCCATTCTACATGGCTGATACCTTTCCTGCTCCGAATTACTGCTAGGGCTCTCCTCCCAAACACCTTTGCATTTCTCTTCCTTTGTCTCAGTTCCCTTTAGGTTAGACTGGGATAGAGGAGGAGCCTCCTTCTGGGGGAGCTGTGATGGTGGGTAAAGAACGTGTCCTAGAGAGACTATGGAGCAGGCACACATACACAAGCCTGTCATTTTGCCCGGTCAGCTAGTCAGACAGTAAATGGGCAGAACCGTCTTCTGCCATGTCTTTTTGGGTGCTTTGTTCCATGCCTTGAGTGACTCAAAAAAAAAAAATGCATGTTGTAAGCAAAGACCCCAGAGCCAGGACATTCTCCCTCTTGCCTTCCCCACCCCCATTTCCTCTACTTTCTTCTTCCTTTCCCTTCCAGACAGACCAGAAAAGGAAAAGGTCAGATGACAGGTCAGAGGTACAAGGGACCTCAAATGTGATGTAGCCCAGCCATCATTTTTAGATGAAGAAGCTAAAGCTCAGAGACTGTTAGCCATCTAGAAATGAAAATCCAAATCTTGCTGGTTCCACATATGACACAATGTCCACTGCAGTACAGCATCATGCTTGCTGCTTGGTGGAAAGACAAAGGGAGAGGAAATCACTCCTGTGTCCTTTTTATCAAATGTTAACTTGGGAAGGATCACGGGAATGGGGAAAGCCCAGCCTTTGCTGGGGTGTTACTGTGCCCGCCTAGGGGAGTGTAAAGAGGACCTTTGGCCCGCAGGGGGCAGCAGCGATCAAGAAAAGGTGGACACGTGAGTGGGCAAGACTGGGTTCCTGGGGGTTGCCTTCTTTTTCCCTTCATTTAGGGAGGAAATAAACATTTATTAAGCACCTACTATGTGCCTAGCACCATGCCAAGCCCTTTACAAATATCTCCTTTGATCTCTTACAACCAACCCTTTGGGAGATAGATGCTGTTATTGTACGCACTTTTACATTTGAGGAAACAGAGGCACAGAAGTTAAGGGACTTGCCAAGGGATACACAGCAAGTGTCTCTAGCTGGATTTGAATTCACATTTTCCTGACTTCAGACCCAATGCTGTGTACACCGCCCTTTCCCCAACTGTCCCCAGCTTGCTTAGAAACTAAGTTCTCACATCTGGCACTGAGCCAGAGTTAGAAGGGAGTTCAGAGGGCATCTGGTCCAAATCCCACCTCAGCAGAAATCTCCTCTGCCAGTATTTCTGAGAATTGGTAACCAAAGGATTCATATTTATGTATTGTATTATGTTATGTTATATTATATTATATCATATCATATTACATCGTATTGCATTAAATATCCTATATCCTATATCATATCATATTTTATCATATTTTATTACATTTATTATTTCATCAGCCTGTAATACTGCAGCATGAGAGTCAAGAAAGCAGCACCCAGGGCTAAAATATTCTCTCATTAACTCCTAGGGCTAGTCCAGGGCTGGGGAACCTGCAGCCTCAAGGCCACATGTGGTGTTCTAGGTCCTCTAGGTCCTCAAGTGCAGCTTGTTCAGAAAAGGATTTGTTCTGTAAAACTTGGACTGGGTCAAAGGGCCACACCCTTTGTGGTATGGAGGCCTCAGGTTCCCCAGACATGGACTAGGGAGCTATATTATTAGCCATTATTAGCTCCCCAGTTCTAGAAGTGGCCTCTCTGAATAGAGCCTAAGACTGAATTCCCTTTCTTGGCTCACACTACAGCCTGGTTACCTTAAAAACACTGATGTGAATGATCGTTGTTATTACTGAGCTGGCAGACCCCCAGATTGTTTTCTAGACAAACTCACCTAGCCACAATCACTTTATCTCATACTTACCTATGGCTTTGGATTGTTGTTGTTTTTTAACTCAAGTGCATGATATCATCCTCATACTTAAGACATTTCATCTCATTAGATTTGGTCCCTTGCTCTACCAGGGATGGAGACCTATAGCTTCAAGGCCACATGTGGTCCTCTAGGTCCTCAAGTGCAGCCCTCTGACTGAATCCAAACTTGAACGGGCCATACTTGAGGACCTAAAGGGCCACATGTGGCCTCAAGGCCAAAGATTCAAGACCTTTTGGAATCCTCACTCTGGGTTAGTGATCCCTCTAACCTTTGTGTTAGCTCTAAATTTGCTAAGTATGATGCCTGAAACTTTATCTAAGCCTTTAAAAAAAATGAATCCTATATTTGCACATACATATATCTAGGATTCTCCACCACAGATCTCCTTTCAAGCAGATGTTGGATTATGACTTACTGCTCTTTGGGTGACCCATTCAGCCAGTTCTAAATCCAGCCAGTCCTTCTCACATGGTCTTGTCCTCATGAAAGACTGGGTCAAAAGCCTTGCTCAGAACTAGATAACCATGCAGCATTGCCCCAAATCTTGTAATCCATAAAAAAAAAAAAAAGGAAACAAGTCTATAACTATAGTCTGCAATCCTAGGAAAGAAAATGTTCTGCCATGCCCCATTCCTGGTGACCCCATCAAGGTTATTTGAGATCACTACAAATTTTTTCCAGATGTCCACCAGACAATTTTTTTTTCTTTTTGGAGGGCAATTGGGGTTAAGTGACTTGCCCGAGGCCACATGGCTAGGTTTGTGTGTGTGTGTGTGTGTGTGTGTGTGTGTGTGAGAGAGAGATAAGTGTCTGAGGCCGGCTCCAAACCCAGATCCTCCTGACTCCAGAGTCGGTGCACCATCTAGCCACCCCCTATCAGCCAATTTCTTAATGATACATTCTAAAATTTTGTCAGAAATTGAATTAAAACTTCCTGGCCTTTGGTTTACATAATCAGGCCCTTCTTTCTTTTTAAAAATTGGGGCATCTAGTTTTCTGCAATCCTGAAGCACCTTTCCCATTCCCTACAACCTCTGCAAGGCCATTGGCAAAGAGCAGCCCAGCAATTATAGCCACCAGCCCTTTCATTACCCTACAATGCATCTGGGCCAAATGACTAAAACTCATAAAAGACAGCTGGGTGTCCTCTGACTATTTACTCATTTAGCTGGATACCAACCCCATTGCTCATTTCTTTATTGTCCTGTTCTGGTCCAAAGCTCATTCTCTTTGGCAGAGAAATACTCTCAAAGGGTCCTAAATTAATTTGCATTTCTTTTGTATGTTTTCTTATACGTGTGTATGTTATTATACACATAGAATATAATTTCCTTGAGGGCAGGGGTTATTCTTATTTCTTTATCTCCACTGCCAAGCACAGTGACTGATTTGTTGGAGGTATTTAATAAATACTTAGAGCAATGAATGTAGCACCCAAATGTATGTATGGACCTATCAATGTGGTATTTTTTTTTCTCTGAGGATGCAGATCCCTGGGTCCAGGAACCCATCCCTGCCTATTCATCCAATGAATGAACCTTGAACTTGTCTTGGGTAGCTAATTGGCATGACAGACTGCTGAGTATGGAGTAAGGAAGGCTTGAGTTCAAATCCAGCCTGAGGTGCTAAGTTACAGTATGACCATGGAAAAGTCACTTAACTACCGTCTGCCTCAGTTTCCTCAACTGTAAAATCAAAGTTATAACAGAACCTACCTCACAGGGTTGTTGTGAGGATCAAATGAGATAATATTTGTAATGTACACATGCTTTAAAAATGTTTGTTTCCTAAGGTGACCAAAAGAGCTATTTGACTATACTGGGGGAGAGGGAAGGCTCAAAGAAGGAAGAGGACCCATGTTCCAGTGAATGGGGCAACAAGAATTCTAAGCCAAAATGAGGGCCAGCCAGCTCTTCTTTCTGCCTGATATCATCATCACTCCACCCACCCGGCAAGTCCAATCTCTCCTTTGTTCTTCCCCCACTACACCTTTGAAAAACCACCCCTGCTTGTTATCATTAGCTTTCCTTGCCAGCCCCTACTCATCCCAAGGTTTCACACTCCTGGAACTATTTTTACAGGACCATCAAACATCTCCACCCAGCATCCCCGACACTGAGCTTTTCTCCCCAGCCCCAGGCACTCCAGCATGGGCAGTAAGCTCCCCTCCCCGACGCCGAGCCCTGTCCCTAACACAGAAGCCTCCCTCTAGACACTGAGTCTCTACCCTGGACACTAAATCCCCTCCCCCGTACTAAGCCCCTCAATTCCTGACTCTTGGCACTTTTATTTATATTCTCTCTGGCTCTCAGGGACCCAGGGATGGACAAAGCAAAGGAAAGTCAAGGAATGCTATGTGAATAATTGAATTTCAACTAGAAAACTCCTGAGAATAGTATCTTTGCTTACAGGTAAATGTTTTCACAAAGAAACTTGTGGGCTGCTTCACTCTTTCCTACCCTGAGATACTTTTTTTTAAGGGGAAGAATTACCAGTGGTGTGGGTGGAGGGCCCCAGTTAGAAAGACTGTCCAAAAGGCAGAGAGAGCCTAGAAAGCATAGAGTTGAGAATTTCCCTGAAAGTGGGGGGTGGAGGGGTGAGCATTGCAGATCCACACAACCCTCTCCCGCCCTGCATTCCCCCACCTCCTCCCAGGCAAGGTCCAAGGAATGAGCACTCAGTCCGAGGAATTCTTTTTCAAAGATTTTCCTGATGCATTTTGTCTTCATATCACAGTCAAATCGGAGAGAGAACAAAGCCCCTCGTCACCATTCAGACTCAATTCATTCCTTGTAACTTTCCTAAAGTTAAGCAAAAAGACTCTTTTAGACCTTATACTAGCATCTGACAATGTATAGGACATTCTTCCCTAAAGGCGTCCCATTTTATTGCCAGAAAGAGGGAGGGATGTTTCAGTATCTGTTCCCAGGGAACTTTATTGGTTTGTCTTTTTTTAAATAGTTTTTTATTGGTATTGTTTGTTTTGATATCATCCAGGTTTTACTGTTTCTCTCCCCCCCCCCTCCCTTTTCCATGCAGTTCAGAGAGCTGTACCTTATAACAAAGAATCTTTGACATAGACAGAGAACAAGAGATAGAGAGGGAGAGGGGAGGAAGAGGAAAGGGAGAGAGAGAGGAGAGGGAGAGAGAGGGGAAGGAGGAAGGGAGGGGAGGAAGAAAGGAGGGAGAGAGAGAGAGAGAGAGAGAGAGAGAGAGAGAGAGAGAGAGAGAGAGAGAAGGAAGAAGAAGGAGGAGGAGGAGGAGGAGGAGGAGGAGGAGGAGGAAGAGGAGGAGGAGGAGGAGGAAAAGGAAGGAAGGAAGGAAGGAAGGAGGAAGAGAAGAGGAGGAAAAGGCAATGGGAGAAAATAATCAATACATCAAAAAAGATTGGTATCATATGGATTGCTTGGTTCCCAAGGACCACCCCATACTTCTCCAAAGGAAGGGGGGAAGATGTCTTCTCATCTCTTTCTTTAAGCCAAGCTTGTTCTTCATAATTTTGAAACAGTGAGTTTGAATAGTTTTGTGGTCATTGATCTTTCCATTTACATTTTGTAGTCATTGTGATTTGGTTTCTTGGCTCTGCTCACTTCACTTTGATTCAGTTTATGTAAGTCTGTCCTTGTTTCTTTGTATTCATTCTCTTTGTCATGTCTTAGCACAATAATATTCTATTACTCGATGTACCACAATTCATTTAGCTGTTTCTCAATTGAATAAGCATCTACTTTGTTCCCGGTTCTTTGTTGCCACACACACACACACACACACACACACACACAAAGACTGTAAATATTTGGTATATACAGAGTCTTTCTTTTTATTAATGACCTCCTTGAGGGTTCCTCCTAAAAGTGGAATCTCTGGGTCAAGGGATATGGACATTTTAGCCACTCTATTTGAATAATTCCACATTACTTTCCAGAATGGTTGTATCACTTTGCAGTTGCACCAATAATCCACCAGTGGGTCTTTCTCTCCACAGTCCCTTCAGCCTTGACTATTCCTCATCTTTTGCCATCTTTACCAATTTTCTATGAAATGAAGCCTCAAGATTGCTTTGATTTCCATTTTCTTTATTATTAGTGATTTGAAGCATTCGTTCATGTGATTGTTAATGAGATTCTTCTTTTGAGAATTTTTTGACGGCTTCTCACCTGGGGAATGTTCCACTGGTTTTTCAGTTATTTGGAATCCAGCAAACTTCATTAGGTATTTCATTAGTCTCTTCATCGGGTATTTGTAGAACTTGTATTTGATTGCATGCTGCCATGGGGGGGGGGGGGCAGATCTGAAACTCAAAGGATTGTGGGACTGAATGTTGTAAACTAAAAGTAAAGAAATTAAATTTTTTTTTTAAATTATCATTCTCCTCTTTGTCTCGATGGCTCTTCTGCTTTTGCTCACTTCCCTCTACATCATTCTATACAGACTTGCCCATGTTTCTCTGAATCCTTCATGTTCTCCCTCAATGGTATCAAACTCAGATATAAAAAGGCCATTCATTCATATGTGAATATCCCTATGGACCACATGCTGACTGTCATTGGTTAATAATTCATATTGAATGATGATTAATTGATAATATTGACTAAGTAGTTGGTTACTTTACTAATGTTCCCTGTTTTATTACATTTTTAATGTATTCAGATAACTATTTCCCATTCTGCTTTAATCGGGTTTCGGGGGCGCTTAGGAGGACCACAGGAAGCATGTTGGCCACCTCTGTTCTGTGTTTCTTCTGAGTCACCTTTAGGACAAAGGACAGAAGTTCACCAGTCACTGGCCACATCACAGCCTTGACCTCAGGGTTCCAAGTGCACCATCTGGCTTGTGCTGCCTAGGAACACAAGGAGACTGAGGCTAGTTGGGGATTTAGAGGTTTTGAAAGTGTGGTTGAGTCTAAAGATGGGAATGGAAAGGAAGGAAACAGGAATCACAAGGACCTTCAAAGGTATGGCTGGTACTGAGTAACAGAGTGACCCCCATCTGGGGACACGTGCTTACTCTCCCACAGGAGACCTTTGCTGACAGCTGAGTCCAGGACAAAGCTCCCTCTCTGACCCCTAACTGCTTTGTCCAGCCCTGGGCCATTGTACCACTCTGCTGGGCTTCTGTGTGGACTGCAAATGTTGAGCTTCTGAGGCTGAGGACCCACACCACACAATATGATCAGAACCATCAAAAGGAACAGAACTGCAAATGGGGTGTGAAGAGTGTTAGGAATGGGGCTCAGTGTTAGAGCTGGAGGCTTAGGGTGAGGATTGGGGTTTCAGTGTCTAGAGTGGGGACTCAGTGTTAAGGATATCGGCCCCAGATCTGGAATGGCAGCTCAGAGTTAGAGCTGGAGGCTTAGCATGAGCATCAGGGGTTGTGTCTAGGGTGGGGGCTCAGTGTTAGAACTGGAGGTTTAGCATGAGGATCAGGGGGATTCAGTGTTGGGGGGGGGGCAGTGTTAGGAATGTTGGCCCTAGATCTGGAATGGCAGCTCAGTGTTAGAGCTGGAGGCTTAGGGTGGGGTCTCAGTGTTGGGATTCTGGTCCCAGATCTAGAATGGCAGCTCAGAGTGAGAGTCATTGTAGGCTTAGTGTAAGGGATGGAGGCTCAGTGTCAGCAAGGGACGCTTGGGTTAGGAAGGGGGTGTCACTGGGGACACTTAGATGGATTGATTGAAGAACCAGGAAAATAATATACATGATAACTATAATAATATATGTGTGGGGGGGGGGGAGAACCAAAATAAACACTGGGGCAAAGTGAAATTTAATAATTTCATATTCAATAAAATAATAATAAAGGACCAAATCTGGTTCTGAAGAAGAGATAGGAGAATGTTCCTGCCTCCATTTTCTGCCAGTGTGGGAGACTATGCAGGTAAGCTGCATGTGCTGTCAGACATGATTGACTGATGTGTTGGTTTTGATGACTGGTTTGATTTTTCTTTCTTTCTATTCTTTGTTATAAAAGACTGCTCTCTAGGTGATGGGGGAGGAGGGTTAGGATGGGGAATGAAAGGGATATAAAAGCAAAATATAATAATAAAATAATTAGAAAAGAATAGGACTAAATGGAGGGATGAAGGCTCAGAGACTCAGAATCCAATGGTGGTAAAAGAGGGGAGTTTCAGGGTCTAGGAGAGTGGCTCAACGTGAGGCTGTCATCGGCAGAGACTGGGGCTCAGCGATACAGCCAGGACTAAGCCATGACATGAGGCTCGGGGCTGGGATCCAATGCTGGGAATTGAGCTCAGGGTCAGTAAGACAGACTCAGTCTTAGAGATGCCAGCTGAGCATCAGGAAAGGCAGCTCCATAGCTGGAATGGGGCCCCACTTTCAAGAATGGTGCATTTTTGTGGCGGCAAAGAATTGGAAACTGAGGGGATGTTCATCAGCTGGGGAATTGATGAATAAGTTGTATATGATTGTGATGGGATACTCTTCTGCTCTAAGATAGAACAATTGGAATGCTTTCAGGAAAACCTGGGAAGACTTATGAGTTGATACAAAGTGAACTGAGAAGAACCAAGAGAACACTGTATATAGTAACAGTAATATTGTAACAATGATCAACTGTCACCTTAATCAGCTACTCTGATCAAGACAATGACCCAAGACAATCCCAAAGGACACATGATGAAAAATGCAGTCTACCTTGAGAGAAACTGGCGAACTCTGAGTAAAGACTTTTAAATTTTTAAAAAATGTCTTGTTTTGTGAGTGTAGGCGTATATGTGTTTTCTTTTGCAACAAGTGGCTATTGCAACAAATGGCTAACATGGAAATATGAATCAATTGCTTGCCTTCTCAGGGGGTGGGGGAGAGACAGGAGAAAATTTGGAACTTACATTTTTTAAAAATTATTGTTAAAATTTTAAATGTAATCAGGAAATATTTAATGAAGTAGATAAAAATATGTGCTAAAATTTTTAGAAAAAAGAATTATGTATCACTGGTGGAGGAGGGGCTATTTAGGACAAGGCTAATTGCTCCGAGTGAGGCCAGTGTTAGGGGTAAGGGCTCAGATTCTAAGGGGAACTGGAAAAAAGGCTCAGATTACTTTCAAAACTTTGAAGCAGCCACTTGAAGGCTTTAAAGGCAAAAGGAAAGAAAGGGAAATGTCAATTATAAACCAATGTGAGTATGGGGAGGGAGGGGAGATAGCCTTTGTTCTGATTGGCCAGCGTCTTTTAACTAAGGGCCAATCAGCTTTCAGAGGGAAGAAGGATCCGAGACTGGGAGAAGAATGGGGGAAGGGATCACTTCTCCACTTCTCTTCCCCCTCCCCCTTCCCATCTGCTCTGACCACTAGCCTGGATCTGTCCCTCTGGGCCCCTTCTGCTCCAGTGCCTGGCAACCCCACCCCCACCAGAGCAGCTGGCTGGGCTTGGGAAGAGGTGAGTAGGTCTCTCCCCGCTGATTGATTCCCCTGCTCCCCAGCACCCCCTGGGAGCCCAAGCAGCACCCACAATTCACGCTCCTGCCCCTGCAATCCCGGGAATTTAAATTGCAGAAAGTTAGCCCTGCCTTCTCCCTGACATCACACACATGGCTTCTTGGAAGAGACCTTTGAAATGGGCTTTAAAGAAAGGGCTACAGTTAGACAGAACAAGGAGGGGCATAAGCAATGTTGGGGTCAGAGAACGTTCTAGATCAGCTGGACAAAGGATAAGTGGAGAAAAGGAAGATGAGACAAAACTGGAGAGGTAGAATAGAGTGCCTTCCAGACATGGGGAGTTTGACCTTGATTCTGCAGGCATCAGGGTGTCTGTCCCCTAAAGACAATGGAACAGAGGAGAGCGATGCCCAGATTGGTTCGTGCCCAGGTATGAAGGCTGGAGTTAAGAGAACGAAGACAGAATCACACGACTGGAGATTTAGAGCTGGAGGGACCTCAGGAGGCCTCCTCTCATGTTAGCTGTTACCAATAAGGAAACCAAAGCCCAGAGAGCTTTGATGACTGACCCAAGGGCACAGCTAAGTGGCAGAGGAAGGATTTGAATCCTGGACTTCAGGTTGCCAATCCAGTGCCCCTTCCTCCATGCCAGGATATCAATAGTCCAGGCAGGCAGCATCCAGCTTTGGGCTAAGGTCTAGGGAACGAGAACAAAGAGGGGGAGACATGTAAAATATGGTACAGAGATGGAAGCAGGAGCCAAGGACCCAGAGAAAGGGAAGAATCCAGCCTGACCCAGCCCCACCAAGGTGACCATTTAACCATGACTCCCCCATCCCACACCTGTGCACCCAGGGGCTACCACAGACAGAAAGGGGGATGACAGGAGGAGGAAAAGAACAAGCCTGATTCAGACTTCATCAAGTGGAACAGGCAGGAGGAGCTGTTTAGTTGGCAATTAGTTGGAGGCGTGTGGGTATGGATCTTGAAAGAAATGGTATAGGAGAGATGCTGTTTAGATGTGGCCATGGAAGTAAGACAGCAGGTTCTGAAATCAGAGGACCGGAGTTCAAATCCCATTTCTAATGATACCTGCCTGCCTGCCTAATGACTTTAGACCATCACTGCATGTCCCTGGGCTTCAGTTTATTCACCTGTGAAATGGAGGGGTTAGACTAGACTATGGTCCCTTCCAGCTCCTGATGATATGATGCTATGTTCTCACTGGTTCTCAGTTTCCTCATTTGTAAAATAATGAGATTGGACTAGATGGCCTTTGGGGTCCCTTCCAACTCTAAAGGGGATTACCAAGGAAGAGCAGATAGAGAAAAGAAAGAAGAGAACCAGGGACCAACCACTGGGGACCAAATACCATGAGGGAGCCTGGAAGAAAACCAGGAGAGTGGGGTATTGCTGAAACTGAAATGGGAATTTCCAATAGAAGGGGGTCAGTCAACAGCTTCAAAATCTACAGAGAGGTCAGAGGACAAGAACTGGAAAATGACTGTGAGATCTGAGAATAATAAAAGTCATTTGGTTACCTAAGAGACAGTGGTTTCCATAGAGTGTAGAGGGTCAAAGCTCATTTGCCAGGGGTTGAAGAGACACTGGGTAGGGAAGCCAAGGGCTCAGTCTAGCCTTTTAGAAGTTTAGTGTGGAAGGTCAGGAAAGATGGAAAGGCCATGGTGGCATATATGAGAGAGGGGGTGCTAGTTGGACCATTCAGGTAGAGATGGGATCAAGGGGACCAGTAGCTTTAATGATGAATCATATTGGCAGATAAGGTGAAGTTGAGATCTATTATTAGCTAGATGAATGAGAGGATGCTCCAGACAGGAGACAGGTAGAGAGAGAGAGAATCACAGTAGGGAGAGATGCAGAGACAATGATGCTGAGGGACAGAGGGGAGAGGGAGACACCAGAGATAAAGAGACATGAGGGAGACAAAGGCACAGAAAATGAGAGAAATAGGAGAGGCATTTTAAGAGACAGAGGTGAGGAATGAGTACATTCTAGGCATGGGGGCACAGCAAGGGCAAAAGCATGGGGACAGGAAACAAGCAGAGAAGGGCAGAAAAACACAGAGCCCCAGAGAGGGGGGGTGAATAGAGAAACAGCAGGATTGAAAAGTTGAGGGGAGCACTCTGAAGGAATTGAGCAGACGCTGGGCAAAGGCAGCATAGCACGAGTTCAGACAGAGAAAGAGAGGAGGACACAGGTATAGAGAGATGGAGAGGGGAAAAAGCAAGACAGCCAGAGGCCAGAGACCCACAGAGGTGTCCAGGCAAGGGATATATAGAGGGAAGAGGAGAAAACACAGAACACAGAAGGGGCTGGCCTAGGGCCCAGCTCCTCTGGGGATTGGGCCATCTCCCTTCTGCCCCTAGCACAGGCACAAGCAGACAAGGCCTGAGCCTCAAGAACCCTTGGATCATAGGAGTGAAGTGATCACCCACCCCCTGCCCTGGGAATCCATTGGTGCCTACATAAGGTGCCTACATTGGTGCCTACATTGGTGCCTACATAAGGTGCCTACATTGGTGCCTACAAGCCCGAGTTTTATCTGTAGAATAGCAGAGGACCAGAGCAGTGAGAGCTGGATGGGGCTGAAGAGTCCAGCCAGTCCAACACTCTTAATTAAACCAGGGCGATATGGAGGCCCAGACAGGACAGGCTTCCCCCAGAGTCACAAAACTACTGTGGTTAGGATTTGAATCTAGGCCCTCGGACTTTTAAATCCTGTGTTCTCTTTACTTTCCTCATGGGCCCCGTCATCCCATTTATCCCTCTCACCAAGGACTGTTAATGTCCTCAAGAATCTGGCCATAGGTGAGGTGTGTCCACTAAGGGATTAAAAC